>NW_017554517.1:804988-859062 GCF_001854935.1 Bemisia tabaci
CCCCCCAATATCACGGGGCCTCAACAGCATCGTCAGGATACCTTAGTTCGGTGAACTGAGGACTTCAGCTCGGTGAACTGATGACTTCAGCTCAGTGAACTGAAGTTCAGTTCACCGACCTGAAGACTCCAGTTCGCCGAACCGAAATCCTCAGCCCGCCGAACCGAAGTCCTCAGCCCGCCAAACTGCGGAACGTGAGTTCCGTGATCTGAAAACTTTCGTGATCCATATGAACTGTAGTTTTCAGGTCGGTGAACTGAAGTTCAGTTCCCCTCGCTGAAGTTTTTTTCTCCGTGTATGACTCTGCGGATTGCATACTCTAGCCCCTGAAAAATATGAAACATTTCACAGCCTCGTGTTTCATGAAATATTTCACGGAAAAGTCCAATCTTTCATATTTTTCATTTCACGCGTGCAACCTTGTCGTTCGAGGGATGGTTTCGTGTTTCGAATGGCTTAAAAGCAAGGTTGCCAATTTTTTGCGACTCCTGTATTCCCTTAAGTTTCCATAAGGATTCCCTTTTAACCGAGAATTCTTATTGAAGAAAGCATAACGCCACTATGCGGGATATCCCCTCCCT
Organism: Bemisia tabaci; assembly: GCF_001854935.1. Classification (NCBI taxonomy): domain Eukaryota; kingdom Metazoa; phylum Arthropoda; class Insecta; order Hemiptera; family Aleyrodidae; genus Bemisia; species Bemisia tabaci. The sequence goes on from NW_017554517.1 coordinate 805,570, forward strand.
TACGACCAGTGTTCGAAACTCACCTTTGAGTTTCAGGAGCCACACCGAAAAAAATTATATGCTTTTTAAGCATCTAGGATGTCAAAAATGTGTCTGGTGATCCCAAGATGCTGCCTTTACTGCCCCCACAGTTAATTTTCAATCATGTAAATGCAAATTCAACTGTGGGGGCAGTAAAGGCAGCATCTTGGGATCACCAGACACATTTTTGACATCCTAGATGCTAAAACAGCATATTATTTTTTTCGGTGCATGTGGCGCATCAAGCCCGATTTTTAGGCGCCATTGAAGATTTTTGGGGGGCCAAATTTACTTGTTACCTATATATCACGGCGCATTTAGTGAAAATATAGACGCAAGATGTTTTCGTTACAGAACTAGTAAGTAGTTGTAACTTGGGGAAGACAAAAGCACAAATGATGAAATCGTGAAGAATAGAAAAAGCTTTCACTTGTGGTGCTGAGAATTTCGAATAATCACCTAACATGAAAATTCAGATTTTTAGGGGGCAATTTCTAGACACCCGTTCGGTGCAAATTGTGCACCCGGGTTTCCGTTTGGCACTCCTGGCCTCGTGCGCGCGAAGCTTTCTGATCGCTCGCGGCTGGCGGCGATGATCGTTAATCGGACGGGTTTTCTGATTGTGGCGGCGGCTGATCCTGATTCCGATTCCAGTCAGTGGGCCAGCCACGATGACGGCCCAGCCAGCGCGGCTCCATTTTCAGTCTGGATGCTCCGGCCCGAACCCAAGTCGATCTCAACAACAGTAATCGACTATCGATATTTCCCCATATGAAGCTATGGTAAAGAATCGATTATTATCGTGTTTGTTGCGGAAGCTCGCACTGGGGGAAAAAAAAAAAAACACTCTGGATCTAGAGTCCAGACTCTTGAAAACATTGAAAAGAAAAAGGACTCTTGATTCAATCAGATTTAAGCTTAAATCAAAAGGAAATCCGCTCAAATTAAGAGGCTTGGTTCTTGATATAAGCTTAAATCTGATTGAATCAAGAGTATTTTTTCTTGTCGATTTTTTTAAGAGTCTGGACTCTAGATCCAATGTGTTTTTTTTGTCCAGTGTGGCAGATCAATCGATGCATCGCAATGCACGCCACCCTACTGATCGGAATGTACGCAAAGAATGATGGATGATCGATATTTACCCGTTTGAAGCTATGGTGAAGAATCCATTACTATGGTGTTCGTTACGCACGACCGGATAATCGATCTTTTTCTGTGGGTTTGAATGACAGATCAATCGATATATCGCAATGCACGCCACGCTACTGATCGGAATGTGCGCAAAGAATGATGGATGATCGATATTTATCCATTTGAGGCTATGGTGAAGAATCGATTATTTTTGTGTTCGTTGCGGACGCCCGGATAATCGATCTTTTTCCGTGGGTTTGAATGGCAGATCAATCAATGCTCCTGCCCGAGCCCGAGTCGATCCCAACAGTAGAATCGATTATCGATATTTTCCCATTTGAAGCTATGGTGAAGAATCGATTATTATGTTGTTCGTTGCGGACGCCCTAATAATCGATCTTTTTCCGTGGGTTTAAATGACAGATCAATCGATTCATCGCAAAGCACGCCGTGCTAGGGGAGAACGCCGTATGAACATACAAGAGTTGCCAAATTTCCCTCAATAAAATGTTAATTGTCGAGAAAAGTTATGAATATTTTTCCTTGAAATTTTCAGGAACTAAAAGGTGAAATTGCAAACAAGATTATCTGAAAAATTGGAGGAAAAATATTTATAAGTTTACCAGGGATTTCATGTTTTGGGGGTGGAAATTTGGCAACGCCTGAAGGTTCATACAGCGTTTTTCCTTAGCACGGCAGAACTGATCTCAAGACGGCTCCGGGCGTTTCTCTCGTCGCGCGCGCGGGCACTGTCATAGAAAGTGACCTACAAAATTGCCCCGCGTCTTTTTGTTCGCCGATCGGCTGGACCTTACTCCCCTCCCCCCCTCCCAAAAAAAAAACAAACTGTCGCACAGTGAACCAAAGTGATAGAAGAGGTCGGACATGAAATTTTTGGCGAAACTTTCAAAATATTTATGTTGAATTCGTCACAAATTCAATTTCGGAAGGTGTTTCTGAGCGGGAATTTCACGTAAAAACCGACGCTCTTGAACTTTTGAGTTTCATAATTTCGAAAATATACAAGCTTTCAAAGTTTCGTAAGTTCTCAAAGTTCGTTTTCAAAGTTTTATAAAAATATTATAAATAAAATATATTATAATTATTTATAAATATATAAAATAGAAATATTTGTGTTCTTGTGTTATTTGAACCGCGTTCAGCAGAAAGAAGCCAAGCCACATTACCTATTGCCAAATTTAATTTATACATGAAAACGGGTGTGCAGATGTTTTTGGAAAATTCAGTGAATTTTCTGCATAATAGGTAGGAAGCAAATTCCTGGAAATTTTCAAAAAAAATCCACACAAACATTCTCACACAAAAAATTGAATTGGTTAGATACATTTGGCAATTGCGAATGTAGCTTGGTGGTCACGTGAAACGTGAGGAAACACACACGAGAAAAAAGAACGAAACTAAAAAAAGGTTTCTACACCTTGAAAAGTTTGGGAAGGTGAGGAAATCTTTCAAAAGTGAGCAAGGATAAACCCTCGGATCGCATGCAACGCTCAGCCAATCTGCACTTTTTGAGCCTCTGCCCCCATCCACACGGGGGAAAACTACTTCCTCTTAACTATTCGCCGCCTATAATTTGCAAGAAATGACATCCGTGAGCATTGAGAAAAATTGAATTATTTGGTCCGAAAACCGCCCTGTTCGGAGGGAGAAAAAACGGCAAAAATAGAAGTAAAAAACTGATTGATGACAATGATATCGATGATTTGAACTTATTTTTGGTGCATGTTATTAAGCTTCCATAGGGATACTGACGGGTAGTGCCTAGAACCAAAGTTCTCACTTTCTCTGTCTGAAGTGATAGAAATCACTCACATTCTAGTTGAATGAAATTCATCGAAGTTCACTTCATGAGATGTCAATCGCAAAAAAATAGTCGGTGCTGATGACAGAACCTTCCATTTATAGGGCTCCTGCACCTTCTCTGTTATACTTTAAGAAATTTTCTGTTGTGAGAACAGAACTCCGGTAGGGAGTATAGAGTATTCTGTATTCATAATGAAAACTTCTGTAGCTGTAACAAAGAAAGTGCCGGAGTCCTGTACTATTTTTTTCAGTGCAGAGAATGTCAGTAAAATTTCAAAGGAAAAAAGCAAGATAAACATTTCTTACCTCAGTGACAAAACTTGACAGTTTCTGAATTTTCTACACACGCTGACATCTGAGAGATCGGCTCCCCTGAAAAATACAAAAATAATCAATGGATTATTGAAAGACCAATTTTCTTTCTTCACAGAGATTTTACAGGTTGGTACATCCTATGAGATGTAAACATATTTCAGCAAGAAATAAGAGAACAACTTTCATTCAAAAGATGCTTAATACTTAATTCAAGAAGAGACAGCTGAATATACTTACTAATTATGTAATAAGAAATATGACTATTGATGGAAAATTGGAGACTGAAAATATTCAGAACTTACTTTAAAAATAGGTACTTCCCTGAGAGGAAATTTTGCAGCATCTGAATGTTCATACAGTGTTTTTCCTTGGCATAGCAGTGTACTACTCTGCTATGCTGAAGAAGAACGCTGTGGGAACCTTCAGACATTACAGAATTTCCCTTGATAAAATATGAATTTACAAGGAAAGTTTGGAATAAGTATTTTTCTTTGAATTTTTCCAACAATTTTGAGTGTGACCAAATCCGCGCTATCTGAAAAACTCAGGAGGAAATATTCATATCTCTCTATAAAAAAAAAAATTTCATGAGAGGATATTTAGCAACTCTGGAATGTTCATACAGCGTTTTTCCTCAGCACGACAGTACTCAAGACATGCTTTGATTGACTGCCTGTAACTGCCACAAATAATTTACCACTGTCACATCTAAGTACACAGTCCTATTAAGAGGAAGCCATTGCATGACTTCCATTGCATCTGCTATCAGGTACATATTATCCACAGAAAATAATGCATGTGTAATTCAAATCTAAGTCTTATCAATTACTTGGACGAAGTTTTACTGAACATAATATCCATTGCCGAGAAAAACTTCAGCTTTTTTAACTACCTAAAAATTACGTAATGAATCAGGGATCTCATTACACTTGGCGCATGATACCAATCACAAATTATGACCATACTTTCTGTGAAGATAAAAAGCAAGGCTTTTAACAAAATACACCACCAGCTAGTATTGCGTGGTTGTACGATCCTACTGACGGAAAGATAAGATTAATATAGATGTTTTTAGGAGAGCAACATAGTAATGCCATGACAAATCAATTATGTGCTAATTTGTTTGAAACCTTCGGAGTGAAGAGAATATTTACTGAATGAGGATATTCTAAATTAGCTCAGACAGTGGCAGTGACAAGTAGAACAGTGCAAAGCCTGGATTCATTCGACTGTCGCTTCAACTTTAAGCCACTTTCTTCCGAGTCCACTCGAAAGGAAGTCGAGATAGATTTTTAGATTTTTCATCGTAACGTGTGGAAAATGGAAAAGCTCAAATACAAACCAGCAATTGAATTTCACGATCGCATCCAAGGAGGACTGGCGAGTCCTGGCAAAAACCATCTCCTCCGTTAATTTGGTCATCGTGACTCCGGAGATTTTCTTGTCCTCGAAACAGAAACGCAAAATCACAGAACTGAAGGCAACTCACGACACTCCCGCGGATTCAAACACATTGCGACGAAAACGAAAATCAAACCACACCGAGACGGAAAAATCCAATCCGAGTTTCGCACATTTAACCTCATTCGCTCACAGGATCAAAAGCTCCGGGACACACTTCTACACCAACTGCTCAGTGCTCAGCTGATAAAAAGTTCGACGGATAGTCATATGTTTTGGTGACGGTGCTGCGCTCTAGCGGCGTCCGGCGGAACCGAGCGCTCCCGCTCTTTTCCAGCGCGGTTTCTCGTCGGAATTCGAATCTGCGGGCTTCTTCTGCTATCCTGATACTGAGGTTCTCTGTTCAGCTGAATTAAAACCGGACGCGGCTCCTGTCTCGGAGCTAATCCGCGGGTCGTCCGGCTCCGGGTGGCTCCGAGCTAGCTCCGCGAGAAAGCTCCGCTTTTTCTCTCGTCGATGCGCCGGAACCGACGGCCGGAACTCGGCCCGGAAAATCCGCGATCTTTAAAATTTGATACGTTCATGTTATTGGCGGAACTTGGGGGGAGGGGGGTGGTGTTTGGAATCCCCCATCCCCCCCCCCCCCCCCCCCCCCCCCATTGGAGGGATGAGTGCAAAGCCCAAGAGCACAGATTAGTCCCCAAGAGGCACAGATTGCAATCGATTGCGATTATTACATGGTAAAATTATTGCAGCGGCATCAGAGTGTCGTGTATGTTGCGTATCGACTGATTGAAGGGGCGCCTCTCGTATTTGGAGATGAGATGAATCCAATAAAATTGAAATAAGTTCCAATTGGATGGATTACATTTAGCGATGAGGCACAATACTGCCGTGCAACGCAAAAACGCCGTAAACGCCATTTTAAATTTTTTGGAAACAACGTATCATAGCAGAAAAACTCGTGTACCTTGGGACAATATTTTTACCGAATTCTTTTGCAGATACTATCAAAAAATTAACCGGAAAATTTGAGGTGCATGGGTAACAGATTATATTTTAAAAAGTTTTTAGTTCCAATAAAAGAGGGAAAATCGTGATGGATTAACAGCGTTCTTGCATAGCATGGCAGTATAATCTCTGGCCCATCCGTGAAAACACTTAAGTGCGTAGGGAAATTAATGGTACTTACGTTGTTTCTAAACTGAGCCAGAAATTGTAGTTCCGAATTGCAAAATGTAGTCCAATTGAAGGGCTTACAGGACAAGGCACATAAGTTCAGTTTTTGAAAAAATTGAGATATTGATGATTTCAAGTAAAACTAGTCTTGATGCGTATTGAGTGAAAAATTCGCTCCCAAATTCCAATTTTCAAGTATCAAAAAGTCAGTTTGCTTGAACTTTCTTCCTCCATAAGGATTCATGTGATTTTGGAACTTCCGACATGTATTTCTGGAAGGAGCGAAAACTGCACTCATGCGCCTTGTCCTACAGGCCCCTCAATTCTCATTGCATCGCAAATTGACTAGTTTCCTAACACATGGAACTCATTTTGCTGATCATTTGAAATCGGCATTTACTTATTGAGCAAATGGACCACGTTTTGCGATTGGAAACTAAAATTTCAGGCTCATCCATAAAAGCACCTACCTGTTTAGGGAAACATATGGCACATGTGCTGTTTCTAAATTGAGTCAGAAATTATAGTTCCCAATTGCAAAATGAGTTCAAAATGATGTACATACGTGAGAATATTGCAGTTTACTGATTGAAAAATCGCAATTTCATTACATTGGGAGAACGGTTGAAACTATGAATAATCACTGTGAAATTATTTCTTTCTCGGAAAGAACGAATGTCCAATATTCTCTCATTGAGTAAGTAAAATCTGACGAAGTGACGAGAAAGCAACTTTGCAAATTGAGAACTTGTTTTCAGATTTTCTCTTTTAGTACCTGTCTGAGGGGGTGGATTTGATTATAGATTCAAAATTTCCATGTATCATCGCAGAGATTCACATGCCTTTCCGAGGCTCCCTTGGAAAATCGTAAAATATGACATCTGAGACTTAATTTGATGTTATTTTTGATCCCGATCTTGCATGAAAATACTTCGATTCTTCAATATTACACATTCTTTCAAGAATATATGATTTTACTTCCATTCATCCTCTCTTTTTCCTGCATACTGCTTAATTTTTGTAATGCTATTCAAATACATGTTTCTAATTGTTTTAATTTACTAGGTCAGTTTATTAATTCTGTCAATTCTTAAAAGAGGCCATGCTGCTAAAAGTTCAGGAAAGCCAGGGGATAAAAGGCAGGATAAAAGCCATATGATAAAAGTCAGGAAACCAGGAAAACTGTATTTTTTTGACAATTTTTCATCCTTCCAATAAAAAAAAATAATCAGTATTTTAGAAATGATGCACATTGAGACCACACTTATGCAAGAAGGATTGGAGACATTGAACGTGGGATAAAAAAAAAAAAAAATCTTGAAAAGGCTGTAACGTTCTTTTCAAATTTAAGAGTTATTTTTCTGTAATTTGCAATTTGTGAATGTTCTCAATAAATTCATAAATAGACTCAAAGAATTTTCATCTACTTGAAACTCTTATAAAATATTCTCTTGATGAAAGAAAAACAAGCCATGAGTAATAAACAAAATGATGTTTTAATTTTTCATAGAAATACAAAACATTTACAAGTCTGACAATACTTTTAAACTGAATAATGAAAACTGCAAACATAGCCTGCAAAGAAAAAGAACAAATTTTCACTAAATGAACATTTCCAATCGCTAAAGATTCTTTTAAATGTAGGACAAGTAATCAGGGACTCATTAAGTCCTGAGAGTGCGTGTACTTAGTACTGAATTATAACTATTACTTACAAAGAGAACTTCATAGTACTAGATTTCAGGGAAATCATAAATGAAAGGCTGTGAAAGGGAAAACAGATTGTTTCAGCATTGCATTCGCACCCTGCAGTCACATTGTTCATTCATACAACTAATAGTTTCTAGCAAACGCATGTGCCTTCATTCAAGTTAAAAATTCATTGCTGCAATGCGAAAGTCATAAAGGCGAATAGTTGCACCAAAAATCTAGCTGTGTGCTGATTTCCTTGAAAATTACTCAATTCATAGACTGAATTATAGAAAGATTCAGCGGTTATTTAATGAGGCGCAGGAACTAATCTCTCCAGTGATTGAAGCTAACGAAAAAAAGGAATAACATATTTCATTGAGGATGTTTGTTCTTGGAGAGATTACATCAGAGAATGTAAAAGACCCACATTTTTGGAACGTGAATTTGTGAGAACAGAATTTAAAGCTCAGAAATTTGAAATGAAGAATTAACGCTGACTCAAGAAAAAAAGAAAATGGCAAAGAGATGAGATGAATTATTAAAACCAATCTGAAACAGCTCGTTAAGATTTTGAAAGTACAATAAAAAAGTATTTGATTATGATAAAATTTGGCCCCAAGTAATAACCTAGCTCTATATTCGCACATTGAAAAGTAATCAGGCGAACATTTCACTCATTTGCCAGGAAATATTCACAACTATAAAGAACAGATTGAGCGACTGAGTTTAAAGTAATGTCAGAGGATATTCTAGATAACAAAACGAATCAGTGAATTGAAACCTGTTCCTCGGATGATTTTGCCTCTGAGAAATTCTTGCTCCGAAAGCTGATCCAAGAGTGAGAAGGGACAAAGAACAACGATCGAGATTTCTACACAGACCACAGTCCAATTGTTTTAATGGCTTAAGGCTTCTGAAATATACAGTTATAATTCCTCATTGCGAGGAACTGCAGTTTTCAAAGTTACATTCATACTTTAATTGAAGAACAACTTGAGTTCTTGGATGTTTTGCATTTTGAGTGCAATCATCAGGTCTGACATTGAATAAGCCGATTTTGACAGATAGAAACCAGGCCACAGCAAGATTGCGCGCAGAAAAAGAGGTTCCACAAGTTATTTATTCTTCTTTGAGACTCAGGTTCAATGCTTGTTTGTGACCAGATCTAGAAGGGACCTTATCTTCCAAAAGAAAATTTTCCTTCACTTTTGCAAACTCTTGAGCTACTCTCTTCTAAGACCTACGAATTTTTGTCTTGAAACTTCAGAACTACTAGCTCCTTCATTTTTGAGATTTTAGGGTTCAACTTGCGCTAAAATTTCTGGATTTTCATCCTTCATGCATTTACAAAAAGTTGAGGAAAATTCTCTTCCCAAAGATAAGGTCTCTTTTTACAAATCCCGTCACATTTTGGCATTCAAAATAATTTCTTTCAACTTTATACCTATTTTAAACTAGCTAAACTCAAAACTGCACCTGATTCATTTTCTTCCAAAACGTTACTCGGTTCCTTCCGACTCAATTCAGTTCAGATTCCAGGTTGAAAAAAGAACCTCAAAAAATTAGTGGCCACAACTAACACGGATTTTCACCATTCTCAGAAAATTTTAGAATGGACAGTAGCTGAACCGACGACAGGTACTGACGGCTACTTTTGGAAACTACAAACCTTGATTAACAGATTTCTGCCTCTACTTTTTTCATTTTTCGGGGGACTTATTCTCAGATATTTATTGAATGGAGAAGAAAATGCACGGAAATTTTCAGCATTAAGTCCATTAGAATCCAGATTGGAGGAGTGAGTATGACGGAAATTCAGTAGCATTGCCAGGCGAGTTACGTGGTTTCCAATATTCGCCATCTTGATTACAGAATGTTTCTGACCTCATTTAAACCGTACTGTACTCTCAGAGGCAAAATTTCTCCAGGAACCACAGATTCAAAAATACAGCGATAAATTCTCACCAACTGCCATTTCTCACATGGAGGAACGTATCTCCATTCCAAGGTTGCAATATCTGCATACAAGTTTCTTTTTCTCACGGAAAATGACAAAACGGTTGCTGCTCAAAAATCTGCTGATTTCCATGAAATCCATGAAAAATTTGTGTCATTTTCAGTTAAAAGTGTTCAATAGTTTTAAAGTAAAGATGCAAACTGGCAACCTCAAAAAGGAGTTACGTTCTTTCGACAGGGAAATGGCAAAACCTGATGTACTTGCCATAACTGTGGAGACTTTTGAAGTCCTTATCACAATAAGCCATGAAATAAAACGGACAGAGCACATCAGTTTGAGTCTACAATATTGACAGTTACCGATGACTTTCTGCGTAATTTTTAAGGTGTTTTTTTTTCCTCAAGGTGACAGACTGTCCATACTACAAGTACCAGGCTTTCTTTTTTCTTGGAAAATCCCCGGTTGTAACTTTTAAAATTAAAGAATCTATTTACAAAAAAAGTTATATCAATTTTCCATTGGAACCTAGTTATTTACACTATTTCTAAAGTCAAAGTTGGTGATCATACACGAATAGGAGTACAGGCAAACGAGAGAGAGCAGAAGTTGTCTGTTCCAGAAAACCAACAAATTACAATAACAAACGTTTCAGGAGCCGACAACTAGTGATCTCACCTCAGTGTTTTGCTAGGTTCAAAGACTGAGAAATCAACAAAAATATAACTCCGTCACTCTTTTGAATACTTTAAAATTTGCACCGAAAACTGCATTTTAACTCTACAAACTAATTTGTGACAACAGGAACACAAAATTCAAATACAGTGATGCTCCGATTATACAATGATTTGTGGCCAGGGTCACAACGGATATCAAAAAAGTCAGATGATCCAAACCAAAAAAAGACTGTAACAATGCCATCTCAGGCTCTCTTTAAGACCAAAAAACACAAGACTGGCCAATTTTCTATCCTAATGATGAAACATTCTCATTTAATTTGAGAAAAATTACAAAAAAAACCACATATACATTAAATTCTTGCTCAAAAAAACCGGTTTTCGACTTGAGAGCTGGCTTGTTTTCGACCAAAACCTCATTTAAAACTATGTGAGATGGCCGAAGCATTGAATAACCGGAGCATTACTGTAATTAATTCACATTCGTAAGCGTCTACAGGAAGAGGAACCTCATTGCTGAAAAACTTTAAATTAAAAAAATTGGTTCCACAGCTTGTTGTGTTAACACAGAAGTGTTAAACACAAACTTCCGAACGAAAAAGGCTTGAAAGTCAAATAAAACTAGAGCTTTGAGAGGTTGAAACAGTTTAGAAACTGCAGTATTGAGAGAAAGAATTTTGATGAAAACTCCCAATTTTTTTAAAAAAATGCAACTTTAGGTTTGCTATTGGCACGAAAACAAATAAGACCACTCGCAACTTACTCTCTGAGATCCTACCGTGAGTTTTCTCTGAATCAATCGAATTCTGGTTTTTCCATCAAGCTAGAAAATGATTCCTCCATGCATTGAGGCCCCTGTTCCAACAAACAGTCATATTTCAGTTTCTAATCGTCTCACTCATTCATTAAAATATAAAATTGACTCCTAACTTAAGAGGATGTGATCATGATAACCTTGATCAGCTTCATGACTGCAGCCAGCAATAGCATCGAATTTCTTCACAGCGAAAAAATTTGGCGAGTTGAGGACAACAAAGAAGTACACTATAGGAGTGAGATTAAAAATATTTTTAATTACATTTATTCAAAGGTCACAATATTTTCAATTTATTTAAATATCACATATTCTCAATTTTTGAAATATGTTACTCGCATTGCGAATGAGAAATAACATACATCTGAACTGGCTAGTCAATACTCTTTATTTCCTGACATGGTAATCTTCCGGGACTGAGGATTCGCTTCATTTGTCTATTCGTAATTATAACTAGATAAATCTATGAAATATTTACAAACTTGTACAAAATACAACTAAAAACAATCTGCCACGATTTCGATTAAGTATCTCTACTTTTGCTTTTTAAAATTAAAGATTCATTCACCACCATTCTGAAGTTTTCCCAGTATGTACAGAGACAGCCTTGCATAGTTAAAGAAAAAGGAGAGACAAATGAAGGAAACTGTGTTACGATAAGAGACAAGTTTAATGGCCGGCTGAGTGAGCTTCTATTCTTGTATCCTCATCGCATTGAAAAGCGTGTTTAAAATATTATTATGAAACAAGGGACAGAATTATGAGCTAGAATTATGAACTAAAGAATAAAAGTTTTATTTTCAAATGATACTTTGCAATAATTTCAGAACTTCGGAGTCTTGTTTCTCCTATCGAAATTCCTGTGCTTACTTTTACTGCGTAAAATGATGAGAGGCACAGAAAAAAAATTCAGCCAGCCTCTTTTGAGCTCTTAAATGTATTCCAGAGAGGGGAGAAGAGGGTGGTAAAAAAGACGAGCAAAATACTTAGGGTACATTCAACAAGAGGATACCAATTAAAATTAGAGTCTAGAGACGGAAATAGAAAGGTGGGGCCTACAAAACTGATATACAAGTGATAGTGCCCCAATCAATAAACCAAGCTTAATTAATTAATTACTCAAAATAATGAGGATTAAAAAACTGATTTGAACAATGATTTGCCAGAAAAAAAAATCAGATGCATTTGCGCAAAATGATTCTGCCTATGTTGGGGTTCGAAGATACATGGTCTTGTAATGTGTAAATGCAGCTAGTGATGCTTCGTTACAATGCAAAATTGAAAAGGATGATTCCTTTCCAGTTTGCATTCAGCGACAGAAAATCATTTAATAAAATCTATCTGGCAAATTTTGCGCTTGCAATGATGGCAGACAGACAAAACTTTCATTTCTCACAGAAAAACGTGAAAAGGGAATGACAGGAAAATTGTTGTGAAGTGTACGTGAACAAGAAATACTTTGGAGTCATTTAGTCAAAACTACAGATTTAATAAATCCATGGCATAAAAAATGTGTTCTTTTATAATCATTTTATGGAATTTACCTTATTAAATGGTGGTTTGCGCCACAGAGAATGAAAAATTTGAAAATCTGAACATCAATGCAAATAAATTTTAATATTGACTGACAAACATGATCAATGTGTGCTACTTTACACTCATTAGGTAAGAGACATATAAACGATGAAAAGGTAAAAATTCATATCTCTTGTTCTGTGTTTCAAAGTCACCGCTTCCATTTCATTTTTTAAAAGAAAACGGAATCAACATTGTGACTTGAAATTTTTTCAGAATATTCTTCACATATAGAGGAAAAGCCGCCCGAGGTTTTCAAGAATTTGTGTTTCGTAGTCTTCCGTGTAGGGAATATAGTATGACACGAAGTCTACAAGATTGTAAATAGAGATATGTATTTCTGCAGTTTCATCATCGATATGCCATTGACAATTACGCATCTTGACAAAATGATGGAAAAATTGGAACAACCGTGCAGAAAGGGCAGTTTTCAGTTGTAGTCTCAGAATTCTGCTAGTGTTTTCATCGCTAGGATCAAAGCAAAATATAATTTTTTTTAACTTGGATTGGACATTCTATATTTAGGAGGTCTTGGAGCTTATAGTGCAGATTTTTTTATGATGCTATAATCGGAAAGTATAGAGAATTCATCCAATACTTAGTTGCTTCTCTCAAACATAAATTAACAGAGGAGATTCTAGAGCACCGCAGCTGAGAAGTGCCCTCTCTACACCCAATGCCTCAATTGTTAACGGTACTGCTACCTAAAAAGCAATACTGCTGAAAATTAATTCCAGATTTTTTGATTATTTATTTTTCATTTTATTTCATGTCAGAGTTGCCGCAGAATTCAGACAATGAAATTCCCAGATTTCCCTGACACATTTTGGTAAAAATCCCTGACAATTGAAGATATGCCAGATGGCTAAAAAGACATGATTTGAAACAATTCTGAGGCAAATTTTCTTGTTCGAAACGTTAAACTCATTCTAGAAAGCAAATAGAGGTACCGTGACAATTTTCTCCTGACAGTTGCGTCATTTTCCATGACATTTCCAGGTTTTCTCTGACTCATGAAAATTCTCTGACGTTTTCTGGTATTGGCTGACTGTGACCATCCCATCAATAATAATGTTTGCAGTAACAATATCTCAGGGTAGAATAAAAGCTACATTCTGGTTGATCAGTCTCGTAATCTACACATTCCAAATGCCATCTTTTGTGGAGGAAAAAAGGCTGGAGTTTTGTTCACGTAGTAGCACCAGAAAATGCCAACATGGAAAATAAAGCCCTGATTTTTTAGCACGATTTGACACTTAAAAGTCATGGTTTTCAAGAGGATAATTACACCTTGTAATTTCACAACCTCAAAAAAAGCGAAAACAAAATGCAAGCTTCCACCAAAATTGACTTCTCTGCTTAATTTTCTGAGTAAAGTATTGACAATATTTATTTTTTGTTTCTTCCCAGTCAGTAATCCTTGGTATAATTGATTCTATAAAAACAAATTTGTTGAAGATTTACAAAATAATCTTCGCAAAAACCTCAAAGTCAAATAATAAAGTGCAACGAGGTTTCTATAAAAGCACCTCTTCAAAATGCGCAAACAAGTTTTACAATGTGATTTTCATGAGGGAACCTTAAGAAATAAATGGGAACAGATACCATGAGGGAAAAGGAAGCACTATGAGTTCCCTTGCAAAAATAAAAATATAATACAGATCATGTAGAATTTTTGCAGGTCAAACTGACGAAGAAACGAAGGTTAACTCAACAGCTTAGGAAAAAATTCTTCTCAAATCATAGGGTCACAGAGAGGTTAAGGGCCGTTCATGAAAAGCCATTATTTATGACTGGACGTAACACACTTTCCTAAAGAATCAAAGTACTTAGCCTTATTTTTCAAATACGAAAATAAAGATTTTCTATTTTCTTCACCTTCATTTTTAAAGCCTCGTTCATTCACAGTAGGAACTTATAGGGATTCTTAAGGCTAGGAGGGTCAAAAAATCTCTAAGGATGAGTTATTGCAGTTCATTCAACAAGAGGCTTCTCTCGGTATAGTTTCACTAACTTCTAACACTGAGAAAATAATAACTAAATGGTCTACACAGCTAAAAAGACAGATTTAACTAGTCAGGACCTGACTGGGAGAGATGAGAAAAAAGTTTCTAGAGCCATAAAAATCCAATAAGTCACAACAATCATTGCTTCTCAAGTGTTCCTTTGGTACAAAGTTACATTGAAAGGTAATTTCGCCCTCAAGCACAGAACCTCACTCTACTGTGAGTAAAATTGATCACGGAATCAAAAATTAACAATGATTTTGACTTCAAATAAAGCGGAGTGAAGAACTGATCACTTCTTACTCTGCGAATAATTATCTATAGTGATAGCATGGTCATAGTCTCTGATACATGATGGTAAAAATTAGAAAATTCACTTATGATGTTTCATCAGCTTTGGTGAGCGGCACAGGAAAACTGAATTAGAGAATTTATTTAGGAAAACAATCGACTTTGTCTTCGAGACAAAAACTAAAGGAACAGAAGAACAAGAGAACCTTGAGACGGTTTAACTGAAAGATTCCACAAATTGTGTTTATATATCAATACAAAATCCATAAAAACCTATCGTCAAAAATTATAAAATGATAAAAAATAAAAACTGAATTGGTTCGCAAGATGATAAAACATAAATAAAATACATAAAAATCAAGAAATATACAAATAGAGCTGATTGAACGGAGTATATACAGGGACAGGTAAAAATAAATAAATTTGAACATTCATCCTTAAAAGAGGAGGAAAAAGTGTTGATTGGAACAAAATAAAGACAATTTACAATTAATCTACCGGCCGAGCCTTTCCGACCGATTTTAATACTGCACAAACTAAAGTAAGATTTTACAGGATTGACAATGTGGAAACTTCACATGATCTAATAGGAAATTCAGTGAGGCATGAAGTATTCTGGATGGTCCGTGTCTTTTTCGAATTTCCTTGCTTCTTCCTGCATACTTTCTTTTATTTTCAAAATGGCCGCTGACTCCGTTTGGTCCTGAAAAAAAGCAACCATTAATGTGTTTTAAGGAGAATGTAAAAAATTGAGCTTAATTTGAAAGGATAAACTTGGAATCTCGTGGAATTGATGCAGGGTTGATGTTGTTGCACAATATTCAAATTCCTTGGATTTTCCATGATTTTTTCCCAAAGAGAAAAGAAAACTCACAGTAAAGTTACCATAAAGACAGATTTGAGGTTAGTTTCGCGTTAGGGTTTCGAAGAATTGTGTTTGATTCGGGCCCGATATAAAGCGCAATCTTTTTTAATCCGTTAATCCAATTGGTAAGAGGCTGGCAACATTACGTACTATTGCCTGATTTATTAGAATACATTCTAGTTGATTCATTTTATTCTCCGTCTCATACTAATTACAATCGTGAACTGTTGAGGAAAGGATTTCTTGCTTGATTCCCTGAGTCTGCCTCAAATTCCCTGGGTTTTCCGAGATATTTCCATGTCCCTTTAAATTTCCTTAGTTTGCCGAGGTTTCCAATTGCTAGTGTTGTAATTTTCTTTTAAAAAATTAAAATATACATTGATCACGAGTCCCAACATTGGAGCTATGCAGAACAAATAAAGGGGTGTATGCAAAATCGACAAAATTTCCCCCCTCATGGATGTTGACCAAATTTCAGTATGTCATTCCTCACTATGGGATACGCCTTTTCCCAAAATTTCAAGGCCTGAAACGAATTTCTCTCCGCGTAGCAGCGTTGCCAAGTTGAAAACCGTCGAGTTGCATATCTTTTGAACGAAAAGAGATATTGAGGTGCGGTTTGCGTTAAAATTCTCAAAAAATTGCGTTCTTTTGAAATATTTACTCAATTTGATCGTTTAGGTAATTTAAGATTGCAATGTTGCCATTTTTCATACTTTCTTAAGGGTCAATTTTTTTTCAACCCTAGTACATCGTCAAATGCCGGATTCTCGATTCGAAAAAAAAACTGTTCATTGTATTATTCGTACTTTTCCATTTCTTTTGATATATTATAGCTCCCAGGGAAACGATTAGTAACGGAGATATGAGCAATCAGAGTTTACGCTCCGCGCGCGCCGACTGGAATCCGGGCGCCGCTCGCCGCTCGGAGTCGTTTGCACACTCCCTCCCTTAAGCTTTACAAGGTTATTCCAACGTATTTTTTTGCGAACTTTTCATTTCTGGCCTTTAAAAAGGCCTCCGATGAATTTTTCGGGGCCTCGCGGTCCATTGTTGCCATTTTTGGCTCGTATTTAGGGTTTTTTTCCAATTTTACTCTCAATTCTACTGTAAAACCTAATGTGAACTGAAAAGTGTGCGAAGTGAGGGAAAGAACGTAAAAAAGAATAAACATTCATTTATAACTTTTTCCTCCGTTGCCAAATTTTCGAGAAAAATCGCACCAAAGAGCCAAATATTGGAAAAATTGGATAAATCGCCACGCCATTGTTTAAGAAAGTGGGGCGCAACTGTAATATTGCCGTACGTAACAGATCTTACCCATCTATACAACATATTTAAATACAAAGGTAGGACGTTTTGGTACCTTACGGCACCATTATCAACTGCTAAAATAGAATTAAAAATAAAAAATAAATTAAAATAAAAACCAACAAACTGCGTTACATGGTGGGATTGGTATTGAAATGAGACTGCAGGGATGACAGAAACGTCCAGCTGCCTCTGTATTTTGTATTTTAGCCTTGTTTCCGCATTTACCTATGTTTTCGATCGTCGTTTCCGTTTCGGGCTGCTTTTACAAGTCTCTTTTGTTCCAACATATTAAAAAAGAACAGTTGCATCTGGATTCCGAAGATGTGAAAATTGTCCGGGATGACGTCTTTTGCGGCCTTTTCTTATATGTAAGATGGAATCTTTTGAATGTTTTTCAACCTTTAGTCATCCTCCGTAGGAATGTATCGTTTGTATTTTTGCTGCACTTTTCATTTTTGAAAAAAACGTAAAAAAGTACACGAATAACGTTCTCGGTGATTTGTTCTTACGTTGCCAAATTTTCAAGAAAAATCGTCCTGAAGTGACACAAATTGGATTTATTATGACGTAGAAGTCTCTTGGAAGTGAATTATGACCTTGACTTTATACTATAATTATAATCATGACTTAATGCTACAGGCCGCTTACCCATTATCAGAGTGTCCCAAAATTCTGCATGAAAGTCATTATTCATTTGCTAAAACCTTGAAGGAAATTTGGCAACGTAAGGAAAAGTTACAAAGAACGTTGGAATGATGTACTTTCTTACGTTCTTTCATAAAATGTGAGTGCACGTTGTACACGGTTTTGGATTAAGTCTGACACGTCTAAAATTGAAAAAAAAAACTCTTAAAATTGGCAGAAATGGCAACAATGGATCGTAAGGCCCCGTAAAATTCATTACAAGCAATTTATACTGCCAAAAAGAAAAGCAAAGCAAAAATACAAACGATACATTCCTACGGAGGATGACTAAAGGTCGAAAAACATTCAAAAGATCCGTCTTACACATAAGAAAAGGCTGCAAAAGGTGACATCATGGACAATTTTCACATCTTCGGAATCCAGATACAACTATGCTTTTGTATATGTGGTATAGATGGGTAAGATCTGTTACGTACGGCAATATTACAGTTGCGCCCCACTTTCTTAAACAATGGCGTGGCGATTTATCCAATTTTTCCAATATTTGGCTCTTTGGTGCGATTTTTCTCGAAAATTTGGCAACGGAGGAAAAAGTTATAAATGAATGTTTATTCTTTTTTACGTTCTTTCCCTCACTTCGCACACTTTTCAGTTCACATTAGGTTTTACAGTAGAATTGAGAGTAAAATTGGAAAAAAACCCTAAATACGAGCCAAAAATGGCAACAATGGACCGCGAGGCCCCGAAAAATTCATCGGAGGCCTTTTTAAAGGCCAGAAATGAAAAGTTCGCAAAAAAATACGTTGGAATAACCTTGTAAAGCTTAAGGGAGGGAGTGTGCAAACGACTCCGAGCGGCGAGCGGCGCCCGGATTCCAGTCGGCGCGCGCGGAGCGTAAACTCTGATTGCTCATATCTCCGTTACTAATCGTTTCCCTGGGAGCTATAATATATCAAAAGAAATGGAAAAGTACGAATAATACAATGAACAGTTTTTTTTTCGAATCGAGAATCCGGCATTTGACGATGTACTAGGGTTGAAAAAAAATTGACCCTTAAGAAAGTATGAAAAATGGCAACATTGCAATCTTAAATTACCTAAACGATCAAATTGAGTAAATATTTCAAAAGAACGCAATTTTTTGAGAATTTTAACGCAAACCGCACCTCAATATCTCTTTTCGTTCAAAAGATATGCAACTCGACGGTTTTCAACTTGGCAACGCTGCTACGCGGAGAGAAATTCGTTTCAGGCCTTGAAATTTTGGGAAAAGGCGTATCCCATAGTGAGGAATGACATACTGAAATTTGGTCAACATCCATGAGGGGGGAAATTTTGTCGATTTTGCATACACCCCTTTACTCTCTACAGCCAATTAGACAGACCTAACACGTCTCCAAATGCTCAAGCGAGCAATAGCTATGTGTGCGGTGCCCATCCACTAGTGTTTGAAACTCACCTTTGAGTTTTAGGAGCCATAAGGCACATCAAGCCCAATTTTTAGGCGCCATTGGAGATTTTTTAGGGGCCAAATTGACTTTTTGCGTACATATTATGGCACATTTAGTGAAAAGTTAGACGCAAGATTTTTTCATGACAGAACTAGTAAGAAGCTGTAACTTGGGGAAGACAAAAGCACAAATGATGAAATTGTGAAGAATAGAAAAAGCTTTCACTTGTGGTGCTGAAAATTTCGAATAATCACCTAATACGAAAAATCAGATTTTTAGGGGTCACGTTGGCGCAGGGCCTTCATTTTTTAGGCACCATGACCGCTTTTTTAGGCGCATTTGGCGCGTTGGCGCCTGTGAGTTTCGAACACTGCCATCCACCCTTGTGTGCATAGGAGTTGCCACTTATCTGCAAGGATCTTTTTTTCTTAGTTGAGGCTCTCAAATTTGCCCTGAAATTTATCTGAGAGTGCAGCTTATACTCGTGTGATTATGGTACAAGAAAATAATTAAAAAGCCCGCAAGAAAATAATTAAAAAGCCCATGGACTGATAGAAAAATAAATATAACACAAGGATAAAACTTATCTGATTACATAAAAAGTTAACTTACATTTTCTCCCCCGCCAAATCCACCTAAGTTATAGTCTCCCATGCCACTTCCACTGTCCTCTCTCGGCGTGCCAGGTCCACCATTGGCAGGAGAGTTCTTCATTCCATCTAAACCATCACCATTCATAACAGGACCCATGGTGTTTGGTCCCATTGGACCTAGGGGTCCACCATCAGGACCTCCGCCCATCGGGAAATCGCCAGGCATGTTACCTCCAGGAACTGGTTTCATCATAGTGTACATACTTTCGCCTCCTGAATTCGATGAGTCTGGAACAAGAGAGACATACTCAGTAAAAATCGAACTTAAATTTTAAAAAAAGAGAGTCCACTGGCTAATGAGAATATCAAGAGAAAGTCAAGCGCGATTTTGGAAACAATATTATCACATCGGTTTCATTCTGCTGAGAGCAATCCAGATAAGGTACATAGTTTTGTAATTTAATGGTTAATATTGATTTCGATTACATGTTGACATGAAACAAGTCAGGCAGTAACATATCTACCAAATGTGACCACAATTATAAAATAAACACAAAATAAAAATGGTCAGAAATGGGGAGAATTATCGGCAACTTTTCGGAAGCTATTAAATATTTTCAACGCAAGTCATTTGGTTGGTCTACTGAAATCTTCTGCACCTCCTCAAAATTATGAATTGACTCTTATTGAATTTTAAAGAAATCTATAAGGTTTGTGAATAGTTATGATAAAAATATACTGAAATCTAAAGGCATCATTGACAGGGTAATACGGATTCATTCAGGCAAAAGAGGTCTATCTACAAAGGGTTGATGAGCGGATAAGACAAAAAGGAGTTTACATCTCTGGCATCAGGTGGCTGAGTCGAAAAATGTCTTAATTGAAAAGTTAATTGGACATATTTCTATCAAACGAAACTGAGTGCATTACATATAACATGAGCCCTGTTATGCATATATTCTTATGAGTCTCAGGACTCATGTCTCAATGCACATAGCTCCGTTCGGCAGAAATACATCGAATTAGCAAATTCAATGCGCTTTATTTTACACAACTTCCAGATCCACACATGCATTTCCTTGCGGGTCCCAGCACAAGTTCCAATATGTGGGAGCTAAAGCCAGCCCTGTCAGACACTCAGGTCACCAGACTGTGCTTGTGGTTGCAACGTTAAAAGCCATATACACTGAGGAAGGTGCATTCATCAAACAATTTACATTCCTACTGAATGTACAATGATAATCAATTTACAAACAAAAACACAAAAAATGAAGAAAATATTAATTTAGAAAAAATAGGATTATGTCATAAAATAAAATAAATATCTGGGATGACTCTGGAGAGCAAAAATCTGACATTTTGAATTTTTGATGAAATTCATCATCATGGCTGATTCGAGGATAGCTTGATGGGCATTTGGCAATGCAGAGTGGCAGCCTATCTGGAGGGAGGCCACCCTAAACATTTTGCGAATTTGCCCTATCCCAAATCAAATTTTTAGCTTTTTAAGCTTCATATTTAAAGAACATTCAACTGTTCAAAACTGACTAATTTTTACCTCATTCACCGTGATTTTTCTTCAATAATGACACTATTTGCTTCTGGGGTGTAAGGTATTAGGAAAAACTAGCAAACAATAATGAGACAAGAGCGCAGTTTGGTCTTAAAATTATAATACATTTTAAAGTACGCTCCTATACCTCTCTTTCCTTTTTTCTTCTCTCTGTTTTTCTCCTGAGGGAGGGACCATGCACTGTCCTATGAGTCGATTTTTTCGCAAAAAATAAAATGGAACACAAATTTTGAAACCCCGCCATCAAATTTGAGATTTTAAGAAACTTCGTCGGATAGTATTGAATGCATTACCTCAGGGAATACATATTCTTAATCTTAGGAAAAGAGTGATTCAGAATGGAAGAAGAATCATGCATTTTCACACTAAATATCAAGACAGTACGCTGATTGTTGAAATTGATGGCCAATGCTATGGACACAGTAGACAGGTTGAAACAGGTGGTTGTGATAGACACTAACTGCAGGTGTCTTGTGGGTTGCCGTTCTTTAGTCTATTACTTACCTCCTTTGTCCATTGCAGCCAGCCGCTTCCACCAATAGAATTGCATTATTTTTAGTTTGTCATCTTTATCAATTGCTTTGTCTATCAATTTCAATTATCAGCCAGCAGAATTACTAAATAAAGAATACAAGTGACTGTCCGAAAGAAAATGATTCTCAGTTGCATAGAGACAAATTGCACTGTGTTCAGCGAAAATCGTTAGAGTCAACTTTTGCAGTCTCAAGTTTTTTTGGGTTAACAATTCTTATTGGAGTTACATACAAATATTAAAGTGGTGTTAATACTCTTTCAACGGTTATCTTAAGCCCAAAAGGAGTCCTCGCATCACTTTCATAATTAATTGAATCAATTTAAAAAGTATTGTTAACACAAAAAAACTGAAAGCTGGAAGAGTGGACATAGACAGTTTTTAGGCGACACAGGTCAATCATCACTAAGAACGATCTTTGTCAAGAGGGGACCTTGGTTGGAGTTTGAATTTTCGACAAAAAGCACTCTGCATGTCCTCGCTTTTTGGAGTCTGCAATATCCCAAGGAATAAGTTGCAAAGAGTTTAATCAATTTTCTGGGCGATAAAAGCCAAAAAGTTGTAATTTAATCCAACATTTTCCGAACCAAACCATCAAGAATCCAGTTTGCTTTAGACTTTTCATCATTTGTTGGGTCAAAAAAATATCACAATTCTACATCAAACAGTGGTGCTAGAATCTTCATGTTTATCTTTCTTGGTACCCGCGTCACGTCCCTCTTGAACAGTCACAAGTCACAAATGTTTGCCTTTCGTCATGCTTTCCGTGAATTCTCGGCAAAAAGAATAGCCGAGAAGACAGCTTGATCAGATGCTTTGGACATCATGACAGCAGCCAGAATGTTAGTGAACAAAAAGAAGTGCTGGAGTGAGGCATAAAATTTCATGCATTTCAATTACTTAAACAAACATCTTCCAAGATATTTACATATTTTCAGGGTTAGTAAAATGAATAAAAAAAGGAACTAAAAAAAGCTAAAGATCACCTTGTCTTGTGACAGGACTAGGGGTGGGCATTCTGTGGCTTGCGGGAGAGTAGGGTCCCACAGAACCTAGAAACAAAACACACAGGTCACTTATCAGTGCTTTGTGAAAGAGTTCAGTGCGGTAGGACTAGGACGTTGAGATCAGCGTGCAGGAAATCGCAGTTGACGCCCTTCATGTGTTGTACAGGGTTGCTACAATATTTGCGATTCTGATTAACTATTCCTTCTAAGAATAAACTATAACTCCATGGAGGGGAGTTTTTGTTTTTACTATTGAAGAAAAAACATTCAAAGGGAGTCTGAAGTCTAGCTCTACGGTGATAACTGATGGATCCCATCTAAATGTATTTTTTTCCATCATTTTTTCATTATTCTGAGCTACTCGACAAACTCATTTAATTGACTCTACCACAAAGCATATCCAAATTTACAGTGCCACCTGGTTTTATTAGATAGCAATTTAACAGATTCCGCGATTTAACAAATCGATCTTCCAGTCCTATCTTGGGTTTCAAGCTAATTCAAACTGACGGATTAAAAAGCTGAGTTGTTTTTTCCCCCTTCTTTTCAGGACAATAAGATAACTTTCTGTACATTTTATTGCAGCTTACAGTGGGAAAAAACTCGAAGTTACTTTAACCCTTTGCTACAGCACTAGAGTTTTAATTATTTAATAAGTAACTATCGATTACATTAAATTTTCGAGTTCAGTGCTCACCCGGTTCAACTACAGTATTGCTGATCTTTCTTTAATTCTAGAATCATGTCCGATGCTCATTTGAAGGATAACTAGGGTTGACTCTTTTACAATCTACAATAAGCTTTGAAACACTAGGAGAGAAGATATCCCATTAAAATCTGTGCACAACAGCCCAATTCAATGATCTTTCTCAATTTTTCTCTTTGGATTTATGTAGAGACAACCTGAGTTGAACCGTGGCATTCAGATTTTTGCTGTACTCCCTTCCATCTCTACTCAACAATCAACTTTCGTAAAGTTAGAATATACTCCCAATGATCATCTATTAACTGAAACCATCATTTCAAAATTGGCGATGGAAAACATGGAGAGCTAAAATGATAAAAGCAGAATCTTGTGAAATATACATATATACAAAATACACTTCAATATTTCCTCAACTCAAGAAATATTTATCGGTCCATCTTGAAAATAAAAACCATTCAGACATCTATATATGTACAGCCACGGCAAGAATCATAGAACTGTGCAAAAATAGCACGACAGTGATAGAGGTGTTGCAATGTTCAAGAATGAGCCATGAATTAGCTACCTGAGCAAACTGCCATTTCTTGGTTCATCGTCGCATAAGCCCAGTGAGCTAACTTCGCATTAAAATTTTCAGTGCTACTTGGTTCCAAAATAAATTGCACCAATCTGATGTATCTTTCTTTAAAGTTTGACTTCAAAGTCTTCTTCCTTTGAGGAAAAATAGTGCATTGCGATGGGCTACTCGACAAGGTATGAACAAGAGAAAAACTTCACTGGTTTTCTCTTCAGCATGCAGAAAAGGATTTACACAACAGGAAGTTCAGAAATCAACTTCTGAACGA
Organism: Bemisia tabaci; assembly: GCF_001854935.1. Classification (NCBI taxonomy): domain Eukaryota; kingdom Metazoa; phylum Arthropoda; class Insecta; order Hemiptera; family Aleyrodidae; genus Bemisia; species Bemisia tabaci. The sequence continues at coordinate 829,981 of NW_017554517.1, forward strand.
GATAGTGACAAGTATTTTGGACACGGATCACATAATGGTTAGACTCTTTTGATGACATTAATTGCAGTCAGCCAATTTACAAATATTAATGGTAAACACATCTTGTTTAAGAGTTGCTTCCCAGACTTTCCCTGGTGTGATTTGTTTTCCTTGAGAAAGGGGGAATATCGATAAGGGCCATTTTTGGATCAGATTTTCAGGTTGCCTGGTTTTATCCCCATTGAGGGTCTATTTTAAACAGAGTCCATTATGATTTGGCTATTTCCAGTCTCTTCCCAAACGTAATACTGGTCTAAACATGGATCGGAAGGCTGATTTTTGTGAAAAATTTGGCTGTTTTGGCATTTAAAAACAATACTGCATTTTCCACCAGAATTGGTTTTCAGGCCTATGTTTAACCCAGTGTTAGACCCGAGAAGAGACCAAAAATGACCATATCATGATGCATTCTGTAAAATATAAACCATCAATGAGTAGATAATTAAAGAGTTGAGGAAATTCAACTAAAATGGGCCCAAAGAGAGTCCTTTTCACTATCCCTCCTGTTGATGGTAAACATATTGCGTAGCGCTTAAATTCAAACCTTGTCTAGAGGCCGATCGCTTCTTTGTTCCAATGGATTTTTAGACAGGTGGCCAGTTAAAGGTCGGCAGATACTTTCGGCTCACTAGTTAAAAATTGCAAATGAAAAATTTGAGTCATCGACTGTAAAGACTTCTCTATCAAATACAGGATTAGATATGGACAAAACGATTAGCGAGGGCTAAGCAGCTCATCACTGAGTTCACATGATGAGTAAAAAGATCATATTTCTGTGAACGAAGCTGGACAATGCATACAAGCAGCGAGAACCTTCCGGGTGTCATAAGCTTTACATTAAAATTAACGTAGGAACGCAATATCTACGTCATGAACGGATGACTTTCAAGATTTGTGAAAAACTTACAGACATATATAAAAAATATACAAGTGTGAATACTCGAAAAAAGGGGTGGCGTACCTTGAGGACTGGGAACGATAGAACTACCAGGTGGTAGGGGCCCTGCGGGTCCAGGTGGTCCCTGAAAAACCTCGAATTATTAGAACACTTGGATTAAAACATTAAATAGAACTTTGAACACTTTGATATTTTAAATAGAACTAGATAAATAGAGCTTTGACAGGGTGTCTAGTTTCTTTACATTGTGGGAAATCCTGATTTTTCCTGCTTTTTGACTGCTAAATCCTGATTTCATAATTTTTCAAAATCCAGATCAAATCCTGATTTTTTACGGCGAAAAATTAAAATTTCTGCATAAGCATATGCGAAGGCAAAATTCTAGAATTAAGTTCTAAGGCGAATGTAACTTCACAAAAATAGCTCGATAAAAAAATCTGATCAGACGGCTGACTTTTCTCAAATCCTGATTTTACGACCGATTTTTCCTCAAATTCTGATGAAATCAGGATTAAATCCTGATGGACCTCAAGACCTGATAGAATCGGGAAAATCCTGATGCTAGACACCCTGTTTGAACACATTAATATTTTAAATAGAACTGGATATTACTAGGCAAAAGAGGTCTACCTACTGAGAGAACATTAACCCATTCATTTGAAACGACAGCTCTGAACTGCAAGTCTACTTGACATCAATGGCACAATATTTTGATATTTTCTTGGCAAATTCTACTTTTGTCAATGTTTATATGAGAGATGTGACCAACCAATAACTTATTTGGTCAGGGGTTTATTACTTTGTTGCGGGACTTTCATATTAGCATAAAGTTTAACAAGAAGTGACTTCAAAATTGTCTGATTTTTGCCCATTTCACGATTTTTGTTATTAGACGGCAATAAATTAAGAATATAAAAGCATTGTAACGAAAAAAATTTCCTGTTCCTTGAACAGTATACTTTGAATTTATCAATTTTTAACTCCAGCGAATGAGTTGTAGGATTATTTTGAATTGTTCTAAGTTACAGATTTTTGCATGTTAGAGCCAAATTAATAAATAAATCAATGGGTTAGAATTTTTTGTATTTTCACTCTGATCATGGGTAGCCGAAAGGTGGCCAAATTGTTTCAATTCTAATACGTATCAATTTTCCCCTTATTTTGCTTTACTTCAGTATGGTGCTATTGAACAGAGCATTTCTTCTTCAAAGTATTCTGTAATTAAGATGCGACAAATGATTGATTGGCTTTGATTCAATTGAAGACTAGAACTTTGATAAATTTTGGCGGTTTCCTAAAAATCAGAACACCGGGGAGTCTGAAGACTCAACGGAAATACAATCGCTGACTTTTTCAGACTCTAAAGTTGAGTTAGAGATTTTGTTAGAGTGGTTATTATTTTTGAGCAGATTTGCATGAAGAATGGGCGAGTAGCTTAATTCTGAAAGTTCTCCCCATAATTTAACTAAAAAAATAAAATGTTTGTATCCTACAGTCGAACTTCTAGTTATCGACGGTGTAAGTCAGCAATCACATAACTCGGTTTGTGACGATGCAGATTTCCTGTCATACTTTATTTTTTAAATGGAAAACTGTTCAACGGCAATTCTTTAAACCTGCCGTAATTTTTCGACTCTGTGCAAAGAAAATTCTGCAAAAACTTCAAGGAATGATGTCGATTTGTTCTCCTTTAAAAAAAAACATGGAGGCAGAGATTTTCAGACACCGCAAACAAGTTATGTGATTGCGGACTTACGCCCTCATTATGTGAGGAACAATATTCAAGAGTGGAACATAATAAGACTTGGATCTTTATTTGTTAACTTACGCCATAGTTTCCAGGTGACGAGGAAGAGTAGTTCATCGGCTGGAAAAAGAAAGGAGAATCGTTAGTGCTTTTGTGAGTTGAAGGAAGGGTTTTATTATTTTCCAAGTCAATATATTTCTCAGGGTGGTTCCCTTGAATAAGGTGTTTTCTTTCTGCAGGAGAAAATTTTTCTGACTTTTCAAGGTTATCCTTGATCAAAATTATCAAAAACCCCTGACTTTTCACATCGACAATTTACACACGTAGAACTGAAAATAGCATCGATTTCAATACAAATGACAGAAACATGTGAACCTCTCCTCTTCAGGTATTGATCATTCCATTAAATAAAATTGCACTTCCATACTGAAAATTATTCATCGATTTACTTTTCAGAGTGTAAAAGATAACCTTGAACCTCCAACAAGACTGATTTAATTATGTGGAGAGAGCTGACGTGAAATTTTTAAAGTTTCAAGATTTTTCAAACTTCCAGTCTTTTGGAAAAATTCCCTACCTTTTCCCTCATTTTTCTCACCAGATGAAATTCCCTGTTTTCTAAACTTGTAGAAACCTTAAGTAGATTTTTGAAAAGGAGAAACTATGTCACGTATGGTTAAAATATTTCAAACAGTTAGTACGACTGAATATTCAAGCAAAGGAGATCAAGATGCTTTTTGAATTTTTTTATCACTTGCTCAGATGTGCAAAGAATAACCCCACATAGCTCAAAAGAGGTGAATGCGCCAAATAACATCAGAAGCTTACGTTAAGCCTTCCAAAACCATTGAAACGTGCGATTTGATTTAATTAAACTTTGGTTTTCATATGAGTGGGAAATTCAAATTTTTCAAAACTAATGCTAAGTGAAAACGTAAATATCTTGTTTGGGAATGAATTTTAAAAATTTGTGTGGTGTAAATCATGTTTTACTAAAAATAAACATTACTCGGTTGTCTGTCGATTGTTGACAGCGAACATAGCTTTTTTTTGTTTAGTTCCTTCTGCTCTCACTTTAGATGTTCCTCATGTATTTTCAAGTGTGCAGTATTTTCTAAACCTAACACTGGTCTTTGCTACTAAATGCCAGATAGATGAGGCTATACAGTGCCTTCAAGGAGGAATAATTACTAGCAGAGAGACTTACCGTTGATGTGTTTGGTTGCCACTGTGGCCTTCCGCCTGCCATGGGCATAGGTGGCATTCCTGGACCTCCACCGGGCCCAGGACCTAAACTACTGTTAGGAGGGGGGCCTCTCATTCCAGGACCATACGACCCGGGACCCATGGGGCCCATCCCAGAACCCCTTGGAGGGTTCATTCTTGGAGTCATAGAATTCATACCCGGAGGACCTGTAAAAAAAAGGGTAAATCTAAGTGTTTCAGAATTTTACAGAAGCTTCATATAAATATTTCAGGAGAGAGTTTCTCAAACAGCACTAAAAATAGGAGGAAAAAATATGCATCTCACGCTAGCATTTATTCTAACTTAAACTGCGAGGAGTCTGTGGGTTCTTAAAACTCAGCACACAACTTTGGGAAAATTTTATATTTGGCAAAATCTCTACTACTAATTTATATAAATAAGTATTTAGTGCAATGACAGTACGGACTATTTATTTAATGGATCCTTCTTCCATGTTCTGCCATGGACCGCTGGATAAATCTTCTCATTAAATGTCTTGCGGATGTCTTTGAATATGTTGTGATTGTCCAAAGTCAATTCATCAGTTAGAAATTTATTTCCGATATTTGCATTACAATCAATTCGTTTCCTCCAGCACAAAGAAACGCATCTCAATAGAGCTGTATCAGAATTTCTAACTAACTTTTATGTTGACTATCAGCTGACCATAAAAATATGGCATCTTTCTTTTTAGGAGTAATGCAAACATCAGTGTCATCTCATTGAGGCAAGATTCAGTTCTTGATGCCTATTGATTGATAGCAGGTCTCTTTTTGTAATAAAAGAGGAAATATTTTCTATAAGCCACAAATGCATTCTTCATGACAGTGGATGCTTAGGGAATGTTTTAATCAGTGCATGGACAACAGGCTCCCAATTGAAGAACACATGGAAATATGGCACAGATTTATTTTTCACATTTTTCTAACCCTTTTTTGTACAAAATCATCTAAAGTAATTATTATTTTGCAGTAAAATCCCTTAAGGTGCGGCACATAAGGCTTGCAATCAGCAAAATGGAATGGCGTATTCGGCAACTGAAGTTAATGCTTACAATCTATCCAAAGGAAATCAAACAGGCTTAGCAGTTGTCAATTTGCCGACCAACTCGCACAATGCTGACTTCAGCATTGTTCATTGCATGCCGTAAGTATTGCACCTAAGATTATCAAAGATGTTAGATACCCCCATTCACCGCAAATTGTGGTGCAGGAAATCGCAATGACTGATCCTTCAAAAATGGCACATTTCAAATAAGAAAAGAAAAGAAAAAAACATTGAACAAGGCAAAACGAACACATGCAAACAAGACACTAGTCATTTTTAAGTTATGCTAAAAATGTACTTGATATACAAAAAAAAAAAAAAAAAAAACTATATTTGAAGACGGAGAGTTCTAAGTTTACAGAGAAAAATGGTGACAAAAAGAAAAACCCAAACAAATTTGGGCACAGTTGTTACCAAAATGAGACACCCAACCACTGTTCACCGTTCTAAATTACGAAAAGAGCAATCGAAAAAAGGGTACGGACTCACATATTTAAAACATAGAGAGTGAAGCGTTACAAGCATGCAGAAGAATTTGAAGAGTTAGCCAGCCCAACTGGAGCATCTGGTGATCGAAAGGAGTAAGTGACATTTTCGAGAAAATGATGATTCAAAACAAAAAACGTTCCAAACTGAACTATGACAAAATGATTGACCTTGAAAATCCAATTTACAGCTCCTCAGTATTGGCTCAAATATTTGGAGAGCTGCAGGTCCCTATGTAAATTTTAAACATCATTCTCAGTGAAATGTAAGTTACCCGTTCCGTTCGCCAGATGCTTTAATTAATTCAAGAGAGGACAACATGTTTGCTGCTTGAAGAGCATTTCTCTTCAGACACCAGCAGTGAAAGAAACGTATCAATAAAAAGGCCACTAGGAATCACCATGAGTTCAGAGGTACATGATAAATAATTTATGACATTAAGATCCATGAACGTAGAAACTTGGCATAAGGACCGTTATTCTTGTTTTTGGCGTACCAAAGGATCAAATAATTAGAACAAAAATCTGTTACTGAGGCAGCAGACCCGCTGAACTTTGATAACCAGTGATAGGACCGTATCGATGGCTAGGCTCAGAAACTACACATCTCGATTGACAATGCTGCAGACTTTCAGTGATTCTTCAGATTAAAATTGGAAAAATGATCGACAGTGTTTCTTGAGAACGAATGTGTATTTTTTTTCTTTGTTCAAAGAATAGTCTTGAAAAATGTTAAACAAGGAATTTTCATGCCTTTAGAGAAAAATAAAATGTCAACAATTTGAAAATACAGCAATCTAAATTCGAGGTTTTTGAGTTAAACCAATTATAAGCTCGGTACATGCCTCAAATATAATGGACCGGAGGCATTTTCATTGATAACAGATCCGATTTCCAATCGGGTTCTCAACAGAATAATTTATTTAGCGCCAAGATCCAAGTTTCAAGAAAAACGAGGAGACTGAGTACGTTTAATCTTTTGAGCCTAAAAATGTACATGTTTGAATAATACGTATTAAAAGTGGGCTGAGAAGATTGAAAGCACACTGAATGGCACACTTTTCTCCATTTTCGTCTGGATTTTGACGCTAGGATCATTACGAAAAATATTGGTTCAATGGCAGTGTTACAGATGACAATTACATTTCCTCTTTCTACGTGTGCATTATAAAACATTGCATTGCTTAAAATTGGAGCTTTCATCTATGTGTTTGCAAGAAATAAATTATAGTTAAACTAAAAGAGAATAAAACTAAAATTTAACGGAGAAGAACATAGTAACCCTGAGAAACAGAATTCTCAGATACATATAACACGCACTATCCTGACTGATTAATAAAGACTAACCATCAGTGTTCTAATTTCACCAATGCATCTACAAATGAGAAGCATGTGCTAAATTTGGAGCCTAAAGAATTTGTGTGGTCTTCACCTCTGTCAGGGCCTTACTACTTGCAGAATAGCATACTCTTTAATCAAAATTTTCGAAGCCCCTAAAAATTTGTGAAACCAATATCTTAAAATTAAGGATGGCCAAATGGCTCCTAATAATATTTTTCTTTAGGGCCTGAGCACCAAGATCCAATTTTCGAGAAAACGGCAAAACCTGCAAACAATATTTTGAGCCCAGAAAATGCATGTGTCTGAGGAGAACCTATAACAACTGGGCTCGAAAGATTGAATGCACACCAAATGACACAATTTTTTCCAATTTTCTCAAGATTTGGATTACGGCCCTGGGCCCTTGAGATAAATAACAGTTCCAATTCTCAGTGAAGTTAGAACACTGACCAAAGAGGAAACTAAGAAACAGACAGACTTAAAGTTAAATATTATTTTGGGCCTTTATAAAACTAAAACTAACAAAAAAGAAAAAAAACTTCATGGAAGAGCGAAATGAATTTTAAGATCATTGGACTTAAAACTCTCATTTTTAATGCATTTTGCAAAAATGTGCTGTTTTACTGGTTCAAGTGGTTCAACCATATAAATACCAACATATCTACAAAAGGGAACAAAAATGATCCAGAAATAATAGTTCTTTATTGCAAAACGTCGTCAATTTAATCTTCGAACTAAAGTAATAATTTTGTTGAGAGTCAAACATTTTAGATTCTCTCGGTCAGGACCTGATACCCAAATCAACAGTACCCTGCAAAACAAAAAATGACGTTGAAAAAATAACAAAATTTACTTGTGAGGGACTTAGGAATTTCAAACTCTATTTGAAGTAGTGTTCAACATAAGCAGTAACATTAAAAAAATATCAGAAGATAGAATTCCCTCAGTTTTGTTTCTATTTATAAATAATTTACCTTGCACCATACTGACGAATAAAGAAATTTAAGCAAATAATTTATTATGAGGCATAAACCACTACTGAATTTACTGCTTCGTATTTTACTTTCACTGACTTTTTACCCGCATGACACTGCACAGGACCAAAAGACAAAATTTGTTCGCAAAACTTTGTTCGTTTTTAACACAACTTAACTTTCAGAAAATGCAAAGGTTCAGGAAGCGAGCGCGATCAAGGAGGAAAACGAACTGAGGTGCAGTTGGCTTGAGAAGAAGCTCGAGACCCAGATTCGTTTCAACGCGGGAGAATCTGAGTCAGCATTTCAACACAATTTTTGCATCACTTACAGCTTTCGGGCTCATATATCCTGCATCGCCAAACAGTTCAAGGAGAGAAAATCTTCCAGAAACTCAATCCACACACAGAGATGCGAAAAACCCGAGTTGCCGAGAACTGCAGAGTATGCAAAAAATCTCGAAAGTGAAGAAAAATACCGAAAACTTCCTAAAACCGTACACGGCGTTTCCCTGTGTACTGGTCGCGGTAATCGGTTATATTCAAGTAAAAAAAGATCTTCAGTAGGGCCTTATTATCCTGTTGTTTTTAAAATTAATAATTCAACCTTAATAATTGCAGGGTTGCCACAGAATTTGGAAAATGAAATTCTCTAACATTTCCCTGATTTCTTTGACACATTTCGGTTTTTCCTGGCAATTGACAATATGCCAGATGGTTAAAAAGATATGATTAGATAGAGTTTTTGGGCAAAATTTGCTGTTGGAGGCGTCAAACCCATTGTAGAAAGCAAATAAAAGTGACTCAACTATTTCCCCCTGACGTTTCCCAGTACTCCTTGACTGTGGTAAACCTATCATTGAGTAAAATCATGATTCAGTGCATGTGCAGAATTTTTCAACTTCACTTAGGTCCCTCACTTCACTCACGGAATTTACTTTTGAAATCACACTGGAATGCAGTACAGGTGTCAAAAATGTTTCTGGTTACGTCTAATCTCTCTGTAACTTCCCCTGACCGAATTCGAAATTCAAAACCCTGACCTTCCCTGTTTTCTCCTTCATTTGACACCCTGATAACTCTGGATGGAATTTTTCAGCACTATGGTTCCTTTCCTTACATACAGTAAAACGTTTTTCTTTTCTTGTTTCAGATTTGAGATGCTCATCATTTATCTCAGCATCATCACCAAGGTTAGAAATCATGAAATATTAAAACATATGCATTTAGGTTCCGGATAGAGAGCAATTTGGGAATTTGTGAAGGTCTCAATGAGCAAACTCCCGACTGAGCTACTTTATTACATACTGACAATATTTCTCACGATAAAACATCAGATAATTCATAAGCTACGTGGAATGGATTCAGATCACGAACAGCATTCCAGATAGAGTCAAGATATCCCAGGCGGACAGTGATTATTTTATGTACAAAAAGTTGAGAACAAATGAAGCGTAGGTGCGGATAGAAGAAAGGCGTTCAATTGAGAGGAGACAAAAGCAAATGATAATGCTCTAAACATTGAATAAAAACAGGTAAAATATCGTTAGCCTACCTTGCCAATTTACATAATCACCGCCTTCACCTATGGGTAGAGAAACATAAGAATGAAATGAGATTACACACGGTAATACCATAACATCAGGGTGATTTCAGTTGTAAATCAGCATCAGACAGGTTTTCCGATCAGTCAAAATTTCAGCACTTCATTCAGAGTGAAATCTTCTCAAAATCTTACTCATCAGGAGATTTTAATTTCGTGAACTTTTTAATTCTCAGGGCCTTTCCTTGGCTAAAATAATAAGGCTCAGTCTTGCGACATATTTTTTTATAACCCTCACACAAAAATTTCTTCCATCTGTTAGGTCCAGCCCGGAGCCGGATTTACAATGTAATATAGGTGCACTAGGTGTTAAGATGGGGGCCCAGGTTACTAAAGTTTTTTTCCCTACCTTCTCAACACATTAACTTCTGAATCTTTTTCGACAATAGTACTATCCCTTGTTTCTACTGGCTTAGTTTCAGTCTGTGCGGGACCCTTTTACCTTTTCTGTCCTCACAATTTTTATCAAGCAACGCCTCATATTGCTTTCAAGAGGAGTTGAAAATTTCAAATTTCATCAAGGGAGTCCCCCCCACTCCCTTCTAAACCTCTCTTTTCTAGAGAGGATTGTTTTATGGGGGCCTGCACCAAAAATGCCCCCACTGGCCCATAAATCCTAGATCTCAGTAGCCCTAGCTCAGCTCATCTCAAACGAAGTCAATTTTTACTTTTACGCGTAAAAAAGGAGTATACAGTAAGTAAACTCTTTGCAGTACATCCAATTATTTAATGGATCTGATCACTTAGGATAGAAATTCAGATTCAATGACTAATAAATGTACAGCTAAGGACTTAGTATAAGCTACAGCTATATATCAGGACGAAAAATATCAGTAAAAATTAACCCTCCTTTAGATTGCACAAATGGAATTATTCCATATTGTCTTAAAGGGCATGTAGATGCAATAGCTCCTGCATACCTCAATTAATAACATCACTCTTGAATTAAGTGCTCGAGGCATTTGGTCCCCATCATGATAATTAATGTTCCGAGGAGACTAGGCATTTTTTCACATTTTAAGAGCACGAGGAAAAAAACTCCTGAGAAACTTCTAATTATTAAAGATTTTTTTCTACTATTACAGAGGAATGAGTAGGCGGCAGATAATTGACAAAGATAGAACAAAAATTACGCCCTCAATTTTGAAAGTTCACATTTTTAATCTTTGGCGTTCAATAGTCCAAAGGTCAGTGTTTTCTTTCATTTGTTTTTGCGATGATCGACAGCCCTAAATTTACTACTAGACATGATTCCTTTGACTTCTACACATTTACTAGTCAGCACCTTTAGGCATGCACGCATTCATTTCAAAAGAGACCTTCAAATTCTGAATGATCAGCTTCGTTGGTAGCCTCTACTAAGTGAAAATTACCTTAATTTTATCTTAATACTGAGAAACATTACTTAAAACTAAAATATCTTTATCATGAAAGTTCCTGATGAATATCTAAACTGAGAACCATAAGTTAGATAAATGATGCAGAGTAACACAGCGCAACCATTTCTAAATATTAACGTTATTCATTCATGATTTTGGTCAACATTTACTTAATTGACCAATGATGATAATATGAAATGACTTTATAACTACTTAAAGATGGACAAGAAAGGTACTGATCTTAAATTTATTTTGTACTGAAGTCTGCGGTCCTTCCTAACTTTAGGATAAAATTAATTGTAAAAAATATTTGAAGTCCTCCTCTTCAGAGCAATGAAAACTGCCATTTTCAGAACGAAATTAGATTAGTTACTGCAGAGTTGGTGGTAAGAATTGGAGAAAATTGAAAAATTGAGTCTGGGCTCGAATAGTTAAATGTGAATTATATACTTTGGGTGCTTAAGATTGGCCTGCCATAGGGATGTTATTACAAATCCTTGTCGGTAAGCTATCAATACTGCTTGTTCTAAAATTCCAATACATTCTAGTTAAGCTGCGCTTGTTGGAAACGGCTGCCACTATTTGACATGCATGAGCTCCACATTAAAGCATTGTTGTATGACTGTCTGTCGGGTAGCTTAGCTCGTAAAACTGATAGGAACTGCTCATTTTTGCTAGCTTCGAGCACTCTGATTGCTATTGATAAAGGACTTTTTATCATTAATTCTCTTTAACAGAACTGTTTCGATAGCTTGCCGACAACTGATAGAACACCCTAGAAAATAAGAGATTGACATTAGGTTATTTGAGAAAGGAGGGATAAATCATGTGATAACAAAACGTATGGGTAAACACAGTGAAGTCTGATGCATGTGATGCAAAAATCAAGATAAAAAAAGAATAAATGAAAGACTTTAAAGAAAAAATGCACGAAAAAAAAACCAAACTGAGATAGAAGCGAATACCTGCTCAACTAACGAATAATTAGCACACTTCAATCAAGTCGAAGGGAATGGTTCAAAAATGAAACTATGACCATTTGAATGAATAATCAATAGTGTTAGAAAAGCAGGGAAAAATTAATAGAAAAAAAAGGATTAAAAAAATTATTAAAAAAAAAAAAAAATCAAGACAAAATTAAAGGACTGGGAAGATAATGAAAGAAAAAAAGCTTACCTTGTCTAGAAGGATCCATTCCACTTGGTATCATTGGTTGACCAGGAGGCTATAATGAGAGTTAATATCATAAATTAGGGTCATTTTATATCAAATAAGTAGAATTTGGTGCTTAAAATTTTATCTACCAAGTTAAATGGAGTTTTTGCAAAAATTTTCGATTTAAATACTGTCACTTATGTAAAATTTTGGGAGGAACTCAATGTTGCCACTACTTTTCTCTGAAACTAACTTCCAAGCTCTAAAAAAATCTCTTGAAATGTAAGCCGTAATGGATAAGATCCCTCTCTCTATGCTGAGAGTCCACCTCTATATCCAGTCAAGCTCTCCATGCACAAGTAGGGGACGCATATATTGGAGGGGTTGCCGTGGTTCCAGCCTTGAAGTCTGAAACAAAGTGGCAACCCTGCTAATATATTCGTCCCTCATTTGTGTAAGGATATTTTCACTGGGTATAGAAGTTGACTCACAGCGTAGCCTCAACTTCAAGTACTTTTTTGGGGCATGGGAGTTCGTTCCAGAGAATACGTATGACACCTTTGTGATTCTTGTGAAAGTTTACAAAAGGAAAAATTATAAAATTGCAAACCCCTGTGTATACACATAGGAGTTCCATTGCAAAAAAAAACCAAGCAAAAATATCCATGACTTTTTCAGTTCTGCATCAGCATAGGATTTTAAGAAATTCCCGATTTTCGCACAGTATAAGGAAGAAATGCAGTCAACAAATCAAGGTTAATTTTTTCCCTTCCACAAGGTGTGGGGGAAGTAGTTTAATCTTGAGAAATAAATCATCTTTTGACATACACAACCATCTAGCGGTGAAGGGATCTTATTGTGTACAAACTCAACGTTAAGATATTGGTGCGAATTTTTAGAAAGATATTTCTTGACACACACAAACACATTAATGAGGTGAACCTCGCAATAAACAGCGTTGGCAATAATGCATCTGTACGTCATACTACCATAGACCATAATCTTATAGGGACATTGGAGAATTTTTAAAATTCGAAAGGCTATGCTTTATAATAAAATTTTATTGAATGTATAACTAGATTTAAATTTAGCAGGTAATTTTCTGATTGACTCCTGCTGCAACCCATCATAGTGGCTGTTTGTTGAACTATTTGAAAAGCATTTGAACAGCATTTGACTGAAGCAAAATATTTGATAGCGCTAGAAGTAATGCTTCTTGATACTTGTAATTACTTTGCGATCATACCTCTCTACTACCTTGCTTTTACTGCCTTCTCTGCTTGTCTAATTTCTCATTCTTGTACCAGAATTAATTTAAGATTTTCTGTGTAAGACACTTCTAGAATATGCTGTACTTATTGGTGTATCGTTTTACTTCGCTTTATTGACTGTTCGATTTTCGGTATGACTTGAAGATGGCTATGTGAGCTGAAAAGCACTTAGCAGCATGTAATAAAACCGAAAAAATTAGGGTATCACGGCTACAATGTTCTCTTCATTCTTCTGTTTCAAGATATTTCAAGACTATTTTGGTACAAGATATGCAAAATTTTCCGAGCAAACTGTGAGTCATCAAAGCTCAGTTTGCCCCATGGACCCTGTTCCCGAGGACTGTCGTTAATCGACAGCGTAATTTAATCAAAAGATAAAAGTAAATACTTACTCCATTGAAATCATTTCCAAGTTGAGGCATCCGAACTCCTGGCCTTGGACCTGGATACCTAGGACCCATAAACGGCTGTAAAAAAAAGAAGAGGAGTGAGAATCAAAACCCTCAATGATATTGATTTTCCGTGAACAAAACTACACTCATAATACAGGGACACACTCATGAAAACCTACATGGAATGAACTTGAAAGCCAAACGAAGCACATTTTTTTTTCACCGACAAAACTTGCTACAATGCTACAATGCCCAATCCAGAAAAAGACTTAACAGGTGGCAGCTGCTTGAGGTGAGGTGTTCGAATTTTCCGTAAAAACTTTCAATAAAAGCCTTTGTTGCAAGGTAATCCTTAGTAGCATAGACTGTTGAATTTGAACTTAAAAAAAATAACCATAAAAAACCCGTTAGAATTTACGAGTTAAGAGACCCTTCTGAAACCTTTTTAAAAAAATGTGCGAGAAAATTTCATCAAAAAGTCAAGGAATAAAATTGGCATTGAAATTTTGTTAATTCTGTAAATCACTCTTATTATTGCTAATCACAAAATAAACTGCATAAAAAACACTTTAGATAAAGTTATGGCTATTTACTCAAATAAATTGGTAAAAAACTTATTAAAAAAGTAAAGCAGCATTTTTACACAAAGCAAAGCAAAATAGATTTCTTAATCGGATATTTTAACAATTTTCTAAGGAGCTTTCCTCCTTCAAATTTCTGAGTTCATCAACTTCTTTATAACAGCCGATGCTAAAAGGATAATGAATGAAGCAAAAGGGACTTATCTTCGGGCAAATACTTAAGACATGGGACTTTCAAAGGGCAAAAGAAATAAATTGAAGCGATAAGCATTGTAAAAAGAATGTTATTTTGGATCCGATACCCCAGATATCTCAAATAGAAAACTCGAGTTACTTGATTCAGAGGATCTCAATCATATTACATAGATCACTATCAATGTCTGATTCTTCTATTAATATTTTTACGATGAGGGAACCATAATTTTCCTCCCTCATCTTGGGGGATGCCATTTCCACCTGACGATTTATACGGATATTTTCCAAGCCCACCATCAAGAAATTGAGGACCTCTCCGTCTCACCAGAATTTTACCCTGTCTATATTTGAATCGAATTCAGCAGAAAGGAGCCAACGGTAGTAAGTTTTTTCAAAATCGAGCGATCTTTCTTCTTTACTTTGAACAATAATAAATACAAGTAAAACTATTCGCTATTCTAGTCATTTTTCTTTGATAAAGATGAAGATGAACAATTCTTACAACAGTGTAGTCGCGTTTGTTCCTTTCTACTAAATGCCATCAACTTTAACAGGTGCCACAAATAGAAGTAGGTACAATTGGTGCAATGAAAAATTTCGGAGAAGCAAAATGTAGGGAGGAAAAACACACTTGCGTACAAATTTCAGATAAACAAGAAAAAAGGAAAGGACAGGGAGAAAGTGGAAAACTGATGAGCAACAAGCCATAAGGAAGAATAAGTGTCTGAGGAGAAATTGATCGATAGCGGTGACAAATTTCAGGGACTCCTGAGAAAACATGATCTAGGATCTACTCCTACAACACTCAGTGACACATTTTTACTGCAATCTTCAATCTCACTTAAAATTGGAAGAAACACAGTATGCAGCAGCAATGATATGAGAGGTAATATTTCATGAAACAAAATGATTGATGATAAAAAATGAGAGCTTTGAAACTACCACAATAAAGCGAACACAAACAAATGAATGAATAAAGGTAATGCTGGACAAGTAATAGGAATTACATTTTAATGGTAAAACTCCAAAACCACGTGTCTCTGTTTGCGACATTACAAGTTAAGAGTTGACTCAAGTTTATTCTGACGAGTATCTCAATAAAAGGAGAGGTGTGTATCACGAGAAAAAACTTGTGATACGTGATTTTGATGATACAGGATTTATTCAAGCAAGATTATGTCACTGAGGATACTTGGGGTTACATTAGGTCCACACTAATTATCTACAAACGCATCACACATTTCTCGGTTGAATTTTCAACGTCGATTGACAGGAAGAAACAAACGCGCCACTCATGAAATGTGATGGAGCCAAGCAAAGTGCCTCGAGGTGGAAACTCAAACTGATCAGTACAGCGAAAAAAGACCAGTTGGGGGTTAAAAAATAAGACGCGTGCTCTTTCCAATACTCACGAGAACGTTTGGTTAGAAGTTCAAAATATAATTGGTATAGGGCAACGGTGCCAGCAAACAATAACAGCGAATTCCCCATACAGTCGACAAGATACAAATTTTAGCATTCTGATAGAAGTTTGTGAGCAGAAGTTATGTGAAACACAATTCGCACAACAAAAATTACTGAAAGCAACTCCTAAGATATTAAGGTTTTCAATTTACATGGGTCACGAGGTATTTGAATTGTTCGCTCACAAGAAAACAATTGCCTACTTCCATCAAATCGCGTACTACAACGGTCTTGGTATGCTTTTCAATCAAGCATTGTTCCTTTCGCACCCTGTGTTGTTCTAATTGTAAACAACTAGCTATAGCTGAGCCAAAGCGTCAATATTAAGGCTGCCATATTTTCATACCGCAGAGACTGCTTCGGTAACATATATATGTAGTATGTGATTTGACTAACATTGACTTTTCTTTTTTCAAGAGCGGGAGGTGTTAATTTAAGCGTCAAGAAACATTACATATCTTGGTTAGGAGTTCCTTTCAGTAGATTTCATGGTGTGAATCGTGATTTACGTGAAATATTGGTAAGAAAACAAGTATCAGAGTACTTAAACTCTTTACCTTGTCGACTGGTCCATTATTGGGCGTTCTTTGCACCAAATAATGCAGCAGTGGATTCCATTTCGCAGTTAGGAACTAAAATTTCTAGTTCATTTTAAAAACAACTTATGTGTCATTAATTTCCCAATGCAGATAGGTGCTTATATGTGCATGAGTCAAAAAAAGTCTCTAATTGCAAAATGCAGTCCGTTATCCACTCTGCATTGTGGTATGGTTACCTCTGGTATTTCCTTGACCCTCTCCGTCTTAAGGCACATTTTGTCCGACTCCATCACAAAAAGCGACTGTAGAGTTGGGGATTTTGAAATCGATTTTCTTGAAAAATCGATTTTTAAACCAGAAAAATTGATAAAATCGCATCCATTTTCTTCGATTCAATTGATTGTATGAGTCGAATTTTTCCCTTAAAATCAATATTTTCGATTTTTGCAACCCGAACGCACTAACGCATTAGCCGATCCTAAAAAAAATATGGTAGAATTTAGTACGCTCTGACACAATGATATGAGTATGGTAATAACACCAGACTCTATGGTTACATTTACCATATAATGGTAAGTATCACCAGGGTTCTGGTGAATACTAATGTAGTTCTGGTTATTTTCACTAAATATTATCACTGAGTAAAAAATCTAGTAGACTTATAGTACATGTTACCATACTTTTTTTTCTGTGTTGGACCCACATTTTAGCAAACTTCCCGGCTGTTTTGATTCGATTTTTCTTAGAGTGCGAATTTTGAGCCTTCGTAATTTCCAATTGTTTGAAATCGATTTTTCTGTCACGATTTAAATCGATGAGATCGGATTCTCGAAGAAAATCGACTCGATTCGAAGGATCGATTTTTCGGGAAAAAGCCCCAACACTAAGCGAGAGGGATGCACTGAAGGGAGGTGCGCTTACCTGACTGGCCATCATTTGGCTATGAGGAGGTGGGGGCTGAGGGTGAGGGGACGGCTGTGATGACGGATGTGTGGGAGGAGATGGCCTCATAGTTGAGTTCTGAAAATAAACACACATTTTTTGCTAAGCCTTTTGGTTTGCTCCGAAAAGCCATCGGTGCGGTGCTTGGTGCAACATGCAATTCTCCATCCGAGCTCCACCGACGACATTCAAAATTGACAGTGATGTTTCAAACTCATGTAATGATTCCGTTGTCTCCCAGGCGAAGGATCATAACTACCTTCCAAGGTTGCAAAATAGACTCAAACAATTTAATTTTTTACAAGTATGTATTTAACAATTTAATTTTTAACAAGTACGATTTTGGTCCAATATTGTTCTGGTTTTTGCGAGAGTAACTTAATTCAGGATTGCCACAGAATTTAGGAAATGAAATTCCCTGAAATTTCCCTGATTTCCCTGACACATTTTGGGGAAATTCCCTGATAATTGAAGAGAGACAAGTAGTTAAAAAGGCATACTTGAAAATAGTTTTCAGGCAAAATTTCTTGTTCAAAATCTCAAACCCATTCTAGAAAGCAAATGAAGGTGATTTAACAAATTTTCCCTGACATTTCCCGATTTTCCTGACTTTTTAAAATTCCCTGACATTTCCCGATTTTCCCTGACTATGGCAACCCTGTTAATTGAGTATCGCCATTGATGGGTCCTAAGGCATCCATGTAAAGTGCAGAGGGGCGAAATGTCCATACTCAAGTTACTCTAGTTTTTGCAATAGATCGGATCAGTGGCATTTTCAGTCCGAATTGCTTAAGATTTTTAAGGTAATAATGCAATTTGCGAGAGGAAATATGGCAACATTGAAAGGTAGTTACGTTCTTTCGTAAAGGAAACGGAAAGAGAAATTCAGTCGGTAAATAAAAAAATCACTGATTTTCTTCTTTCTTTTGGCACGGTAAATTAAAAGAGAAGAGCAATTAACTAGCCAGATCTTGCCACTTCCTTCTTCAGCAAGGAAGTCTTTATAATGGTCTAGAGGAGTAAAAAAGTCCACAATAAAAACGACTTTAAAGCATATGGGTCAATAATCAGAGGTTCAGTTGAAGAATTTTAATTTCAGGTCTCGATGCTTAAAGTATTACTACCATCCGGCAATTTTAAATCCCAAACGGGATGAATTAAACTCTTCTTTGAAAGTCACTCAAAACGACTTTCTTAGAAGCGCACATTCAAATCAGTAACGTTCCAATTTTGAGGATTATAAACGCTAAAATGTGTGTGGATGCACTCCTCTTTGCAACGATGCCAGTCTCATAATCTTGACATATTTTCCTTTAAAATCCCTTTCGTCATGGACAATTTCAAAAAAAGGTTCTTGAACATCCTTGTGAGTTGAGGGCATATCCCTGTATAGCACTGTTAAAGCACGACGAAACATAATTTGTGCACACCCACCCCACACGTACTTAGGTAAGTTCCTTTAGAACAGATCTGTGCAGAGCCAACAAGGCAGTTTAGAGAAGTGCAAAAAATTTAGTGAAATATTTGTTAGTTACCCAAAGGGAAATGGGAAGGCTAACCATCATCTATATTTGACAAACGGGGCTGGGAATTTGAAGAAATGAGAGGAAAGAGGGAGCAGATAAGGTTCCAAAAATATTCTGAGTAGACTTGAGACAAGGAAAAATTATTCTAAGTAGACTTAAGACGATGGAAAATTATTCTGGGGAATACTCTTTCAGGTATCCGAGGAATAATAGATACGCTAAACTGGAAGGCCTTCCTCAGACTCCTTTAGAAAAGTAATTAAATTCAAAATTAGTAAAGAAAAGAAAATTAGTATTAAAATTTTTCCTTCATGGTGCTTTAAAGTGCATGGTGCACCATTTTCTCGTCGTTTTCTTTGTCGATCACTGTGTCCATCTATTTCAAAAATCCGCTCGCTGGCGAGA
Source organism: Bemisia tabaci (assembly GCF_001854935.1). NCBI lineage: Eukaryota > Metazoa > Arthropoda > Insecta > Hemiptera > Aleyrodidae > Bemisia > Bemisia tabaci. Next base: position 849,209 of record NW_017554517.1, read on the forward strand.
AAATTCAGTTGCTCTGGAAATGTTGCTCATGTTCCCATTTTTTACTTTTTGTCTTTAAAATTTTAGCTATTCTTCAGCCTCTCATGTTGTAAAGTAAAGTCCTCAATTAGATTTTGTGAACAATGTTCATTTTTTTCTTCTTAAGATAAAGCTGGAAATCTTTGGTAGTGGAACCAGGTGCCCATATTTGAGTGTAACACCTTGCCTGCTAATATCGGTTCATTAGAAGAGTATGAATATTTTCAGAAACATGGAATCAATAAATCAAGTATGCATTGGACTTCTAGCGAATTTTTCCAGATATGTTCATACGTGTATCTGGATGAAAACATGCGTGAGAAGACACATGAAATGAAGTGAAGTCTATTCGAAAGAGGAAACATAAGGAGCGAGACTCAGTGGGCAATTGGACATTCACCTTCTAGTGCATAGTTCACGGTAATTTTTACAACATAGAAAGTAAGATAACTAACTAGGCGATTCACGTCACAATATCCTAAACATGTAGAACATAGAAAACATGAAACGAGGATCTAACCCACCTTTAAGCAGCTTCAATGTTTTTAATTGCTTTCTTTTTCTTACAGAATTCCGAACCGATTTAAACTGATTAAATTTCTCTGGACTTCTCTTGTTAAAATATTGCAAACGGTTGCTGGTAAGTGATTGGGACATAAGTATCTTCGGTCGCCATGGCCCTACTCCATTCGATTGCACTATCATTCTGGTGTGATCAACATGAATGCTTCTCACTGATCATTGTAACTGGTCACTTTGTTATTAAGGTACCATTACTCTTAATTTAAACAATTTGTTTAATTTAATGAGAGTGGTAAGTTCCCACTGTAAATGTTCTAGGACTCATATTCTTCCTCTTGACTCGAAATCAGCAACCTGTCCCCTCCTCGTAACTACCAATAAATCTTCTCAAGAGCCTGAAGGATAATCGGAAAATTTTTTACCACACTAGTATTTATTTTAAAGATTTGATAATCATTCTTGATTTTTTGGATCCTCGGTATATTAAATTAAACACAATTCCCCGACATTTCTCGGTCACTTCTAATGTGAGAGGCAAAAAATATGGCAAGTGGATAAAGTCTATGCACTGCTGCGAACCTCAGGGGGAACGGATTGGAAATGAGTCAGTCGCGCTGGTTACAGAATGGTGTTTTGGTGCTTGATTCTTGTAGATCGGCTAAAAATAATAAGATCCGTCCAAACAGCAACTTCCTACGTCCAATATTAACAGAGATATTGAAAAATTCGGTTTATGACGTCATCCAACGAGGTAGTGACACCCTTGGTTTCATCCACCTTGCTTTCATCCGAATTACACTTTAAGTTACCAGTGCAAATGTGTGTTTCCCTGACTGATGAAATCAAGGTGGAAAAAATCAAGGTTGTCACTACCGTGGTGGATGACGTCGTAAACCGAATTTTCCAAAGCACGATATCTTGGTTAATATTGAACATAGAAAGTTGCTGATGGAACAGATCTTGTTATTTTTAGCTGATCTACAAGAATAGCATCAAAACACGATTCTAAGCCCAGCGAGACAAACCTATTGAAGTACTGGCTTAATCAAAATTGCAGATGCCAAAAATAAATCAACAAGAAAATACTTACAGGAAAGAAACCAGGAGGAATGGGGCCTCCCGCCATGCCATCATTGGGAGGCATTTGACCGAGAGGACTTGGTGCGGGCCCAGCATTCTGAAAAAGAAAAGAATGTTTTTAATTGGGTGAAGAAAAATGAGTGTTTCAGTACATTCCCAAGAAATTCAGTATCTTCTTAACGAAAATATTCAGTACTTTTACAGTACCTCCAATTGAAGAAATTCGAGGAATTTCAAAGATTTGAATTTCTCGCTTAAAATGCGACAAAAATGACGAAAAATGAAAAAAAAATTCCGGACCTTCATGCGGTGCGACTTTTTCAGTACTTCCGGACCGCTCTTGAAAAATCAATACTATTTCCGGACTTTTCGGAGATTCCGGACTTGTAGACACCCTGCCCTGACTTTTCAAAATTCCCTAACATTTCTCGTATTTCCTGGTATTCCCTAACTGTGGCAACCCTGCTTTGTCAATTGAAACCACCCGCTTCCACCAATAGGATCCTTCCATATCCCTTTGGTCTCCTTTGTCTATAGCTTCACCTATCAATATCAAAAATCGGCCTACTGTCGTCCACCACAACCCGTAGGCTAGGCTGCCGTGCTAAGGAAGAACGCCGCATGAACATTCGGGAGTTGCCAAAATTCCTTCGATAAAATGTCCATTTCCGAAATAACTTACGAACATTTCCCCTAGAAATTTTCATGACTTTTCGATGGAATGGAGAATTTGCAAGGGTCTGAAATTTGATAAATTTCGTGTTTAAGTGGATTCTACTGAGTGAACTGAACACTGAGATACCCTTCATTCATAAATTGAGCAATTATTAGAGGAGAAATGACAAAAGAACTGATTCTGCTAAAATACATGTGTTTAAATGGGAAATGCCGCCAGATGACGTCACTAGGCGGTGCATTTTCTCTCTTTTAAATCTATTTTTAAAGCATTTTCCATGTCGGAAAAAAATTACAAAAAATACTGTGAAATCAGCTCTTTAAGCACTTTCAGATGAAGCAATAAAAAATTTGCATGCAAATTCTCCATTGCGGGCAAGATTATCTGAAAAATTGGAGGAAAAATATTTATAAATTGACCAAGAAATTCGTGTTTTATTAAGGGAAATTTGGCAACGCCTAAAGGTTCATAAGGCGTTCTTCCTTCGCACGGCAGTACGGTACGCGGTGGCAAAAGCCAAAAAGCCCGGTCTCATGGACCCTGGCCAGCGCGAGGCGAGATTTGATCATCGCGAGGGGTCGTCGGGACGGGCCGTAGGATGCGCCGCGGAGGAAGGGGGTGGGCACGGGGGGCGGATATCGGGAGAGCGGATCGGATCAAAACTTCAAAGGGGCGACGATTCAACAATCAACAGGTGGCCTCCGACGCGACGTCGAGGGACGGAGAACGCGCGCCGCGTCGCGACGCGTCGTGGGGGTGGCGGCAGGAGGGGGGGGGGCGCCGTCGAGGGGTCGCGCTGACCCGCACCCCGCCGATGTTGCGTCGCTCTACGAACCAGGATGCAAACTTTTCATCCGGACCTGGGAGCTGATTGTTGAAATTGGCAGACAAAGCTATAGACAAAGAAGACAAAAATGATGCGGAGGGATCCTATCCAGGGTGTCTACTAAAACAGGCTGATCAAAAATAAGTACTTTTACAGTACTTTTTCAGTACATTCTCAAGAAATTCAGTTCCTCCTCAGACAGAAAAAATCAGTACTTTTTCGGTACCTCCATTTGACGAAATTAGAAAAATTTCAAAAATTTCAAAAATTTGAAATTGCGACAAAAATGACAACAAATTTAAAAAAATTCCGGACCTTTTTGCGGAATTTCCGGTCTTTTTCAGTACTTCCGGACCGCCCTTAAAAAATCAGTACTATTTCCGGACTTTCCGGACTTGTAGACACCCTGTTGGTAGACAAAGCGATAAACAAAGAAGACAAAAATGACTCGAAGGGATCCTATCGACGTTAACGGGTGGTAGAAATGGACAAAGGAGGTAGACAAATTGGGTGGATCCGAACTGTCCAAATATTTCGAGTAAATATTCATGACTCCTTAAAAATCAAACTTTCCTGAGAGAAAATTTGGCAACAGTCGAATGTTCGTTCATATGACATTTCTTCCTCAGCCCGGCATAGTAGGTCGTAAGTCGTTGAGGAGATGAATTTCTGCGCTCTTTTCTCCATCTTGGCCCAGTGTTTTTCCGGATATTTCAAGATGATTTTTCGGTTGGTCTTCTCGAGTAAAATATAGTGTTTTTCCTATGGAAAATACACTAAAAACGAATAAATGAAAGAAATGGACATTTGTAGACGCTACATTAGATATACGGATTTTTCAACATCAGGGATCGATAAACTCAGAGCCATGGATGTAATAGGAAATATTGGGTTGATATTACGCTAAAAGAAGTAACATTTTCGCCTGTAATTGACAATCGGAAGAGATATCAGTAATACAGCAGAATACGATCGGTGTCTAGATGTGTTTTTTTCCGGTATTGATTCAATTCAATATATAATGATGCCAACCCGATTCAAATCCATAGCAAAAACGTGGAACTGCCCCAGGAGACTCGAGTTGGGTTAGATTGGGTCACGCAACTAAATTAACTTTGCGGTAATGCGAGAGGTGTCACGCGGAAATGAAGGCGCTTCACTGCTCAATCGCGCCGATTTCTTCGGGAGGTGCAAGTATCGGAGAGTTTCTAGTTTACCTTTTCCTCCTTTTGGTGCGACTGCGTGCGAATAGCAAATCGATGGCAAAACTGACAAATGCACAACTTCGATTTCGACGTTGCAAATTTCCTTCGAAAAATCACGAAATTTCAGGAATCTTCGATGACAATTTTCCTCCAATTTTTCAGAGGATTTTGTTCCTAATTTGATCTTAAATGTCTGAAAATTTCATGAAAAAATATTCATTATTTTCCTCAAAAATAAATATCTTCTGAGAGGAAATTCTGCAGCATTCGAAAGTTCATACGGCGTTTTACATTAGCATAGCAGCGTACGGAATTAGCTTTATTTTTATTTTAACGGAAAAATCAAGTTCTACATTTTCCGCGCTAAAAAAAATCCGGCCGTGGAAGCCGTACTTCTGGGCTATTCAGACATACCGTTTGCGTTCCGGTCGTAGCACCCAGAGCAACCTAATCTACGGCTCCAGCACCCAGAACTTCCAGCCTCTGAGCCCGGAACGGACGGTATGTCTGACTTTTTTTTCAGTGTGCTATCAGTCAAGCTTAACAACCATATAAATCGTGCGAAACGGTAATGCACCCGCTCTATCTTGACAATACCTGATATCGCTCGGGATGTTCCCAGTTCTCCATTTTAACTCGATGACGCAATACTTTTAATCTGACGTCACTGCTTGATCTCCGGACGCGAATCCCCCCCAAGGTAGAGATTTAAAAATAGTCATCCCTGACTTCAAACGACGACGGTGCGCGAGGCACCGGGCGGGGGGGGGGGTTCGCCCCTGGATTTGGCGGGAAAACGGCAGCGTCGCGGCGCGAGCCGAGCCGGTTGTCGTCGGGGCGCCCTCCGACGCATGCGTCGCGGCGCCCGAGGCGAGGCGCCGCGCGCCGCGACGCGTGAGGGCACCGCACCGCGCGGACAGTTGTAAACAAACATTCGATCGCTCGAGTCCGACGGCGGGAGAACTGCAACGCAAAACGCCCGACTTTCGGAGCCCGCGCTACCACTTTCCACGACAAGAACACCAGGCGACCACAGTGGCATGATCGAAAATCGATATTTCCTCATTGGAGAAGTTGCATGTGTGAGGAATTTGCGATTTGACTGTTGATAATTACGTAAAAGTTCGCGAGAAACACGATGGTGCCACAGGTTTTCTCTGATCAACTCCCAAGCTCAAAAAAAGCTCTCCAGTTGAGGCCAAAATGGAGAGGATACCCCACGCTATCCTGAGAGTCCACCTCTTCATCAAGACAAACTCTCTATGCCAAGATAGGGAGCAAATACATTGACAGGGCTGCCACTTTATTTGGAGACTCCAAAACTGAAAACACGGCAACCCTGCTAATGTATTTTCTCTCTATCTTTGCATGGAGAGTTTGTCTTGATGTAGAGGTGGACTCTCAGGATAGCATGGGATATCTCCTCCATTTTGGCCTCAACTTGAGAGCTTTTTATGAGCTTGGGAGTTGATTTCAGAGAAAACCGGTGGCACCATCGTGTTGCTCGCGAACTTTTACAAAAGAGTCAACAGTCAAATTGCAAATTCCTCACACATGCAACGTCTCCATTATGAACAAAAATTCAGCCGTGGCCGAAGTCCTTGGTTTTCCGTGGAGGATCCTACATCGTAAAGACGTTATTCAAGGGGCTGTTCACGTATTACGTGACGCACGTAACGGGAAAAGGGTGTTTGATCCAGCGTTACGGTGCGTTACAAGGAGGGGGGATCAAGCCCAGCGTTACGTAACAAATCCAAGCCAGGGGGGGGCTTCGAAAAAACGTGCAATAAATTAAAAATCCCGCCCTTCCCAAATGAATCTTTTCGGCGCTTGACCTATCAAACGGAGCGCGTGTCGCACTTACTCACCCTCCCACCCCTCTTCAACCCCCACTCCATCGGTCTCCACTCCAGTCTTCCAGTAAAACTATGAATAAAACAAATCTAATCACGTATTATCACACCTTTGTTGATCTCCTCCCGTCGTATTTCAGCGAAATGTCTCCCATAAAAACCCCCGGATTGTTTTCAAGTAGTTATCTCAGGGTTTTCTCAGGGTGTCTAGTATTTTTAAATTTTGAAAAATCCTGATATTTTCCTGATTTTTCCTGATATTTTATAAAAAAATTCCTGATTTTTTCATTTCGAAAATTCCTGATATTTTCCTGATTTTCTTCGACTCCTGGCACGGTAGGCGAAAATCAGTAAGACTTTCTCCGTTGAGGAATTCGCGTAAGAAAAACTCCTGATAAAACGTCCGATTTTTCCGATTTTCCTGATATTTTCCTGATCAGCCAAAATTCCTGATATTTTTCGGTTTTTTCTGATGCTAGACACCCTGTTCTTGATTTTTTGGAAATGGGGGGAGGGGAGGGGAGAGTCAGCGTTGTGTAATTCAAAAGGGGGGTGCAGGGCTGCGATACAGGGCGTTAAAAGGGGGGTGGGGGGATCTAAAAATCAGATATTGTGCGTTTCGAAATACTTGAACGGCCCCGAAGCACAGCCCCTCACTGCATTCCTGGTTCATCCTGTCCGGCGCTGGAGGTTATTCATTCACCAATAACGTATTTGGACGCACGAGTCGGCAACCAGGCGCGGAGCGTCGCCATGGCGACGCAACAAAGCGGGCTCCAAACCGGGGAGCCGGGCGAGCTTTTCATTAATTTTCCTCCGGTTTTTGCTTGGATTTCTCTCCGAAAAGCGAGACGTCTCGTCATCTCGTCTCGTGCAGCGTGTATGACGTCGCCGCTCCGTCCGGGGCCCCAGCGATGGAGGCGCACGTTGACAGATTGTGTCGAAAATCGACTCTTTTCCGCGTAAAACTCACCTGGCTAAATGCGGATTTTATTGCACTGCCCGGCAACAGTGTTTTGACTGAGTCGCTAGATCGTGCCGAAAATCGATCCATTTTTCCGTGTATTTTAATGCGATGCATTCGCATTGTATCGCGTCTTCAGTGGCGTGGCGTGCTTTGCGATATATCGATTGTTATGCCATTTAAACCGTTGGCATAGAATCGATTATTAAGGTGTTCGCTGCGGACACCCTGTTTATCGATCCTTTTCCATGAGTTTAAATGGGACAACAATCGATAAATCGCGGAGCACGCCACGCCACCGCGCGTCTTCTGACAGTCCTGTCCAGACCGCGTTTAGTAGAGAGGAACTAAGCCACATCAGTTGTTGCCAAATTCAACTGGGCAACACTGGAAAAAACACATTGGATCTAGAGTCCACACTCTTGAAAACATTGACAAGAAAAAATACTCTTGATTCAATCAGATTTAAGCTTAAATCAAAAGGAAATCCGCTCAAATTAAGAGGCTTGGTTCTTGATTTAAGCTCAAGTCTGATTGAATCGAGAGTATTTTTTCTTGCCGATGTTTTTTAAGAGTCTGGACTCTAGATCCAATGTGTTTCTTCTTCCAGTGAACGATTCGTGCCGTGGATTGCGGGTGGACGGGGTAAACCTTAAATCATGGTATACAATCCAGCAGGCGCAGTGTAGGCAATTTGCACATCGGAGTGTATGGTGCGACGGTGTAGCGTTTGAAATACCTCTCGGTTGTCAAAGGCGCTACATATAGTGCGAGCCTCTTCATACTTTTGTTGCTCGTGATAATTATTATTCCGATTACATAAAAAAGGTATTATTCATTTTCATGTTTTTTTCCAGTGAATTTAATTTTTTTACAAGAGAACGTTTTAAGCGGGTTCCTTGGAAAACCTTAAGGAATTATCTTCGGCCTATGCAGAAATTTCACTGGAATTTGCACACAAATCCGCACAACCAATTTCGTGTAAAAAATTAAATTGCCCATAGTTCAATTTGGCAACATCTGATGTAGATTGGTTCCTTTTTGCTTAACGCAGAATTAGAATTAGAATACTAAGACGCAATCTGGCAATGTCAAAGCAAGGTTGCGAGACGACAAGAAAATTCCCGAAAAAAATACATGAAGACATCCGACATATGAAACGAAGGGGGGGAGGGGGAGGAGGAGGTCAAAAAGTGAGAAAATTTGCATTGGTTAACGACCACTCTACCGTGCTAAGGAAGAACGCAGTGTAGGCCTTCAGGTGTCGAAAAATTTCCTCTGTTAAAAAACGAATGTTCAGGGAAATCTGTGAACGTTAAACCCTCGAATTTTTCAGAGAATTTTTTCCGAAATCTGATCTGAATTATCTAGAAATTTAACGAGAAAATACTCATAACTCTCTTTAAAAATAAACACTTTATCGGAGGAAATTTAGGAGCTCTCGAATGTTCATACGGCGTTTTACCTCAGGACGGCGGCACTGCAGAAGAGGGTCAATTGGACGTATTTCTGTCAAACGGAACTATGTGCATTAAGACATGAGCCCTGATACCCATAAGAATGCATGTATAACAGGGCTCACGTCATAATGCACATAGTTCCGTTTGACAGAAATACGTCCAATTCATTTGACACTTCGAGCGAGATTCTGTCCGATAAGAATTCGTCTTACGTTCCACCCTCCAACTTCCGAGTTTCCTTGTTCCTGGTGCATCGATATGAAAATCGATATTTCCGAATTTAAACTATGATAAAAAATCGAATGGTGTATTGGTGTAATGGTGATCGTTGCAAACTCTAGATAATCAATCTATATCCCATATAGAATGTGACCCATAATAGACCACTAGACAAGGTACGATTTAAGCAATCTGATACATGTTTCTTAACCAGAATTTCACGTGGAACACGATTCGCACAACGAAAATTACTAAAACCAACTCCTAACGAAGATATTAACGTTTTTATTTCACATTGGCTATGAGGAATTTGAATTGCACGCTCGAAAGAAACTCAAAGCTCTACGTGAGTCGAATCGCGCACTGTTTCAGCAATCAGTGCGAATCGGTTTCAGCAAGCTTCTCAATCGAGCAAACGTTCATTTCCAACCATGTGTTGTTCAAACTATAAGCAATTTGCTATAGCTGAGCCAAAGCGTCAAGATTGAGGTTGCCAGATTTTTTCATCGCAGAGACTGTCATGATAATGTTCAGCGCGCGATGTGAATCACGTAGAGCATTGAGTTTTCATGAGCAGGTGGTTTGAATCCACGCATCAGGAATCATTAAATACCTTTGTAAGGAGTTAATTTCGGTAATTTTTGATGTGCGCACCGTGTTCTACGTAAAATTATGGTTGAAAAACATGTATTAGAATGCTTTAATTCGTACCTTGTCAAGTGGTCCATTGTTGTTTTTTCGACCCGATTTCTATAAAATAATAATTCTATTCACGAAAAAATTCGAGGACGATGTCTTGAAATGCAGAGAAAATGAGAAGTTCCGCCTGAATAAAAAAGTTTAAAGTTCCACACTTCCACCGCAAAATCCCTCGACTTCACTCTCACCATATACAAGAATGCGGGCGGAATTTCCCGACTTTTCAAGAACTCGTCACCCCGCCTGGCCACATACCAGTAAATCCCAACGATGACGTCACAATCAAAAGCGTCTACACGTCATCGCTGCACGCCCCCCCCCCCCCCCCCGCG
>NW_017554517.1:859250-920627 GCF_001854935.1 Bemisia tabaci
GGGGTGGACTGGGGGGAGGGCGAGGGGTGGAAAAGGGGGGGCGTCCGACATCGCCCTACACCCCCCCGTGCCGTCCTCTGCTCGTCGTTCCGGTGGTTTACTGACGGAATTCTTTCCCTCCGCCTTATCTTGATGCTTTTGACAGGGATATTTATATCCTCCGAAAGTTTGAGACGCGCGTCTCGGCGGCGGCGAGGCGTAAATGATCGATTTTCGATATTTCCCTACTTAAACCTACGGTAAAGAATCGATTATTAGGGTGTTGTTTGCGAAAAATCTGTTTATCGATCCTTTTCCATGGGTATAAGTGGCAGATCGATCGACATATCGCAACGCACGCCACGCCGATGCGTCTCGAATTTTTGGAGCATGCGCGCGCGCCAGGGTGCCTACTAAAACAGGCAGGCCAAAAATCAGTACTTATGCAGTGATTTTTCAGTAAATTCCCAAGATTTTCATTACCTCCTCAATGGTGAAAATTCAGTACATTTTCAGTACCTCCAATTGATGAAATTATAAAAATTTCAAAAATTTGAATTTCTCGCTCAAATTTCGACAAAAATGACAACAAATTAAAAAATATTCCGGACCTCCCTGCGGAATTTTCGTAATTTTTCAGTACTTCCGGACCACTCTTCAGAAATTCGTACTATTTCCGGACTTGTAGCAGTGGCGTGGCGTGGAGGATCGATTATCGATATATCGCCATTTGAAGCTATAGTAAAGAATCGATTACTAAGGTGTTCGCTGCGAACGCCCTGATAATCGATCTTTTTCCATAGGTTTAAATGGCATAACAATCGATATATCGCAATTCACGCCACGCCACTGACTTGTAGATACCCTGCGCGCGCACAAAAATTTGATAAACCTACTGCGGGTTGAGTGTTGTAATTGATAGCCAAACCTATTGACAAATTGATGGACAAAATTTATTGTTAAATCGATCGTAACCGTTAGTTACTCTGGGACAAGTGCAAAAACTACCCGATCATACGATCCACGGATTCCATGATCGGTAAGGAAATTCAAGGGAAGGTTTGGAAATTATGGTCGAAATGCGACAACGAAAACAAATTTCAGGAATAATTCCGATGATTTGTAGGTATATTTGAAATTCGAGACACGCTTCGAGCAAATTTTCAAAATTGAAAAGCAAAAAACTAAATGGGAAGCGTCATCACTGGGATAGATTCTAGAAAGCGATGAAAATTTCCGGAAGTAAGTGAGGGAGAAGCCCACGAGCGCGTGAAATAATCGGTCAAACGCAGTGGCGCGGCGTGAATTGGGATAAATCAATTGATATGTAATTTAAACTTATGGTAAAGAATCGATAATTAAGGTGTTCGCTGCGAACACCCTGTCTATCGATCCTTTTCGGTAGGTTTAAATGGCAGATCATTCGATAAATCGAAAAATATGTCACGCCACTGGTCAAACGGCACTATTTCCACCCCTGATTGTTGCTTCATAAGTACTGCGAAATGTGCACTGTTTCGGAAAGCTGTTACGCCTTAATAACCGATTCTTTACCGCAGCTTCAAATGGGGAGTTATCGAAAATCGATCATTCACGCCTCACCACTGAAATTTCGTGATCTGGATTCGGGCGTGGAATGGCAAAAAAAGGGCATATCGACGGTGAAACTACCAAACCACGTATCTCGGTCTGCGACGTCGCAGACTTCCTGTCATACTTTATTTTTTAAATGAAAAACTACTCAACATCCAGTCTTGAAAATTTCTGTGATTTTTCCTCTTCGTGCGGAGAAAATTCCGTGAAAATTTCAAAGAATGATATTGATTTGGTCAACTTCAAAAAAATAAAATGTGAGCGTAGATTTTTAAACACCGCAAACGAGATACGTGGTTTGGTAGTTTCACCGTCGATATTTCGTGATGCCTGGATATTCGACGTCGACGTCAACGTCACGTTCTTCACAGCTGGTGAGCGACGTCACGCGCATCGCCATGACGTCATAGACAACGCAATGATGTGGCACGTTTTATCATCACTCCTGAAAAAATTGAAGGCGCTACGGGTTTCTTAATAGCGATACGATGATACAACTGCCGTGCTCGGGAGATGTCCGTGTTGTCTGCGTGAAATATTGAAGGCGCATTAATTTCTTTTTTAAATTGCGACGCGACGCGACGCCTGGCTGCAACTCAAGGGATCAGAGGCGTAGCATGCTTGGCGATAAATCGATTGATCTACCGTTTAAACCTATATGGGGAAGGCAGGGGTGCAGAAAGTTCATCAGTCACGTGTCTACTAGAACAGGCTGGTCAAAAATAAGTGCTTTTTCAGTACATTCTCAAGAAATTCAGTACCTCCTCTGACAGAGAAGTTCCGTACTTATTCGGTACCTCCATCTGACGGAATTCGAAAAATTTCAAAAATTCCGGACCTTTTTGCGGAATTTCTGTGCTTTTTCAGTACTTCCGGACCGCCCTTAAAAAATCAGTACTATTTCCGGACTTTCCAGAAATTCCGGACGTGTAGACACCCTGGTACCGAGCTTACAGAACTCATGCTTTTATCCGCATCTCCACACTGTTCACGACCACGGGAGGCGCATGAAAGCTACGAGAAAAAAAAAAAAAAAATGGTGCAACACCATTTCCCGCGGGGCAAGTGCCGCCCGGAGCGGATAGGCGAGGGATGACTATTTATCGTACTCTTGACCTTCGCATCGTTTTGGCGAACCCCCCCCCCCTCCCGGGAACGGGGAGAAGGGGGAGGTGGCGCGGCGGTGACGCGGATTTAACTGGAGTAAGTTCAAGGCGCCCGCGAAAAGCGATGCAGTCGCTCGCCGACCGGAGAGCTCTAAACTGTACCCCCCTCCCCCCGGTGAGTGGGGGGTGGGTGAGGAGGAAGAGCGGACGGAGGGGAAAAGAGGTAGGAGTGGGATTCTGAGTCGGGCGCAACAGCGCGAAAAGCTCGGCGCGGGGAGGTTAGAGCAGGGTGCAGGGGGGNGGGGGGGGGGGGGGGGGGGGAGGGGGGTCAAGATATCGGAAAAGCGCGGGGAAACGCGTGAGCGAGGACCGTGCTCGGGAAGAACGCCGTAAGAGCATTCGGACGTTGCCAGACTTCCCCGGCGATGTATCGATTGTTATGCCATTTAAACCTATGGTAAAGAATCGATTATCAAGGTGTTCGCTGCGAACACCTTGTAAATCGATTCTTTTCCGTAGGTTTATATGGCAGATCTATCGATATATCGCAAAGCACGCCGCGCCACTGGTTGAGCAAATAGGATCACGAGCACGAAGCCTCCGTTCTTAGTTCAATTGCCACCAATCATCCGAAAGACTCTCAAAAATCGATGGAAGATCAAAAATTAATTTCATTTCCAAGCTCGTTTCAGGCTCAATTTCGATATTTTCTTTAACTTCCGAATGACATTTCCTGATTTTCGCGCGAACGAAATATAGGCACTCGTTGGATCTTCCGATTTCATGAGCGAAACTGAATGAAGCTAAAGAGTGCTTAACGGCTTCGGAATTTCATGAACAGGGTGTCAACTGGGACTGGAGGACTAACGATCAGTTCCTTAACGGTAATTTTTCAGGGATTTCCTGAAAAATTCAGAGCCTCCTCGACGGATAAATTTGCCACATTCGAAAAAAAAAGTCTCGTTGCACTTATGACATCAGACGACGAACTACAAATCCTCAATTCGGCAACACCGTTGACGCTGTCGCCAAATTTTCGGTTACTGATGACCTATATTTTGAAGGGTGCTGACTGGGACACCAGAACCAAGTTGCTGGGTTTGTTGTGCTTTCAAGCTCTCCGCACTTTCCGTGGTCTCATTCCTAAGGACGTTGAGATGGACGCAAATTGGCAACAGTGTTTTTTATCATACCGATCCCCGACTAATGATCGATTTTCAGAAAGGCGGTCTGCTTCGATAGATATCGATTTTCTTTACGAAACCAAGCGTCGCCAAATTGCAAAACTATAGAAAAAGAAATGAGGAAGAAATAGACAAGTAAGTACTTCAGCCGAAGGTACTTAGGAGGCATTAAAAAGCTTTTCCGATCGGTACCTTTTGTTCATTTGTTTTTCCACGAATTCGCACACGAAAAATAAAGAAAGAAGACAGAAACAAACAAAAAATCACAAAATTGAATAGGGTTCCGACGAAACGATAAAACATTTAAAAACTTTTCACAGGGATTTTTTATAACACGGCGTTCGCGAGATAACTATTTTAACTCCTAAGGCATGCAGATTGCATAGCCTGAGTCTTGAAGGCGATTTGAAAGCGTGTCGCTTACGGTCCGCTTCTCTACTTTCCAGTCTGTTTCTCCCGAACACATTTTTGGACCCCTCTCACATTTCTCCAGTTTTTACGGGAGATTTTTGAACCAAATTTATTTTTTTAAGCTTTTAGCTTTTAGCTCGAATTTGAAAATTCTCCGACATGAAAAAGGTCACTGCCGATCTTCAGATTCCAATATCAAACCAGACTGGCCAAGAATATTCATAAATGAGCGTTTTTCCGCAAAATGAGTAATTTATGCAAAAATTAATCAAATACGTGCTTAACAAACGAAGGGTCATAACAATAGTCATGATAAATCATTCTGGAGAATTTGAATTCATAGATTGGTTACCCTTTTGGGCCCTAGGACAAGGTCTTTAGTTTTTTTTCATCTTGGGAAATCCTGATTTTTCCTGATTTTTGACTGCTGGATCCTGAATTCATAATTTTTCCAGATCCTGATTTTTTGCAGAGAAAATTTAAAATTTGTGCATAAGCGTGTGCGAAAGCATAAACAAATTCGATGAGACAACCGACTTTTCTCAAATCCTGATTTTACGATCGATTTTTCCTCAAATACTGATGGACCTCAAATCCTGATAGAATCGGGAAAATCCTGATGCTCGACACCCTGTAACAGCTCTATCACCCAACCTCAAAATTACCCATATGTTTGAACCCTCCCTATACAGCATGCTCCTAAAGTTCCAGGACAACAGCGCGAGATACCGCCCCTGTAACTTTAAAAAAATTGAAATAGAGACTCGAACTTGTGCCAGTGCTACTAGGTCAATGGAAACGACTTTTGGCACCCGCCAGAATTTTATGGGAATCACCTTGAAAAGGGGCAAGAAACCTCGGGGTTAGAGGTAGGGGACTTTTGGATCACCCTGTATAAGTACCCTACCGAAAACCGACAACGCACAGTGGATCGAGTCAAATAGAGGGGGGTCGGACATGACATTTTTGACTAAAACTGCAAATTTTTATGTGTACTTCGTCACATTTAGAATTTCAAGGGGTGCTTCCAGGAGAAAATTTCACGAGGAAACCAATAGAACCACTTTCAGAACTTCAAAAATTTGAAAAAAAAACGGAGTTATAAGCGTTTAAAGTTTCCAAATTTTGTCCGACCTCTCCTATTTACTCGACCCACTGTGCAGCGACGCGCCCCGAACTCAACCGAAACGCCGCACAGCGTATCGTATCAATCCAATCGGAGAGGTCGGACATGATATTTTGTACTAAAACTGCAAATTTTCATGTGTAATCCGACACATTTTGAACTTTAAGGGGTGCTTCTGGAGGGAAATTTTACGAGGAAACCAACGGAACAACTTTTGGAACCTCAAAGTCTTGTAAAAACGGAGT
This sequence comes from Bemisia tabaci, assembly GCF_001854935.1. Lineage (NCBI taxonomy): Eukaryota > Metazoa > Arthropoda > Insecta > Hemiptera > Aleyrodidae > Bemisia > Bemisia tabaci. The sequence continues at coordinate 864,895 of NW_017554517.1, forward strand.
TATAAGCATTTAAAGTTGCCTTTTGTCCAACCTCTCCTATTGACTTGATCCGCACTGTGCGCCGCTCGACGAAAGCACCGAAGTAGCGGGAGGACGAAGGTGTGCAGGGTAGTTGTGGGCGTGCACCCCCCCCCCCCCGGGGGGGNGGGGGGGGGGGGGGCGTTCGCGAAACGCACGCGCGAGCCCGGCCCGCGTCGCAGCGACCCCCGCGTGGGCGGCTCGGCTGCAGCAGCAGCAGACGCCAGCCAGCGACGGGAGCCGCACGCACGCGGGGCTATCGGCCTTTGCCGGGGCCGTCTCGACGCCGGGAAGGGGGGGGGGGGTCGGGGGNGGGGGGGGGGGTGTCGGGGGCCGCGTCTTCTCGGAAAAGCGCGGGATCGTTGCCGCCCCGCCGTGCGGACACGTGACGGAAACGTGGTGGACGGCTCCTCCGCGCTCGGGAAGAGCCTCCGCGTCGGAACTTTCCCGGGAAAGGAAAGTTCTCGAGACTTCAGGCTGGGATCCGCTTTCCCGGAAAACGCCGAAGGGAGAAACACGAAAGGGCGAGAGTCACCTTTTCGTACTTTCAAAGAGCTGCAAAAAAGTATCACCTGCTCGTGTCATGATGCAGGGGTGCACTGAAGAAAAAACACATTGGATCTTGAGTCCAGACTTTTAAAAATATTGACAAGAAAAATGACTCTTGATTCAATCAGAGTTAAGCTTCAATCAAAAGGAAATCCGCTCCAATTAAGATGCTTGGTTCTTGATTTAAGCTTAAATCTGGATTGAATCAAGAGTCCTTTTTCTTGTCGATGTTTATAAGAGTCTGGACTCTAGATCCAATGTTTTTTCCAGTGTGCCGTAAAATGTAGAAAATGAAATTCCCTGATTTCCCTGACACTTTTGAGAGAAATTCCCTGACAATTGGAATTATGTCAAAGTGACATAACTTGAAAAAGTTTCCAAACAAAATCTGACGTTCTATACGTAAAATCTACTCTAGAAAGCTAATGAAGGAAAATTGAAAATTTTTCCCTGACACTTTCGTCATTTTCCCTGACATTTCCCGGTTTTTCCAGGATTTTCAAATTCCCTGACATTTCCCGGTATTCCCTGACCGTGGCAAGCCTGTCTCGAAGCTTCACGCGGCTGAAACCTACTATCCCGGAAAACGTCGATGCAGGAAATACAAAAGGGCACCGAGTCACTTTTCCAAACTTTCAACTCAAAGAACTGCAAAAAAAAGTGTAGAACTTTTACATAAGAATTAACAGTCAAATCGCAAATTCCTCACACATGCAACATCTCCATTACGAGGTTAGATGACGGAGCTTTAAGAGCTCCGAACGTGCTAGTTGCATATCCAACTAATTGAAGGCGCGGGTAAATGCTGAAGCGTCGGCGCGGGCGGGCCGCTGCGAGTCGCCAGCCCTGCAGCCTGCACTACAGAGCACGGAGTCTTAACTCCCCCGCAAAGCGGTGCGATAGACCTGTTGCTCGGAGAAGCCTCATCATACTTGCTGCTTCGTGTAACGTCCAGCTACAGCACGATTCTACAGAATCGTTCGGGCTGTTATCAATGCTACCGTGCTAAAAAGAGCGCCGTGTGGGCTATAGAATGACGCCAAATTTCTTCTCAGAAAATATTAATTTTTTTAACAATCTTACGGAAATTTTTCCTTGACATTATCTGAAAAATCGAGAGGTAAACATTTGCATTTTATTTTTAAAAAAATCGTTGTCAAGGGAAATTCGGCAACGTCCAAAGGCCCATACGACATTTTTCCCCGGCGCGAAATTAATGGCGATTTAAAACGGACTTTCGTGGAAAATCGCTTTCCCGGGAGATGAATGGGTGATTAAGAAAATTAAGGTACTTTTCAGCTTCAGAGGCGGAAAAAATGAGGAGGTAGACGACACCTAGGTAAAAAAAATTTACAGGAAATTTCGTTTTGCGTCCTTTCGTACGCAAAACGATCGGATCCGTTTTACACAATGGAGAACGCGCGAATGACGTCATTCCATTCAAAAAACCTGCTTTTCAAAACAGCGAGAAACATTTTTTTGGCATGTAAAGTTCATGTTTTTGTGACCCATACTATGATCAAATGCCTGGCTTTTGTTAATAGCACACTTTTCAACGAGCCATACGTACTTTTTATGCCGTTCTTATCAGTAAATGTTACAAATGCGTCGTTTCGGCCGAATTAATAGTTGGGGGAGGCTACAACAAATCCAAAAATGACCTTAGTGTGATAAATTCACGCACGAATTTTTTCGGGGGACATCGATTTTCCTCGGAAACCCCCGTTCCTTTCCGGAAAATTGGCGATCGATGGAAAGAAACACCACCCCGGTGTTTCCCCGTAGTAGACGCCCCGTCTACTAAAACAGGCTGGCCGAAAATCAGTGCTTTTACAGTACTTTTTCAGTACATTCCCAAGAAATTCAGTACCTCCTCAACAGACAAATTCAGTACTTTTTCAGTACCTCCAATTTACGAAATTCGAAAAATTTCAAAAATTTGAAAATCCCGCTCAAGCGCGACAAAAATGGCTAAAAAATGACAAAAATTCCGGACCTTCAGCAGCATTTCCGCACTTTTTCAGTACTTCCGGACCGCCCTTAAAAGTCAGTACTATTTCCGAGCTTTCGGAAATTCCGGACTTGTAGACACCCTGTCGATACATCGCAACGCACGCCACACCACTGGATAATTCAAAGATTTTCTGACCCAGCCAAGAGACAAAGTATGATCTGACACGTACTAAAGTTCACCATTCCTGAAAACGTAATTTTTCCTGCATTTCCCCGGTTTTCTCCGACCGATTTCTGTCCACTGTTTCCCCAACTGTGGACAACTAGCACAAATAACGATTTTCTCGAATGAGTAATACTATTTTTCCTCCATTGAAACGGATCAAAATTAGGTCATTATGATCACTATGGGCGAGGTCCAATGTTGCCAACTTGCTGAAATCGCCACTGGTTGTTCGTCACAAATGAACATGAAAACATAAAATTCATTACAATCCAACAGGGGCGATTCCAGCAAGTTGGCGACACTGTTTTCCCTCCTTTTGGAACCACGTTAAACAATCGATCCAGGCGAGGCAACCTGTCCGACGTAAATTCGATATATTCACTGGATTTAAATGGAGTATAACAGTGTTGCCAAATTGATGGATTCGCCACTGCCACTGGGATCCGACAACATATCAAGAGGCCGAGGGGACTTTTGTCTCGTTGCCAAATTGTTAGATTTGCGGTTGTTGGGTTGTAATGTATTTCCTGCACGTTAGCAACACTGCGTCCCTCCCGTTTAAACCACGTCAAACAATCGATCCAGGCAAAGCAGCCTGTCCGACGTAGGTTCGATATAGTCAGGGTGTCTACTAAAACAGGCTGGTCAAAAATAAGTACTTTTACCAGTGGCGTGGCGTGAATGATCGATTATCGATATTTTTCCATTTGAAGCTATGGTAAAGAATCGATTATTAAGGTGTTCGCTGCGAACACCCTGTTTATCGATCCTTTTCCACTGGTTTAAAGGACAGATCTATCGATATATCGCAAAGCACGCCACGCCACTGACTTTTACAGTACTTTTTCGGTACATTCTCGAGAAATTCAGTACCTCCTCCGTCATGATTCCGTACTTTTTCAGTACCTCCGTTCGACAAAATTAGAGAAATTTCAAAAGTTCGAAATTGCGATAAAAATGATAAATTATTTTAAAAAGATCCGGACCTTTTTGCGTGATTTCCGCACTTTTTCAGTACTTTTGGACCGCCCTTATAAAAAAATCAGGACCATTTTCGGACTTTCCGAAAATTCCGGATTTGTAGACACCTAGAAATATAGAGAAAAACAATGTTGCCAATTTACTGGATCCGCCGATGGGCGAGTGACAACGCCGGACAGTGACAGGGACAAATACGGACCTTTTTGCGGAATTTCCGTACTTTTTTAGTACTTCCAGCCCGCCCCTAAAAAATCAGTACTATTTCCGGACTTGTAGACACCCTGCATATTCAATGGATTTAAATGGAGTATAACAGTGTTGCCAAATTGATGGATTCGCCACTGCCACCGCGATCCGACAACCTTCTCCACGAGGCCGAGGGGACCTCTGTCCCGTTTCGTGGAACCCTCGAGTTTTTTCGTTCCATTGATTTTTCCTACGAAAATTGGAAACATTTCAAAAATTCGAAATTGTTATAAGAATGACAAAAAAAAAAAAAAATCCGGACCTTCTTGCGGAATTTCCGCACTTTTTCAGTGCTTCCGGACCGCTCTTAAAAATCAGTACTATTTCCGGACTTGTAGACACCCTGTATATTCAATGGATTTAAATGCAGCATAACAGCGTTGCCAAATTGCCGCATTCGCCACTGCGATCCGACAACATTTTCCACGAGGCCGAGGGGACTTTCGCCCCATTTCGTGGAACCCTCGAGCTTTTTCGTTCCATTGATTTTTCCTATTTTCGCCACGGCGACCCCGACACGGGGCGAGGAGCGAGCGAGGGATTCACGACGACGACGGAGCCGAGGTGAAGGGACCAGGGACCGGGGGAGGGGGAGGGGGGAGCGGGGGTGATCCCGACGATTACGACCCTCCACCCTTCCGCCTCCGCCACTGCCGCCGCCGCCGTGGCAAGACAACCGAGGGTGCTCGGGGTCGAACCTGCAGGGGCGGGGAAGGGGGGGGGGAGAGGCTCGTGGGATGAACGATCCCTTGCTTGGCGATTCATTACACTTTCGTAGCGGGGTGGAAGCTCCGGGTCGAGTCTTGCAAGACGGCAACAGTGTGCTTAGCCCATTTGAATGTGTGCACTATGATCGATATCAATCGATTCTAGAACTCGATTATTTACATGCAGTTAGATGGAGGGATGGACGATTCATTACACTTTCGTGACGGGGTGGAGGCAAAGCATTCTTGCGAGACAACAACAGCGTGGTTCACCCATTTGAATGCGTGCAAACTACTCGATAATAATCGATTTTAGATAATAGATATGATCGATATCAATCGTTTCCAGGACTCGATTATTTACATAAAGTTAGATGGAGGGATGGACGATTCATTACACTTTCGTGACGGGGTGGAAGCTTCGGGTAAAGCATTCTTGCGAGGCAACAATAGCGTGGTTCACCCATTTGAATGCGTGCAAAATGCTCGATAATAATCGATTTTAGATAATAGATGGGGTGAGAATCGATTACTGGCATTGAATTTAATGGAGGGAAGATATCCATCGATTTTAGATGATATGAAACTAGATTATTGACGTAAAGTTGAATGGAGCNGGGGGGGGGGGTCGTTAACAGTACACACTCGTGACGGAGGGGTAGCTTCGGGTGGAAAGTCTTGCAAGACGGTGACAGTGAGGTTGGACCATTATAATAATCAAGTATAAATCTAGAACACCTGAAAATCTCATAGAAAAATGTTCTTCATTTTCCTCAGAAACATGCAAATTCATCGGCGACAACTCGGCAACGATTAATGTTAGAACATAGGTATTTTGCTTATCTTTACGAGTGAATCAATTATAGGGGATTGTGAATTACTTACATGTGCGATTCCATTAACATTGTAACCGGAATTAACAAAACCCTGTAACAGAAGAAATGAAGGAATTAGAGAGTTTTGACCAAAAACTAATCAAGGCGGCAATTGTGGAAAAAGAGGGATTAACAACCCCCTTCCAGACACTTGAAACAGACCATTCGCTGAGACGGCCTTGGTCGATTTGGGGCATTGGAACATTTTCTAGTGGTTCACTAAGTCCGATATGAAATTTTTATGAAAAGACATACAGTTTATGCCTTCTCTTACACTGGAAAAAAACACATTGGATATAGAGTCCAGACTCTTGAAAAAATTGACAAGAAAAAATACTTATGATTCAATCAGATTTTTGCTTAAATCAAAAGGAAATCCGCTCAAATTGAGAGGCTTGGTTCTTGATTTACGCAAAAATCCGATTGAATCAAGAGTATTTTTTCTTGCCGATGTTTTTAAGAGTCTGGACTCTAGATCCAATGTGTTTTTTTTTCCAGTGTAGCGGTTCGTTATCCACTTGAAATTGGAGGGAACCACACTTTGCTACCAGAGGCGGATCTGGCAATTTGGCAACGCCGAATTCCCTCCATTTAAACCTATGTTAAATGATCGATTCTTGTCGAAGCGCTGGCCCCTCCGACAATCGATACATTTCCATAGGTTTAAATGAAGAAAAACAATGTTGCCAATTGGAGGGAACCACACTTCGCTCGCGAGTGACAACGCCGGAATTCGAGATGGGTCGAGCACGCCTGATTCCTGGTTCGATCGTAGCCTTCCGCGTTCTCGAGTCGTCTCGAGCGTGGCGCCGCACAGTGGGACGCAACTTCAGAAGAAGTCGCACCTGAAATGTATCACAAATCGATGGCCGAAGTATGAAACCACGTATCTCCATTGCAATGTTTAAGAAAGTCCGCTTTTATTGTACTTTTCTAAGATAAAAAAGCAAACTTTACAGCTTGGATCCATGCAGATTATTCTACTCACACAGAAGAAAGAGCACGAAGAATTTCAGGAAACTACGTTGACCAACTTTCCACAGAAAAAATAGAGAATGATAGAAAGTCTGCAACGTCGCAAATGGAATATGAGCGGTCTTGCACGTTTGTTCTCTAATTGGGGGCTCATGAGTTTCTTCACAATGTAAGTTTAACTGATGCGGGTCGAATAAACAGAGGTTTTTTGAATTTTTTGAATTTTTTTTTAAATTCTATGTAGGGGGCTTTACGTAAAGGGGGTACGTACGAGGGTCAGGCCAGCGTTACGTAACTCAAAACGGGGGTGTAGGGCTGCGTTACGGGTGCGTTACACCGGGCAGGGTTGCCCCAGACTTTAGAAAATGGAATTCCCTGACACATTTTGGTGAAATTCCCAAGAATTCCATTTGGTGAATTGAAGATGTGACGGATGGTTAAGAAGGTATAATTGAAAATAGTTTTCAGCAAAATTCGTTGTTCGAAACCTCAAACCACTTCTGACAAGCAAATAGAGATGATAAAACAAATTTTCCCTGACATTTCCTGGTTTTCCGTGACTTTTTAAAAATCCTGGACATTTCCCGGTTTTCCCCGACTGTGGCAACCCTGGAGGGGGGGGGGGTGTAAAAACATCGGAAAAGTGCGTTACTCTAGCAAGGTCCCTTACTGACTATGGATGTGTGGAGTCTCTGATCGGTTGCCGTTAGTTCGTCTCTTACTTGCCTCATTTGTCCATCACAACCACTCGCCTCCATCATTAGGATCGCCCCAGCCCGACTGTCTCTTATGTCTATCGGCTTGTCTATTAATTTCGATTATGGGCCTACTTGGCGCCGAGCGAGACGAATCGATCCAAGGTGAGCCAGCGGCCGCGGTACTCGCGGATAAGCCGTTGGTCGCTTCGCTCATCTGCACGCTGCACTTCGTCGTCATCGGTCGCCACTCCGGGGTCGGCGGGCCTCGAAAAACGAAACCGAATGCTCTCCGAAATCGAACAGACACTGTCGAAGTATACTGCCACGCTAGGGAAAAACGCCGTATAAACCTTCAGGCGTTGCCAAATTTACCTTTGATAAAATGCGGATTTCCTGGTAAATTTATGAACACTTTTCTTCCGATTTTTCAGATAATTTAGTTCGGAATTTTACGTAAAGATTCTGAAAATTTAAAGGAAAAATAGTCATAATTTTCCTAAAAAATAAACATTTTGTCGAAGGAAATTTGACAACTCTTGGATGTTCATATACGGCGTTTTACCTTAGCACGGCAGTATAGAGAACCATCGTAGTGAGAGTGCGGACACTGCTGACGTGTATCTAAGCGACCTGCTATGCTCAAAACTTTGAAATCTTACGTCAGGGTGTCTACGAAAACAGGCTGCAGGTCAAAAATAAGTACTTTTACAGTACTTTCTCAGTACATTCTCAAGAAATTCAGAGCCTCCTCCAACGGAAAAATTCCGTACTATTCCGGAACCTCCATTCGACGAAATTCGAAATATTTCAAAAATTTGAAATTGCGACAAAAATGACCAAAAAATTTAAAAAATTCCGGACCTTTTTGCGGAATTTCCACACTTTTTCAGTACTTCCGGACCGCCTTTAAAAAATCAGTACTATTTCCGGACTTGCGGACACCCTGAAACCAATATAACCACTTTTGGAGCCTCAAAGTCTTATATTAACGGCGTTATGCCCGTTTGAAGTTTCCAATAGTCCGACCTCTCCTATTGACTCGATCCACCGTTCGCAATCGACGATCAACGAGATTTCGGGCGGATATGGGAAATACAAATCCGTCATCGTCGTTCCCTGTTTCCCGTTGCACTGTCCCGGAGTCGAGCGTGGAGCCACCGACGATGACGGAACGGAGCGAAAAATGGGGCTCGGGCTAATTAGCCTAATTTCTTCCGGTGTCGTCGGTTGCCGGTGAGTTCCCGGTTCGATCGGCTCCGGGCGGCGCACATTGGTTCCAGGGCCCGATCTAGGTGGCATTAATTAGAATATCACTGATGATGACATATTATATACGTTTCTAGGGGTTCTTTGGGTCGCTAATTACGAATTTGAAGTCAATTTGACTGTATCATTTAGCATAAGGTGGTAAATTTGCATTTAGCTTGAAAATTCATACTTAATACTACATTAATAATATTTTAAAATGGCTGAATTCCTGGACTGATATATTTTTCAACCTTTTTTGATTTATCATCAAAAACTATCGATGAATTTACGAGGATTTGTCCTCTAATTACTAATTTTTTTATGGGGGGGGTGGGCAATGTTGCATAATTTTGTGAATCAGGAATTGGTATTATCTGGTAAAATATACCTCCTAAATGCTGTGGTTTCCCTGAGGAAAATAAATTCCAGTACCAAAGAAAACTGCTTATCCCACTATTCGAGTTGTTCATACAGTGTTGACAAATCAGCGTAAGAAGAACTTTATTTGAACCTCAATGCTCGCTGATTTCTTGATTCGCCGCGCTTTAAAACCAACAGAAATTTTGAAGCTTCGTAATTTAATGGTACAATTATGCTATCAGAATTATTATATTATCAGAATAACTATGAATTAAGATTCGATCTTCGTCTATAATTCAAAAAATACATTTAAATTCATTATACGCGGCAATTTAAACATACGTAACATAAATATTTTACTTGAACAAGAAGTATAGGTATTCACTCAATGAAGGAAAGCAGAAACCAAAATTAATAACAAAGTATTTTGAAAGAAAAATGATTACTGTCTGTAGGAGCAGGAAAATATTCATCGGTATAATATTTTATTGCGCATCAAAAAGAGTGAGGTGTCACACTTGCTTTTTTTCTTTTTTAAACAAAGTTGTGAGCTTGCGATGATTTCAGAGCCTTACAAACCTGAGAGAATAAAAACACGAAGAAATCATGAACCAAGAAAGAAATAAGCATTCGTCGTTAAGTTAGAGGACATTTACTCATACAATCACGGAATAATGCGCGAGGAGTGCAGTAAGCTCCTTTTCTGTGGAACAGTGCTATGTCTATGGGCCTCTCTAAAGGTACAGACAATGTGAAAAACAATTATCTAAACGATTGAGAGGATTTAAGAACCCACGTGTTCTGTATTTTGAGCCATAATTGTAAAATTTCTAGTCAAAAAACGGGAACTGTCTTTAGTCTATGGGCTTCTCTACAGGTATAGACAAGGTGAAAAATAATCATCCCAATGATTGTGAGGATTTGAGAACTCACGTGATGTGCAAAAAATGCAGTCCTCAAAGATTTGGAGTCTGCAGTAGTGCAGTAAACTCCTCAGTGTGTCAATTTTCTTCATTTCTCGAAGGCCGGTTTTGGAAATTCAAAGTGCGCTAACCTCCAGGGACGCAAGTATGCGCAGAATTTTTTTGCTCCGAAATCAAGTGTAGGGTCAGCACTAACTACTACAGTCGGTCTGCACGTGTGCGAACCTACGCAGGGCCTTTATTTTGAGTCATAATTGTAAAATTTCCAGTCAAAAAACCGGAGCTGTGGTAAGTCTATGGGCTTCTCTAGAGGTATAGACAAAGTAAAAAATAATCATCTTAACGATTATGAAGACTTGAGAACCCACATGACCTATAAAAAATGCAGTATTCATATTCCCAAGGATCTGAGGTCTGCAGTAAGCTCCTTAGTGTGTCAATTCTTTATTTCTTGAAAGCCGGTTTTGGAAATTCAAAGTGCCCTAACCCCCAGGGACGCAAGTATGCGCAGAATTTTATTGCACTAAAATCAAGTTTAGGGTTAGTACTAACTACTACAGTAGGTCTGTATGCGTGCGAACCGGCGCAAGACATTCATCTAGAGCCATTTTTGTAAAAATTTGCTTGGAATTAGTAGAAAATAACGCTTTGTCTAACGGCTTGTCTAGATGTATAGACACGTTTTTGAAAGATAGTAAGAACGTATAAACCTTTAACATGCCTTATATTTTTGATACACCATAACAGAACACTTCACATTTGCATCTATTTCTGTGTGATGAACTTCAAATCATAGGACCTGACAGTAAACACTGAAAACTGGTGCGAGTCCGCCCAAAAGTACCTCGCGGCCTCACCTTTAGGTGCTTATCATTTCCTTATTAGTGATCCAATCTTCATGATATTTGGCCAAGTTACTCTCGAGAGTATGCACTATCAATCTGTGGTGTCAAATTCTAATTTTTCCAAAATTCATTTTTTCGAATTAATGCCACCTAGATCGGGTCTCAGAACCAATGTGCGGCGTGCGCCGCGGACTCGATGAACGGTGAGTTCCGCTAAAAAGCGCCGCGCGGCAGCCTCACGTCACGTCACGTCGCGTCGCCCCGACGACGTCGTGTTGCCGCACGCTTCTCCGACCGCACGATTAAAAACGAGGGGTATCGCAAAGGGTCGCTTAATGGAGAATTTGCAGGTGTCTGAAATCTGCTGGATTTCGTGTTTAGGGGGAAACTACTGAGTGAACTGAACACGAGGATACCCTTGGTTCATAAATTGAACAATGTGCCTGTTGCATGCAAGAGATCCAGCCGTGCGAATAGACTTTTCAGAGGTTAAATGACACGAAAATTACGATGCTCACATTAAAAAATTCTGAAATACACTCCTTACTGCGCAATTTGCGTTGTTAGGAACGCGCTTTTTCAAATTTCCCGCGTCTGGGGGCAGTTTTCTAACGGAAACAACAAACGGCAACTCGCGGCTATTTCCGGTCAACTAAAACTGACAACATAACCTAAAAATCGCAGCTCGTGATATCGTGAAATGAAATGTAGGAGGATTGCGTTGGATATTTAAAAGTTGATCGATTTGGTTAGGGCATAAAGCGTATATGGACCACTATAAGAGATCACGTTGGGTTTGTAAACAAACTGAAGGAAAAAATAACAACTACAACAACGACTCGGCATCTTCCGGAAATCACCGAGCCCGCGCCGTTTGCTCGTTTCCGGTGATTAGAAAACTGCCCCCAGACGCGGGAAATTTGAAAAAGCGCGTTCCTAACAACTCAAAATTCGCAGTAAGGAGTGTATTTCAGACTTTTTTAATGTGACCATCGTAATTTTCATGTCCTTTAACCTTTAAAAAGTCTATTCGCGCGGCTGTATCTCTTGCATGCGACAGGCCCATTATTGGAGAAAATATGACAAAATGATTTAATCTGCTAAAATACATGTGTTTCAATGGGAAATCACGCCAGATGACGTCACGAGGCGGTGCATCTTCTCACTTTTAAATCTATTTTTGTACTATTTCCCATATCAGAAGAAAATTATAAAAAATACAGTGAAATCAGCTCTTTAGGCACTTTAAGAGGAAGCGACAAAAAATTTGCGTGCAAATTCTCCATTAAGGGCTTACATTTTCTCGACTCAACGAAGTTCTAGCTTTTCATTGAAGGGTCATATTTTACGGAAAACATGATGATTTGGCCACTATCGGTCTCTTAAAGGGTCTTATCGACAGTCAACCGCAAATCTACCATTTTTCGCCGAAATCAGTATCGAGACCCGTGTTTAGGCCAGTATTCGGCCTCTGAGCCCGGAGAGCGGACGGTATGTCTATATAGCCCGTAAGTATGGCTTCCACGGCCGGAGTTTTTTTTTTTCAGTGTACATCCCAGAAATTAGAAAAATGTAAGGGCTTTTTTCAAGCTGCTCCATTTACTGATTCGGGAGACAATTTATTTCCGCACTCTCGCCCGCGCACAAACACCTCAGAAAGCGAATTTTATTTAGAGGTTCGGTGCTACTTTTGTGCCCGAACCTCCGAGCTGCCACTCTATTTGAGTTCGGAACTTCCGATTCAGTGACTACAGAATCGCAACGTTGGTCCGTGATTTTGGTACCACCTCGCGAGGTGGTCTTAAAAAAGGTTCGACCTATCGAAAACCAACGGATCTGATTGGTCGAATCTAGAGTACCTATATAGCGAGAGTATGGAAAGATTGCTTCATGGAGGGCTTAGGGCCCAAAAGTGCAGCCACCCTTTTACCCAACTTCTAACACACCAAATTTCATTGCCGGTCTGCAGATTTCAATTCTAACCAAGATGGCTAAGAATGCACAGAAATGAGCGTTCTTCCGCAAAAATGAGTAAATTTGTGCAAAAACTAAGTCAAATACATGCTTTATAAACGATCGTTTGTAACAATTGTATTAGTAAATCGCTCTGGATAATTGAAATTCATAGGTTGGCTGCATTTCTCGGCCCTAACTTTATTCGCGGAGGCATCGGTGAGGGCCTGATGGATTTCCGGAGTTTCGCATCTGTCTATACTCTCGCTATAAAGGTACTCTAGTTGAATCTGGTAACAACGGTGTCCACTGGTGTTGGTGATTGATGAGACAAACCGGGACAGAACTTCCCAAAGAGGTTCGGAACTTTAAATAAAATTCGCTTTGTATGTAACAGCTCCGCTGGACCATGGTCGAACCAAGAGCTGGCAACAGACTCCACGGCGAACTCTCGTCCGCGTCAGAACTAGGCCAATTTTCAAGGCAGATTGAACCGAGGAGCGCCTAACGGTGACTTACCAGTTCAAGTCCTCCGAGCCTGACGTCAGCCTGGCTATCAGTCTCAGGTACTCCCTCGGTTTACCTCAGCGAAAACAATCTTTGAGACCGTCCAGGGAATAAGAGATCACATTGCCGAAAAACTAGAATGGAGATGTTACATGTGTGAGGAACCTGCCATTTGACTATTGATTCTTATGTAAAAGTTCGCGAGAAACATGATGGTGCCACTGGTTTTCTCTGAGATCAACTCCCAAGCTCAAAAAAAGCTCTCAAGTTGAGGCCAAAATGGAGGGGATATCCCACGCTATCCTGAAAGTCCACGTCTACATCAAGACAAACTCTCCATGCAAAGATAGGGTGCAAATACATTAGCAGGGCTGCCCCTTAATTTTGGAACTCCACAATTGAAAACACGGCAACCCTGCTAATGTAGTAAGTAGTAAGGGCCGGGCTGACCGGCGAGGCGCCCCTCAAGGGGCCAAGGCATCGGGCAGGCAAATCCTGCCGTCGTGCACCCCGAAGTTGGACCGTGCTCCTTAACTTCGTACTATTGACACATTGTGTATCCTCTACATTCCCGCAAGGCTCAGCGGCCGTCTGATAGCCAACGGAAGGTCTTATCAAAGACTGTGGCAGACGCTGCAGAGCACGGATTTTCGGAGCACGGCCATGCCTCCACCGAGATGGACTGTGTTGTTGCAATCTACACTGATAGGTAGCGCTGGCAGTCGCGCACACTACGAGTGATTACCGATTTTTCACAACCCAGTCGAACAGTGCAGACGGATTACTTACTGGCTGACTATGTCCCTCCCGCACCCTGTTACCACGAAGGGTCAGGGTATTGGAGTGGCATAGTCATCCACAGTCACGATGACTGATATTTGAGTGTCCTCAAATATCAGTCACCTCCGGGGATTGAACCCGGGACCTCAGTGTTGGCAGCGAACTGCCGTGTTTTCAATTTTGGAGTCCCCAAATAAAGTGGCAGCCCTGCTAATGTATTTGCACCCTATCTTTGCATGGAGAGTTTGTTTTGGTGTAGAGGTGGACTCTCAGGCTAGGGTGGGATATCCCCTCCATTTTGGCCTCACTTTGAGAGCTTTTTTTGAGCTTGGGAGATGATTTCGGAGAAAACCAGTGGCACCATCGTGTTTCTCGCAAACTTTTACAAAAGAATCATCAGTCAAATCGCAAATTCCTCACACATGCAACATCTCCATTAAGATAGTTGTACCGCACACAGAAAGAAGAACTCCTGCCTTAGAAACCGTACTTACGAGCTATATGGACATACCGTCTGCGTCCCTATCTCAGAGGCCGCAAGTTCCGGCCGTAACACCCGGAGCAGTCAAAACTACGGCTCCAGAACCCGGATCTTTCATCCTCTGAGCCCGGAACGGACGGTGTGTCTTGCCTGTAACTTCTTTTTTTCAGTGTGTCTACTAATCTGAAAGTAACAGTTGACTAGACTATGTGGTGATTTATTGCGTATTTTTGGAGCCAAAATCTCGGACAAGTCCACTTTTGAAAAGTCCCAAAACACGAGGGAATTATCGCTGAAATTGCGACAAAAATGAACGAGGGCTCGGGATTATAATAGTGGCTTGAAGATTAACGGATTGCACAGGCGCGATCTTGCAGGAAAATACTACACTCAAAGAATCAACGCGCAAGGGACAGCACCGATAGCACATAGCACACTTACCCAGGCTTTATTGAAAAAACCGCGCGGTCCGTCGTAGGAAGGAAAAATTCCGGACCTCCTTGCGGAATTTCCGCACTTTTCCAGTACTTCCGGACCGCCTTTAAAAATCATTAATATTTCCGGACTTTCCGGAATTCCGCACACACGCCATGCTAACGTTTACTGAAGACACGAATTTCCTGATATTGAATAGGTTTCCCAGTTTTTACGGCCTGTATATACCTAGAGTACCTTTATAGACAGAGTGTAGCCATGTGTATCTTTTTACTACAGGAAAACTGGGCCGCTTTTTGATTGGTCAACGAGTTTTTAGGCTTCATAATGCTCTTACGGCCGTAAACAAACAAAAAAGATGGCGACTCACCGTAACTTTGATAAGAAGCTAAAATTAAAAGTTTCAATTATACGGCAGTAACAATTGAAACTAGCATATCTACGAATAACACACGAAAAACACGAAAACACGGTAAAATTGCCTTTTGCCTTTGTCAGAGGAGGGTGTGAGATGTGCATAACCTCAAACTTGCTTGTTGATAGCAGCCATCTTGTTTGTTTAATTACGGCCGTAACAACATCGTGTCAGCCTTTTTTCACGCGACCAATGAGATACCCACGGTGCCCCTGAACTCACTTTAAATGCGACTTTGTTGTACATCAAAAATTCAAGTTGGAGGTTGTAGTGGGGTACCCCCTGATGGGTTTTTGGGCAATTTCGAAATAGGTTGTCGGAGCTCCTCGAAAAATAATCGCATTTTTGTGGTTTTTTAGGGGTAAAATAGCAAAATTGGCCTCGGGGCGACAAATTAAACCCCCTCTCCCTCATCCTTGCCTTGACCGATCTGAATTTTTAGTATGTTTTTACCTGGTATAAGATGGGACTTTTCTGAAATTTTCATGCCCATACAAATTTTTTTGCTCCCGCGGCAGCGTTGCCAAGTTGCGGACTCCAAAATATCGAATTTAATGATAAAATGAAGGTTTCGGAGTGTGATTTCCATTCAAAATCAAAAATTCAAATTGTAAGTTGTAGTAGGGTACTGCCTGATGGGGTTTTGGCCAATTTCGAAGTAGAGTGTTTGAGATTTTTGAAAAATAATCGAATTTTTGCGGTTTTTTAAGGGTAAAATAGCACACTGAGCACGGGGCGGCAAGTTGAACCTTTTCTCTCTCATCCTTGCCGTGACCGATCTGAACTTTTAGTATGTATTAACCTGGTATAAGATGTGACTTTTCTGAAATTTTCATGCCCATACAAAATTTTTTGCCCCCCGCGGCAGCGTTGCCAATTTGCGGACTCAAAAATATCGAATTTGATGATAAAATGAAGGTTTCGAGGTGTGATTTCCTCCAAAATTTCACGAAAAATGTGCAATCTGAGAGTTTTCGATAAGAAAAGGCATATTTGAACAATTTAGAGTTGCAGTGTTGCCAGCTTTTGATTTAAAATTCGTCAAAATGACCCAAATCGCGTTGCAACCTCGAGCGCTGGATTTTTATTTCGTTCAGAATTGGTTATTACGGTTCTTCTGTACTCTATGCATTTAGGTACCATGAAAATTATGCCATTACTTACTTGATGGGTGCAGCTAACTCAAAAAGAGAGGCCGGATAAAGCGATGAGTCGGGGGAAAACGAGCGGTTCGGGTTGACAGAAAGTTCTTAAATCTACTCCATCACCAGAAAGTAGAATTTGAGAACTTTCTCCCACCCCCCAAACCTTATCCCTGTTGCAGTCAATCCTTTGAACATCTGATCTGAAATTTTGCCCCCGAATTTTTACCAAAAACATGAAAAATAAAAACACGTTTTTGTGCAAAAACACATCATGTTTTTGGTAAAAATTCGGGGGCAAAATTTCAGATCAGATGTTCAAAGGATTGACTGCAACAGGGATAAGGTTTGGGGGGTGGGAGAAAGTTCTCAAATTCTACTTTCTGGTGATGGAGTAGATTTAAGAACTTTCTGTCAACCCGAACCGCTCGTTTTCCCCCGACTCATCGCTTTATCCGGCCTCTCTTTTTGAGTTAGCTGCACCCATCAAGTAAGTAATGGCATAATTTTCATGGT
This sequence comes from Bemisia tabaci, assembly GCF_001854935.1. Classification (NCBI taxonomy): domain Eukaryota; kingdom Metazoa; phylum Arthropoda; class Insecta; order Hemiptera; family Aleyrodidae; genus Bemisia; species Bemisia tabaci. The sequence continues at coordinate 881,728 of NW_017554517.1, forward strand.
ACCTAAATGCATAGAGTACAGAAGAACCGTAATAACCAATTCTGAACGAAATAAAAATCCAGCGCTCGAGGTTGCAACGCGATTTGGGTCATTTTGACGAATTTTAAATCAAAAGCTGGCAACACTGCAACTCTAAATTGTTCAAATATGCCTTTTCTTATCGAAAACTCTCAGATTGCACATTTTTCGTGAAATTTTGGAGGAAATCACACCTCGAAACCTTCATTTTATCATCAAATTCGATATTTTTGAGTCCGCAAATTGGCAACGCTGCCGCGGGGGGCAAAAAATTTTGTATGGGCATGAAAATTTCAGAAAAGTCACATCTTATACCAGGTTAATACATACTAAAAGTTCAGATCGGTCACGGCAAGGATGAGAGAGAAAAGGTTCAACTTGCCGCCCCGTGCTCAGTGTGCTATTTTACCCTTAAAAAACCGCAAAAATTCGATTATTTTTCAAAAATCTCAAACACTCTACTTCGAAATTGGCCAAAACCCCATCAGGCAGTACCCTACTACAACTTACAATTTGAATTTTTGATTTTGAATGGAAATCACACTCCGAAACCTTCATTTTATCATTAAATTCGATATTTTGGAGTCCGCAACTTGGCAACGCTGCCGCGGGAGCAAAAAAAATTGTATGGGCATGAAAATTTCAGAAAAGTCCCATCTTATACCAGGTAAAAACATACTAAAAATTCAGATCGGTCAAAGCAAGGATGAGGGAGAGGGGGTTTAATTTGTCGCCCCGAGGCCAATTTTGCTATTTTACCCCTAAAAAACCACAAAAATGCGATTATTTTTCGAGGAGCTCCGACAACCTATTTCGAAATTGCCCAAAAACCCATCAGGGGGTACCCCACTACAACCTCCAATTTGAATTTTTGATGTACAACAAAGTCGCATTTAAAGTGAGTTCAGGGGCACCGTGTACCGGCACAGAAATGGTCATACTTTGGCTATAAAGGTACTCCATAGATACCCAGTAAATGCTTCATTTAAGCCAAGAGGGATATCATTCGAAAGTTTATACTGCGCTTTTCCGCAGTGCAGTAGTTTTGTCAACGCCGCAGTGTTGCCGGATCGCGCACCGATTTCCGCGCGCACGAGCGTGAAACTTGGCGCCATGTTGCACGACCGGCGCGGAGAACAGGATTATTTCACGATCACGAGGAGTCACTCGCTGGGAAATTCGTGAACACGTAGGAAACGCGGCAACAGCGACCCGCGGGTCCGCGACCTGGGTGCACGGTTGCCAGATTAATCTTGACTAAAATCCAGCATTTTCCCCTGGTGAAACTGTACATACGTAAAATACGCTCATTTCCTCACGTGATGCGGCAACAGCGCCGCGCGCGAGCGGCGGTGGCTTGGGGACCATGTCGCCGGACTGAGCGATAAAATACGGATATTTTATAAGGGGTAAAAGGGAATATGTGCTGATTTTTCAGCACTGTCTGGCAACAGTGCGCGGGGAGCACCGTTGCACGCTGCTACTGAACCATATTACCGCACCACCCACTTCCCCCTCCCCGCCCCCCGCGAACGTCTCCGCAGACTCGCTCGGATGCTCCAATCCGGCGTTGCCAACTGCGCCAAGAAATGGAGAATTTGCGAGAAAATTTTGTAGCATCATCTAAGAGAGCGTACGAAGCCGGGTTTTCTGTATTTCTGATAATGTTTTTCTGAAATGGAAAATCGCAGAAAGAAATATTTAAAAGAGGCGAAATATACCGCCTTGAGACGTCTTTGGGCGGTATCTCCCATTAAGACACGTGTATTTTGATAGATTAGGTCATCCGATCATAACTCCTGCGGTAATTTTTCGATTTAGAAACCAATGATAGTTTCGTCCTCAGCTCACACGATAGTTACCCTTAAAATATATACATCATCTGATTTTAAACACATGCGAATTTTGTGTTGTGTGAAATTGGAGACGCAAATGAGACGTTAAAAAGCCATTCCCAACTTGAAATAATTAGTTAGCCAAAGGGTTTACCAAGATTTCATTTTCCTCATATTTTCCCAGATATTCCGGGTATTTAAATGAAAATTCCTCATTTGCGGGCATAAACTGATGTCCGTTCGGTTAATGGAAACCAAAACGCAAAAATGAATTAAATCAAACGTTTGGAAAATGCTTGTGGCATGCTCGGAATTTCTTGACAGTGATCTACGGCCTATATTCCTCATTTTTCCCGATGAAATCTTTCCGGATTCTACGGACGGCGGGAACCCTGATAACGGGGGCGTGATTCCGTCATCGCAGAAAAAGCTTGTTGAAAGAGGGCGAGCGGGTCGGAAGGGGGGGGGCGCAAAAGTTCCGAAAACCGCGGCTAGAGCTGGGTTGCCACGGATTTTTACAAGTAGAGCTAGCGACTTTTTCAGATTTCCCCGGTCACTATAGCGACGATTCTCTGACTGATAACTTCTAAGACAGTAGGGGATGAGAAACAACGATACGTTCCACGGTGTTTAGACACTGAAAAAAAAAACTTCCGCCGGGGAAGCCACCCGTACTTACGGACTATATGGACATATAGTCCGCGTACCGGGCGGAGCACCCGGAGCAATCGAAGCTACGGCTCCAGCACCCGGAACTTTCGGCCCCTGAGCCCGGAACGAATGGTAAGTCTATATAGCCCGTAAGTTTTATTTTTCCCCAGTGGATCCGACTGGGAGAAAAGCTGAATATTAGTGATGCGAAACGAAAAAAATCGCGATTTCCCTAAAATCATTTTTCCCAAATTTTTGGGGTCGTTTCGTTCTTTTATCCTGATTTTTCTCTACTTTTCCCAAACCGTTGTACTCCTGACTTTTGCAGGATTTACAGGTCCGTAACCACCATGAACTCGCCTAAAATTATTTAAATGCAACATGCAAAAACGGGGTCCAACTGTAAATTAAGGGCGCAAAGGAGATGCCTCCGTGGACTTGCGATACCTTTTACCTTTTTCCTTTGACCGGAGAGTTCTTGGGGCAAGAGGTCAATATTATCAGTCAGTTTTGAAAGAGGATCATTCGCACGCAAATTTTCGAAAAAGTCCGTAAAAATCAGAAAGTATGACGTATTTTGATTGGAAATACCGACTGAAAATCCAAATTCAGACCGCGTGCCCATAGTAGGGCAGGATGAACCCACCCAATCGCAGTGGACTGCACCCTCAAGAAACTAGGATTAGCATTTTCTACGCTGCCGTGCTGAGAAAGAAAAGCACCGTACTTAATACTTATGAGCCTGCAGAAATTACACACTTTTCTTGGACAAATCATGAATTTTTGGGGAAACTTGAGAATACTTTTTGTCGATTATTCAGAGAATTTATTTCGTATTTTGATCGTAAGAGTCGGAGAATTTTAAAGGAAAATATTGACTTTTTTCAAAAATAGATATTTTCTGAGAGAAAATTCGGCATCATTCGAATGCTAAAACAGCGAAAATCCTCGGTAAGGCGGAACTATATAGTCGGTCGTTTTTTGACATCCAGAGAAACATTTCTGTATAAATTCTCAGTATTTTCAATTTTTTTTCAGGGTTGCCACAGGATTTGGAAAATTAAATTCCCTGACATTTCCCTGATTTCCCTGACTAATTTTGGTAAAATTCCCTGCCAATTGAGCAAATGTCAGCTTTTTAAAAAGTTATAGTTGGAAATAGTTGCCATGCAAATGTTGTTCGAAACGTCAAACCCACACGGAAAAGCAAATGAAGGTGATTCCGCGATTTTTCCCTGACATTTCCACGTTTTCCCTATCATTTCCCGGTTTTCCCTGACTGTGACAGCCCTGTTTTTGCAATAACTCCAGCATTCTGGACAATTTTCCTCACCTCGTAGTTCAACCGCTCCGAAAAGAGACAAATTCAATTTTACGAAAATGTATAAAATTTCAAAATCTTCCTCTTAACTTTAGCCGTCTAGAAACCCCTTTTCGAGAAAAAACGGAACGCTAAATAACACGCAAGTCTGGCAACTCTGATCGGCTCCTTCAATGCCTCGCATCCTCTCATCCTTCGACCTGCATCTCCTCTCCTCAATGTTGCCAAGTCGGCACAAAAATCCATCGGCAATCGATATTTTCCCATTGGCGACTACGGTAACAAATCGATCATCGAAACGTTCGTTGCAAGCACCCTCATAATCGATCCTTTCCCATTGGTTCTAACGGCAAATCGATTCGATTCTTACGCAATCGGCAGCGAATGATCATCCACCGAATCGCGGCGACACTGCCTCTCCTTTTATCTTCCTTTCGTGATGGCGTTACGTCTTCGCGGCGGCGCACAGTGGGTCGAGTAAATCAGAGATGTCGGACGTTGAATTTTTTACTAAAACAGCAAATTTGGATGTTAATTTCGTCACATCGTAAATTTTCGGAGGTGCGTCTAGCATCAAATGGTACGAGGAAACCGATGGAACCATGTATATAATCTCTAAGTTTTGATTAAAACCTTTTAAAGTTCCCAAATTTTATCCGATAGCAGGGTGTCTAGTATGTGTAAATGTTGAAAATCCTGGTATTTTCCTGACTTTTCCTGATATTTTATAAAAAATTCCTGATTTTTTCATTTTGGAAATTCCTGGTATTTTCCCGATTTTTCTCGTAAAAACTACATTTATTGCGTAAATGCATGCGGAAACTAAATTTTCTGATAAAGTTCTTATGATTAGAAACTACACTGGAAAAAAACACATTGGATCTAAAGTCCAGACTCTTGAAAACATTGACAAGAAAAAATACTCTTGATTCAATCGGATTTTGCTTGAATCAAAACGAAATCCGCTTAAATAAAGAGGCTGGGTTCTTGATTTAAGCTAGATTCTGATTTAATCAAGAGTACTTTTTCTTGTCGATGTTTTTAGGAGTCTGGACTCAAGATCCAATGTGTTATTATTTCCAGTGTAGTATGAAATGATGAAAACGCAAGTAAACGTCGACGCAACGACTCCTGGCACGGTAGGCAAAAAGCAGTAAGACTTCTCCGCTGGGGACATTCGCGTGAAAAATTCCTGATAGAACGTCCGATTTTCCTGATTTTTTCCTGATCGGCCAAAATTCCTGATATTTGCCGGTTTTTCCTGATGCTAGACACCCTGGATAGTGACTCGATCCACTGTGCGGCGGCGGCGATGTTTCCGATTCGTGAATGGAGATCGATGAGCGATGGTCGGAATTCGACGGAAACTGGCAACGCTGCTTCGCACATTTTAAACTCGCCATCACCGCGAAGGGGGGAGAGGAACGGCTTTCTTTTGTTTTCTCTTCGCGATGCAGTATTGCGCTTCCCGGCGAAACTCCCGCGCACGGTTGCCAGATTTTGCCGGGAATTACCATTATTCCTACAAGGCTAAATGTAATAAATGCTGTTTTTACAGCACAGTTTGGCAACCGTACTCCCGCACCCGTCCAGGCGGAGTGCAGTGGATCTTATTGTTCGAGAGGCGGAGGCTGTGCTACCGACGTAATAATAATAATATTGAAATTATTATCCACCTGCGTTACACAGGTAAAACGGAAAAAAGAGGAGAGTTCCGGTTAAAATGTGGCAACAACGCAAACAGGGTTGCAAGTTTCCTTGAAATTGCAAGAGTTTCCGACGTTTTTCGAACATTACCAGGAAAACGCCTCTGTCATCTCATGGAGTCAAATTGAAAAAAATTGAGGGCTTTTCCAGAACTTTTTCGGGACCCAAGAGGGGGTGGCAACTGAACTTCAACACAAAAATTCCCTGAAGTCCTGACTAATGAGTCAGTTAAGCTCGGGAGGGATTTGCCTGCAAATAGTCGAATCTTACAGTTTTCGGTACGAGAAGAACGATGCGCACGTCAAAATTTCACGAAATATTGTCTCCGCGGAGATATAACACTTCCTTTTTAGGGGTCCTCGAAAACATGTTTGAACCGACCGCCGTGAATTCTTGGATCTACGCGTCATAAGACGGGAAGATGGCGGCGGCGAAGCCGACCTGCTTACTACCACCACACTGTCATTGTTGACATCTCGATTTCGCGTTTGAGGTTAAGTGAGCTCTGTTATTGTGTTGTGAATGTGATAACCATGATAACGTGAGTGGAAATTAAAAATTTTACAAGAAAGGACAGTAATGTATTTCCTTCGGAAAATACTACCAACGAGCTAAGGAAATATTAGAAAGAGTAAAGAAATGACAGAAAAGATGAGGATAGGAGAAACCATGAGAAACCCACATAACCTCAAACAGTAACATACCGGCAACGTAAACATGACGCCGCCGTGTATTCTTCCACTACGCATTCCGCCGCCATATTGATCGTGACGTGTACGTCCAAGACCTACGAGCGCGCAGTTCAAACGCCGTTTTAGGCCACCCTAATTTTTGGCACTTTCAAATAAACTTTTCTCCTGTTTGCAGTCATCAAAAAAATTTAGGAAAAAAACCGTAAGCTTCGGTCACTTACTACTTTCGAATGACACAATAAAAAAAATGACTTAACTGACTCATTTCAGCGAAATTCTCTGACTTCAGAAATGAGGGGATCCCTTGATTTTTTTTGTAGAAGTGAGCCTTTCGCTAGGTGCTCTTCAAACTAAATCAGGGTGTCTATTTGTTTTTTTTTTTTTTTTTTTTTTTTTTTTTTTTTTTCATTTTGGGAAATTCTGATGCAATCGTGATTTTTCCTGATATTTGACTGCTAAATCCTGATTTCATAATTTTTCCAAATCCTGATCAAATCCTGATTTTTTGCGGAGAAAAATTAAAATTTCTGCAAAAGCGTGTGCGAAAGCAGTCCAGTCGGACGGCCGACTTTTCTCAAATCCTGATTTTACGACCGATTTTTCTTCAAATCCTGATGAAATCGGGATTAAATCCTGATTGACCTCAAATCCCGATAGAATCGGGAAAATCCTGATTCTAGACACTTGACACCCTGCTAATGTCTCTCTGTTCCTGTGTACCTATTCGGTCATGAGTGTTTAAAGACACCAACAGAAAAAGAAGACTCTAAAAAGTAAGAGTAAAAAGAGGTAGAGGAGCATTACTTACATAATCATGGAAAGCTTTAGCTTCACTAGAGTGTTCACACGAATCCCTTCGTTCAGGTGCTGCGCAGTATAAATCCCAAAACACGCTGCAAAAAACAATTCCAAAAACAAAATTAGAACGATTTACGAGGAAACAATTTTTCAGGCAAATGGCAAAGCTATACGTCAAAAGAGCGTCTTTTGCCTATTATAAAACAGTACAGGGGTCCCGAGAGTTTCTCGGAGCAGAATTGAGTCACAATCTCAACCTCGAAATTTCCAAAGTTTTGGGGGAAAAATGTCCCTCTGCAAAAGGTGCGCGTTAAAGAAGAAAAAAATTTCGTGCATGGAGCCCGAAGTTGAGGTCATGTGGAGTGGATGGATATCTGAAGTTTTCGGGTCACGTATCCGAAAATTTTAGGTCCAGCTGCCTCGGTTCGGTACAGGTACATACCGAGGACCGAGGTGCTTCAGCTGTGTGACCCGATTCCTTCGATATCGTACCGGAGTACTTTCGGAGGATCTAGCAATTTCCGAAAGGAAATTCCCGGACATTTCCCTGATATTCCTGACGAAAATGGCCAAAATACCGGGAAAAATTTAAAATTCTCTGACAGACTGAAAAATTTTCCTGATTTTCCGACACAGTTGAACTGATTGCATGTAGGTAAGAATTGTTTCATGTTTCAGGAATATAATGTAAAAAAACGAGCAAAATATGTGGTGCCTAAACTTATACGAGATATTTTTTTCCTAAATTTTAAAAATTAGAAGACATCAGCAGAAATTCTGGTAGAAATCTCCGCAAGAGTAAAATTCGCGAAACATTTTCCGAAAAATAGGTATTTTTCGATTTCCCTGACGTTACCCTGGCACGAAAATCGCCTGCAAAATAAAATTACCTGACATGCCGAATTTGCGAATTCCCCGACGTTTCCACTGATTTCCCTGCCAAAAAATAAAATTCTCTGAAATTTTCCCGGTTTTTCCGGTCGCTCGACACCCAGACTTCAGGTATGTGACCTGAATCCTTCGATATCGTACCAGAGTACTTCAGATGTTTGACCCAAACTTCGGCAGCTGAACCTCAAGTTTTCGGATGCGCGACCCGAAAACTTCAGGGACCCATATAACCTCAAACTCGGGTCACACACAGCAAGTTTTTTTCACCGTGACGAGGAAAAATACTTAAAAATCAGTGCTCATTGGTGTTTTTCCTTATTTTCTGTGCAAAAAGAGGGAGAAAAAAAAAGTTTTCAGAGAGAATTTTCCTCGTGCGCTGACGAACTTACTCCCCTCACGCACGCGCACGAATATTTTTTTCGCCCCTCGCCGTGTACAATATTTAACAATTTCATCGCGATTTTTGACCATCCAAGGGGAAAGGGAAACTTCGAGACGCAAAAATTGCACCAATAATTTAGGCGTTTGGGGCAGAAAGGGCATTTTCTCGGTTGCTGTGTTTCAGAATCTTCAGTGCTAGTTTATATTTCAGAGAGGAAAATATCGGGTTAATTTTCTGCGATTTTACGTTTTCGGCAGAGTGAAATCATAATGAAAGTTTGGTGAAAGTCACAACACAACACGAGCATATTCTGTCACCATCTGCAGGGTGGCGAAATTTCATGATATGAAAAATCTTGAAATTTCACGTGAAATATTCCATGAAATTTCAGAGATTTATGTTTTTTCATGTTTCGCAAAATGTAAAAATTGTGACTTTTTTCTAATTTTATAAGTTTCAGTGCGGGTTGCATGCTCTATAGCCCCTGGAAAATATGAAATATTTAACAGCCTCGTGCAATTTCATTAATATTTCACAAAAATTTCCAGTCATGCATTTCTTTCTTGCGTTTCATGCCACCCTGGTCATCATAATAGTATGAGGTACGGTACATACATTTTCTGGGAAACGAGTGAGTATTTTGTTTTCAAATTTTTCGGGAATCTCATTCGGAATTTGATCTATAAATTACCTGAGAATTTCAAGATAAACAATTCATGAATTTCCACAAAAATAAATATTTCTTCGGGCGAAAATTTGACAGCACTCGAATGTTCATAATACGCTTTTCCTCAGCACGGTATAGTATTTCTTATTCACCAGATTTTCATAAAAATGCGATGGACCTAATAAGAAATCTCATCACGATTTGATCATACATTTTTAAAACTAAAGCTTTTCATTCAACTTGATACACTTAATGTATTGAACTATTGATACAATCAATTAAAATTTATTCTACGCTCGAAAATAAATCAAAATTGTTAACCAATTTCTCGATGTGATCAAATTTCCATAATTTCCTTTCTGCTTTACGCGGGTCAATTACGACCAGATATACTGCCGTGCTAGGGAAAAACGCCGTATGAGCATTCGAATGTTGCCAAATTGCCTCTCGGAAAATATTTGGTTTTTTTTTTTTTAAAGAAACGTATGAATATTTTTCCTTGAAATTGCCAGACACTTCAAACCAAATTACGAGCAAAATTTTCTGAAAAATCGGAAGAAAATTAACTATACATTTTCCCGAAAATTCGTGCGATTTCTCGAAATAAGTTTGGCAACGCCTCAAGGCTGATACGACGTTCGTCCTTCGCACGGTAGTAAAAGGGGACGAACCCTGCAGCCCGCTATTCGCGATCAAGTACGGCACCCTTTCTTTCATAAGCTGGAGACTTGAACGCTGCGGTAGGAATACGAACCAAAATCGACGGGTCTCGATAAGAAGACAACCCTACCATTGGTTCGAGCTGCGAATAACTTGGTTCATGGTTCATGGAAGCCTACCGAAAAATTGGGCAGGGACCAACTCTCTTGAAAAAGGAAATATTTCCTCGCTGTCGTGTAGTTGATTGGCAGACTTCAGCATGACCACAAAAAAATGGGCCAGTTGCGCGGCTAACAGAATTGTGTTTTGATGCTTGTTTCTTGTAGATAAGCTAAAAATAAGTGAAAAGATCTGTCCAAACATAAATTTTCTATGTTCAATATTAACCGAGATATCGCCCTTTGAAAAGTCTGGTTTTTGACGTCAAAAATCAAGTTTTTCAAGATGCAATATCGCGGTTAATATTCAACGTAGAAAGTTGCTGTTACGACGGATCTTAATATTTTTAGCTAATCTGCAAGAATCAAAAGGGTGTCTACTAAAACAGGCTGCCCGAAAATCAGTACTTTTAAAGTGCTTTTTTAGTAATTTCTCAAGAAATTCAGTATCTCCTCAACAGAAAAATTCAGTACTTTTCCAGTACCTTCAATTGACGAAATTCGAAAAATTTCAAAAATTTGAATTTCAAGTTGCGAAAAAACATTACAAAAAAATGGAAAAATTCCGGAATTTTTGCAGAATTTCCGTACTTTTTCAGTACTTCCGGACCGCCCTTAACAAATCAGTACAATATCCGGACTTTCCGGAAATTCCGGACTTGCAGACACCCTGATTAAGCATGAAAACACAATTCTGTGACCAGCGCAACTGACCCATTGAGGGTTGTCATTCCCTCATTTTCCCGGCTTCTCCCGGACCAATTTATAAAAATTACCCTAATTTCTTGTGTAGATAGGGGATGATAAAAAATAATTTTATAATAGTACCTAAGTACAATTCCGGATCAAAATTATGTGGAAAGAACTTACCACCACCATGAATGGAGAAATCCGGGCGGCTCGCCCAATGTGATATTTTTCTCCCATCGGATCTGAAAAAAGAATAAAAAGGAAAATGAGTTGTACGTTCAAAACAAATTTCACCGAATTTTCTTTTGATTACACGCAGTGTTGCCACAACTTTTAGGAAATGAAATTCCCTGACATTTCCCTGATTTCCCTCACACATTTAACTAAAATTCCCTGACTAAGAGAGGGGAGATCTAGAGGGGGAGAGGGGGCAGTTTATGGGTGGAAGGACAATTTCGGGCCTTGGTAATAGAAGACGCAGTAAGAAAATCATAAAATTCTTCAAAAAATATAGAAAAAAGCATCGCAGCTATCAAATAACCATACATTCTCAATACGGGCCTCGTAGGCCCCGGTTGGTAATCCGTGTAGGTAAAAACGGTTGGGAATCGAAGGGTTAAACAATAAAAAAATAAATAAAAAAATAAATAAAAAAATAAATTAAAAAATAAATTAAAAAAAATAAAAAAATAAATAAAAAAAAAACAGCGAACTGATTAAATCAACTAAAGCTAAAATCAAATAAAAAAACTCGAATTCGCTTACGTCTTAAAACTTACCACTCCTCAACCCGAATCAGTCAACAATCACTAAGGATGGGAAGCGATAGCTGCCGAAACTAGTCTGGCGTTTTAAGACGTAAGCGAATTCGAGTTTTTTAGTTGATTTTAGCTTTAGTTCAACTTCCCTGACAATTGAAGAAGTGTCATACGGCCAAGAGGAAATGATTTGAGATAGTTTCCTGGCAAAATTCGTTGTTCTAAACGTCAAATCCATTCTAGAAAGCTAATACGATGAATTAACAATTTTTCCCTCAAACTTGCGTTTTTTTCCCTGACTTTTTAAAATTCCCTGACATTTCCCGGTTTCCCCGGTATTCCCTAACTGTGGCAACCTTGTACACGCTTATATCAGCAACATTTTGGGCAAAAGTAGCAATCATATCCGTGAATGATTTTGACTTGTTGGCTTCAACGTAGGAGGCCTGGGATGCAATCATGTTTTTCACCTCAAAAACTAAAATTCGAATTTTCGGGAAAAGGAGAAATTCCTAAAATTCCTGAATATTCAACAAGGTGAGGATTTTTCTTAGATTTCGAAATATTCTGACTTTACAATTTTTTCATACTTTTTGCGCGCGATTTCTCAAATAAAAAAAAAATCGAGGAAAATTTTAAGTGTGAAGGCGCTTGAACTTAAAAAATTGCCATGTTTAAAGTGAAGGGAAAAATCGCAAGGCTCCGCGAAATAGTTCCCTGGCTTCTTGCGGTTGCAAAAAATTAAACGACTTTCCCGGAATCATCAACATGTTGAAATACTTGAAAATTCGAAAACAAGGGAAAAAATCGGAAGGCCGGTCCGCGAAATAGTTCCCTGGTTTTTTGCGGTTCCACAAAATTAAACGACTTTCCCGGAATTATCATCATGTTGAAATACTTAAAATTCGAAAACAAGGGAAAAAATCGGAAGGCCGGTCCGCGAAATAGTTCCCTGGCTTTTTGCGGTTCCACAAAATTAAACGACTTTCCTGGAATTATCATCCTGTTGAAATACTTGAAAACTCGAAGGGAAAAAATCGGAAGGTTCTGCGAAATAGTTCCCTGGCTTTTTGCGGTTCCACAAAATTAAACGACTTTCCCGGAATCATCATCCTGTTGAAATACTTGAAAATTCGAAAACAAGGGAAAACATCGAAAGGCTCCGCGAAATAGTTCCCTGGCTTCTTGCGGTTGCACAAAATTAAACGACTTTTCCGGAATTATCAACCTGTTGAAATAATTGAAAATTTGAAAACAAGGCCAAAAGCATCCAACGAATTGAAAAGTCGAAAAACATTTGAGGATTTTCCTATAGGCGTCACGAACGCGCGTACATGAAGGATTGAAAGATAAATTGAAAATTTAAAGATAACCTGGCATCGACAGGCACCAGCAGCAATCTGTATGAAACTACTTTTTATGAAACCATAATCTTGAATCAAAAGGTCGGTGCACGGGGTTTATCAACTTATCAGGCCACTACGAATCCGTGCAAAAGTATGCAAAGGCCTTCACCCAGTGACATAAGAATAAACGCACGAGATAGCATTTTTCTCTCTGAACTGTCTCTGTTTTGATTCTAAGTTCGCTTTTTTTTCTAACTTTGCCGTAAAACGGTTTTTCGCAGCGAAGCAACTGGCTGAGCATGGATCGTTGTTGCTAGATTTTTCTAAAAATCGGGACTTTTCTGCACGCAACTCAGTGAGGCATGCAGATTGTAGGATCTAAAAGTCAGCAGGTCTCTCCTTCTAACTTTTAGAGAGCTGAGAGCTTGTTTTCTTGGCATAGGAGTTTTTCTAGAGCTTTTAAGCTTAAATTAAAACTCAAGACGACGTGATTACGTTTGAGTTTCAGAGGGTAAGTCGGCATTATTGTGTGGATTTCATAGAGGGGATGAATCAAGTTGTGCTTTTATGCTCCTGACTTTTTTTCTTTTCTTCGATCACCGAGTAGATGCATGCTTTTTCGATCCTAACAATAATGGTGTAACCTTAGAAATTGTATAGGGAACAGCTACATTTTAAGGTAAATTTTAAGACTCTCAATCAAGGCATTTAAGTTAATTTTTTTATTTCGCTTTTAGTCTATGAGTTGAAAAGTAGACATGTATTTGGAAGAGGGGGGAGACGATTTCTCCCCTTGACCTCGAAAATTTATTTTTTTGCCAATTATTTTCAATTCCCTGAATGTAGCCAACATTTTAAAAGCAGTATTTAGTGTTCCTATCAAATCAATTTTGTCGAAAGTGCCCTTGAGACCATTTAGATCGCAATTAGCAAAAAGGAACCAGCGCAATTGCCGTGTTTTCAAAATTGTGCAACTGCTTCTTTCCTTTTAAAAGTACTCAATATAAGCATCTGCAGTACTAAAATTTACACAGTTATTTTCCTTTAAAATTTACACTTTTTGGGTGAGAAGCAAAAACTATTTCCTATTCTGAGAGATTTTTTACATAATTATGAAGAAGCAACATTTTTACAGCTTTGTAATCGCGCTGGTTCCTTTTTCCTAAATGCGATCCATTTGATCCTCGCCTTCAAGTGCAAAATATGCAATTTTTATCGTGCGATTTGGCGGTTACACACAGAATCGACAAAAAGCCACCAATACGCATGAGATAAAGAAACCGACTTGATAAAAGATATCTAATTTTATTACATAATTGTTTTTCTAACTAACTTGCTTCGCCTTGTCTACATTTCGCCTTTTTCTCGCGTTTTACTTTTCGACGGTGAACTTCGCAAAGGAAAAATAAATCTTTAAGTGGGTGGTAGAACTTTCACTTTCAGTGGGTTTCGATTGTTGTCGATTGAGTTTGAACACTGTTGCGTGTGCGTTATCGATCATGAAACGATACAGGATGATTCATCAAGTGGCGATTACCGCGAGTTGGTTTGAATATTTTGACACTATTTAATCGGACCCACTCCTCGCCATTTGGCCGAAATTAACCAAAAGTAACCGGATCTCAGTAGCGATTCACAAGCTGGCAACACTATTTTTCCTCCGTTAAAATGTATGTTAAACAATCGATTCTTGAAGGGACAGATTGCCTTACCAAAAATCAATGTTTTTCATGGATTTTAATCCACCGGCTCCAGCACCCGGAACTTTCAGCCTCTGAACTCGGGACGGACGGTATGTCTATACCGGGTTGCCAAAGAGTTTGGAAAATGAAATTCCCTGACATTTTGGTGGAATTCCCTGACAATTAAAGGTAAGACAGATGGTTAAGAAGACATGTTTGAAAATGTTTTCCAGGCAAAATTTGTTGCTCGAAACCTAAAACGCATTAAAAAGAACGAAGAGGGGTGGTTTAACAAATTTTCCCTGGCATTTTCGTCGTTTTCCCTGAGATTTCCCGGTTTTCCCTGACTTTTTAAAATTCCCTGAGATTTCCCAGTTTTCCCTGACATTTTCATCATTTTCCCTGACATTTCCCGGTTTTCCCTGACTTTTTAAAATTCCCTGAGATTTCCCAGTTTTCCCTGGCATTTGTGTCATTTACCCTGAGATTTCCCAGTTTTCCCTGACATTTTCATCATTTTCCCTGACTTCTTAAAATTTCTTGAGATTTCCCAGTTTTCCCTGTCATTTTCATCATTTTCCCTGACTTTTTAAATTCCCTGAGATTTCCCAGTTTTCCCTGACTATGGCAACCCTGTACGTAGCCCGTAACTTTTATTCCAGTGTAAGCATCAGAATACTTAAATTCGTGGCTTGTCTACTGGTCCATCGCGTGGATCGCGGATAGATCGGCCGACCTCGCGCGGCTGTCGGTGACCGTGTCAAAAATTCATTGTCAACCGGTACGAGACCGGACACTCCGACTCCGTTCGACGACCGATGCTCATCTTCTCGAGTGGCCAGTCTCACGTTCGGTGCTTCGTCGCCCTCTGGCATGAAAGCGTATTTTAATTTCCACGTGAGCCCTGTTTTACGTGTAAATCTATGCGTTCTGGGGCTCATGCAGGAATCGAGGTGAGCTCTCATGTCGGATGCACGACGACTTGAACCAAGAAACGGCAGAGAACGGAGTTAGAAATGTCTGCGTTTACGGTTACTCACTCTCTGGATTACTGCGGGATGATTTTCTTCTGGTTCTGCGGGCCGATTATTGAAATTGATATACAAACCTATACACAAAGAGGACAAAAAGGATACGATGGGATTCTGTTGGTGGGAGCGGTTGGTTGCAGTGCTTCCATTTCCTCGAACTAGTTTCGGAACTTATGAGAAATTCCCGGAAATTCCCCTGATTTCGGAATTTTTCCCGGAACTTCTGAAATTTCCAAAATTTGTGTTCCGGATCTTTTAAATTTTTCGGAACTTTGAAAAAATCTAAAAAGAATCCCGGAACTTTTGACGGTCATGGAATGGGAGAAATTTCAACAAAAAAGTTCTGAATCCCGGAACATTTAACGGATTCGGTATTATAGCACTGGTTAGTTGCAATAGACAAAGGAGGTATGTAATAGACTGACATACAGCAACCCACGAGAGACCCCAATGTTACACGGAGAAAAAACTTCGTGCGAGGGACCCGAAGTTGAGGTCATATGGATCTCTGAAGTTTCTGGATCACGTATCTAAAAACTTGAGGTCCATCTGCCGAAGTTCGGATCAGACATCGAGGCACTTCGGTACGTACCGGATTACTTCAGATGTGTGACCCGAACCCTTCGGTATAAATCGAAGTGCTTCAGATATCTGACCCGAACTTCGGCAGCTGGACCTCAAATTTTCAGATACGTGATCCGAAAACTTAAGAGATCTATAAGACCTCAACTCCGGGTCCCACGCACGAAGTTTTTATCTCCATGTAGTCCATCATCTTCTCCCTTAGCAGGGCGTCTAGTATTTTTTAATTTTGAAAAATCCTGATATTTACAAGATTTTTCCTGATATTACATACAAAATTCCTGAATTTTTCATTTTGAAAATTCCTGATATTTTCCTGATTTTTCTCGACTCCTAGCACAGTAGGCAAAAAGCAGTAAGACTTTCTCCGTTGAGGAGATTCGCGTAAGAAAAATTTCTGATAAAATGTCCGATTTTTCCGATTTTCCTGACTTCTTCCTGATCGGCCATAATTCCTGATATTTTCCGATTTTTCCGGCTTTAACTGATGCTAGACACCCTGCTCAGTCTATAGAAACCAACCATTTCAACCAACAGGATCGCTCCATACTCTCCCTTTGCCTTCTTTGTCTATCGATTTGAATAATTCGCCCGCTGGTTAAAAGAGAAGCTAAGGATTTTCACGCCGCGATGCGCGAGCAGCGTTCGCTCGGGTCGGGAAACCCGGCGAAGAAAGCTCTGCTCGGGCGCCTTGAACGGCGGGCGTCGCGACGCTTTCTACGCCGCCGCGTCGCGGTACGGCGCTCGCTGAAGAAAGTGACGGGGCCCCCTCTCCCCTCCTTGGGGTCCTCGCACCACCCGCCTTGGGACCCGATTCGTTTTCGTAAGTTTCACTCCGTGTCAAGGTCGATGCCCCGACCAGCGGCATATGCACTCTTACCGAGAAAAAATTGGGAACGAAAACTAGAGTCCCTTTATACCCAGAGTAACGACAACTCGATTATCAGCTGACTGGCAGCCGACCTTGGCTGGCCATGGAGGCCGAAACGAGTGCACCCAAACGAACGATATTGAGGGATAAGGATCAGGAATCCTGCGATGTCTGTCACACAGAAACAACAACATCAACAAATTGATCAATTAAAAAGAAAATGAGATTGGTTTGTGAATAATTTCTTAATCTATTTTCATTTTGGACCGATGGCAATAACAATTTACTCTTGATAAACCACAATTAGGTAATATTTTCATTATTCTTGTTCACATACGAGGTACCGCCATCTTGGTGCACTAGTTTCGGCCTCCATGAGCGAGAACCAATCAGAATTGGATTTTTTTTTAGGCCACTTTCAGCCCAATCCTGGCCCAACCAAAAGTGAGTTGTCGTAACTCTGGGTATAAAGGGACTCTAACGAAAACGACCTCAGGGCTGTTGAGAAGCATTCGAGTGAAAGAGGTTCTTGTACAGCGATAGATAAAGAGATAGACTATCTCTGCCGCGCTAGCAAGGAGGGTAAGTGACACATTTTCGAAATCGAGTTTCCTTCAAAATTCGTCTTATCTGCTCTTCGAATAAAGTTAGGGCCTAGAAATGCAGCCAACCTATGAATTTCAATTATCCAGAACGAGTTACTAATACTATTATTACGATACGAACCGTCGTCTATAAAGTACGTGTTTGACTCGGGTTTTGCATAAATTTACTCAATTTCGCGGAAGAACGCTCATTTCTGTACATTCTTGGCCATCTTGGTTAGAATTGGAATCTGCAGACTGGCAGTGAAATTTTGTGCGTTAGAAGTTGGTTAGAAGGGTGGCTGCACTTTTGGGCCCTAGGCCCTCCATGAAGCGATCTGTCCATACTCTCTCTATACAGGTACTCTATTAGACGATGGCTCGAACCGATACGTCCATCGGCTGGCGCGAAGCTGAACTCGCCGCAAAACTACGACCACGCGTTGTTATTCTTGACTCCACCCTCTTTTGTATCATAGTGTAAGGAAAATAATATGCATCTTGGAGAAACTTGAACAGTGCTAACAATTTTTGTGTTAAAAAAATATATATAGATAGAGTCGAAGTTTCCTCTCATTTTATTTGAAATTGTTTGAAGAAATTCCCGTAGCGTTTCAAAAAAGCTGTCACAGCTGTGGGTAGCTTTTAAAACGGATTCATTAAAAATTAAACATGAGTATAGAAGAGGGAGACGTTAAAATCGGAGATAAATACGCTTTTCTTCGTGTGCAGCCATCGATATTTGGGTCCAATCACGGAAGGCGCGATGAGATAAATATTCGACCACGGGTGTGGGCATATTGCCGCTAGTCGGATTGAAGGCGCGTCACAAGGTGCGACGCTAAAATCGCCGCAGAACTTGAATCTCTTACCCCAGGTGTCTCCTGATGCCCTGTCATTCAAAGTCCTTCCTTCATCCTCACATTCCGGAAAATTCCTTTTTTGGCGATTCTCAAAAATCCTTGCTTTTACCTTACCGACCATTCATTTTTCACTATATTCGAATTGGGAAAGTGGTATGATGGAATGACGAGGGATTGAACCAATAAACACGAGGAATCCATTTCGGGATGTTGATAAATGGATTATGATAAAAAATCATTCACACCCAAGGCTACTCTCTTGAATGTGTTACAAAAATCTCAAAAATCCGTACCTTTTCCATACTACCGTACCGACCTTCCGATATCCGTGCTTTCCGGTGTGTCCATACTTTTTCTGTACAGTAGACACCTTGTTCCCGTTTATGTCATAATTTATCTGAATAACATTGACTTGTACTGGGAATCCAAAAGTCCCACGACAACCCTTCAAATCCTAGGGATTTCGTCCTTTTTCAGGGAAATCCGCCCAAAATATTGTGGGATCCCAAAAGTATTTTACTTTGACCTTGGAGCACTCACAAAATTTCAAGTCGTTTGTTCAAAAATTTCAAGGGGGTTACCTTGTCTTAATGGTGCCAGACTTTAAGATCACGATCTAGGTAAGAAATAAAAAGGTAAAGACATTGCTAACTTACCTCTGTTAGAAATGTTTGGGCAGCTTTTTGAGCTCCAACATGTAGGAGGTATTCATAAACATATAACGCTAACCTGAAAAAAAACAGAACGGATACAATTCAGATTTCAACGTATTCAAAAACATAATAGCTCAGCAGCATGTAAAAGAAAGGTCCTTCACATTATTGAGAAGAAACAAAGTTATCACATATGAGGGGCTTCAGAGAAAGGGCGCATAAGTGCAGTTTTTGCTATTTTGAGAAGTACGTGTTTGATGTTTCGAAATTACATGGATCCTTGTGGCGGAAAGAAAGTTCAAATAGACTTTTTGATGCTAAACAATTGGAATTTGGGAGCAAATTTTTCACGGATCATGCATTAAGACTAGTTTCACTTGAAATCATTAATACCTAATTTTTTTCAAAAACTGCACTAATGCGCCTTGTCCTCCAAGCCCCCCCATATGGCTTCATTCTCAAAAACTGAAGTAAATTTGTCTGGTGGAAATTACATATTGATTGATGGAGGGGTATCAATAGGGTCTGATTTTGGACCCGCCCTGAATTTCCTCAACTCTACGATCTTTTGCGCATTGGGCGTCTACAGTTTACGAAGTGCATCATGATTTGGTCATTAATGGTATGTTCTTAGAGCCGAGTCTGAATCAGCACCATTCAACAGGTTAATACATGCAGTCACATGGCACCACTGATGAGTGGTGACTTAAAAAATACTTGACTTTTGCCTCAACATACGATGACTCCACTCCAGGCCAGTGTTCCAACTTCACCTCCAAGTTTTAGGAGCCGTTTGGCCCATCAAGTTCAATTTTTAGGGGCCATTGAAGATTTTTTAGGGGCCGAATTGAATTTTTGCCTATATATCACGGCGCATTTAGTGAAAAGTTATACGCAAGATATACAGTTACAGGACTTGCAAGTTGCAGCTCGCAGCCATTACTTGGGAAAGGGAAAGGCCAAAGGAATGATATTCCGATTTAAAACAAGGAGCTTTTAGTTTACTTAAAGTTTGTTCAATTAAATAATACTTTTTCTGACTTCCTATTATGAAAAGTAGTAGAACGATTCTATATTATGTACGATAAGTAGTGCGATTCTCGATCTGCCGAGCCGCTGCCGCGACGAAGTTCCGCGCGCAACTGCTTGCTATGCGCGTTCAGTCCAGGCTGACTGACAAAAATCTTGAAATCATCAAACCGTAATTTAAGATTGCGACAATTTTTTAGGGGCCACGTTTGGCGCAGGGTCTTCATTTTTTAGGGGCCATGGCCGATTTTTTAGGAGCATTTGGCGACATGGCGCTCGTGGGGTTGGAACACTGCTCCAGGCCGTGCTAATTTTCTTTCCTCAAATCTACTGATTTTTTACTTCAAATATTGAATGGGCCTACATCACAGATATTTAAGGAAAAAGCTATAAAATAACAATGGACGAGACCAGTCCCTTCGAGATAAAGTGATAAAGAACTATGCATGGTAGGTACTTTGATGAGACTAGCTCTTGATATTTCTAGGTTTCTTAATTGCATTAAGTTAATGGACAAGATATGTTGTAGATTGAACAATTTGCAAGAATGACTTGTTTTCGGAGCAGAAAAAGTCCTATTATTAGTTTCGTTCACTCTAGCATGGTATTATTGCTCAAGTATTACGTAAAGCACACCTCTGGTACCATGATTTGGGGAATAGAAAGCGATGAGGAATCCTGTTATCCACATAAAATGTGACCTGCTGACATGAATTTGAAGTTGTAAACTTGATGAGGAAACTTGACAAATTGTAGCGAATACACCCTTAATGCAAAATAAAATAAGTTTCACATCAGGAAAAATTTCAGGGGGCAGATAAATTGTATACAAGATAAATCGTATACTCCCGTCGAAATCAGATAAATCATATACAGATGGATGGTGAGAGGATAATTCATATAATTTGCCAGTTTGTCAAACTGTTGGGCGATCGCGAAATTCACTCTACGATTTCTGATCATTCATAATTTCATAGCCCTTCTTTCTCACAAATAATGTAAGGAATTTTTTTTACCTGATACCACCAATAATTCTCATTTGGATTATTAATTATTTCTGCACTAATATTTCCAAAGACATATATTTCACATCTAGATAAGGTGGATAGCCAATTATCGATACTATCCACAGACTGTCCAGCTTTTTGGGGTAACGTAACCAGTCTGTTGGCTTAAATTTTAAGCGTCTTTGAGAAGAACTTAGTTCATTCTGACACTGTTGAGTCCATATAAAATTTAAAAAATTCTAGTGAAGAACTGTGTGCAGCCCGTTTAGGAGTCCCCAATATTTTGTGTCAATCTGTGTGGCAGTGACCGTTCGTCTGTCCTGATTAGGACGGAGGCCAATTTTTAATAATTTTAAATAAGTTAAAGATACAGTCCTACAATTTCAGTAGTGTCTTGCCAGTGGGTCAGCTCTTTTAGTATTTGTGTCTCCAGATATCCGTTGAAGTTCATCCATGTGGAGCTCCTGTACCGAAGTGTCTTGCGTCCCCGTCCTTGACTTCATTCGTATCTGTTTTTTCCGAGTCACTTGAACAGCTTACTCTTATTTTCATTTAAAATCTTCCAAAAGGTCTGATGTTTGAAGTTTACTTATCATAATTTAGTCAGGCCAATTTGTTCATCCTGCATGAATCATCTTGTTACGTCTCATTCCTCTCAATACGTGTGAGGACCCCACTAACTCCAGTTGAGAAATCAAGAGATAACGGGAGTATAAGGAGTCTCCGACAAGGAAGCTTAGCCACTGAAAGTTTCTTGATAACCCAGCATTTGGATAAATGATAACAGCAAGTCAAACCGCAGGTTTGCTTGGTTTCAAGAAACCTTATTGGCAGCCTCTAAAACAAGCCACTAATTAGTGGCAATGGCTCCAAATCCCTGGTAACTAACATCATCACTCTGTCTTTGAGCAGAGGTAAGTGAAATTGTCGTAACATCTTATGTCGTTAATGACTCTTGTAACTTATGTCGCAGCTGACAATGGAAGTAGAGAAAAATAGTCTCATATTTGAGGTTTTACATTTTCTGCTATCGCTGTCTAAATTACCAGAGACCTGAGTTGTTGGTGAGACCCACAGCTCAGCAAAACTTCGGCCTCTGCCTCCTAAAATTTTTCCTTTTCATCATTGGGCCTTATTTGTACACTTTAGTACCTACCCTGAAAAGCCGCTTTCTGCTGACTTCAACTGGTCAAGGGCATGGAGAAAGGCAACAAAATACGTGATAGAAAGATAACTTCAGCGGCCTCGTCATATCGTTGGGTTTGTTCTACTTATCTTTTGTGAACATTAAAAAAAGTCGCTTGGTACCTAACGTCAATATAATCAACGACTCTCGGGCCATCCTAGTCACCTTATTGGCTACTAATCCCTAATTAATGATCACCATCTCTTCTTCCTTGAGGGTCCGAGGGTGAGATGTGTTTCAGATATTCTTAAGAATATCGACATTTCAAATAATAAATGTCAAATTCTGCTATCTATATTGCCCTTTTGCCTTTTCCGAAATGAGGTTAGTTTAAATTGTTGGTAGATTGCTAACAAATCATAACAAGAGTACAGTTTGATGTTCGGTACCCACCAACCAACAATTTGATGCTAGTATGCAATTTACCCATCGGACATCCAGTATATGAATTACCGTGTATGCGATTTATACTAACTCAAAATTTCAGATGAATCCTAACCAACAACCAAGTTGACAACTGAAGAATTCTTCTTCTCCCTCGAATATAATATCAGCTACAGACAGCTATGAGGACTCGCAGGAGAGTATAAGACTATCGATTCTTCCTGCCAGTTGGACTTGCAACTTTTTTGAGACATTGTCCCTCATGGCAATATTGTCAAGGCAGAACTAAATTGTTTCCACAGTCCTGCAGCTTAGCTATTTTGGTATAATTTACTTGGACCGCATTAGGCAGAAAGGAACCAAGCCACATCAGATATTTCCAAACTCAATCGAGCACTTTTATTTTTCACACATCGACGGTTTTACAGATTTTTGTGCAAATTCCAGTGAATTTTCTGCATAGCACAAAGCAAATTACTTGAAATTTTCAAAGGAATCCGGAGAAACATTCTCTCATAAAATGTTAAATTTGGCAATAGCTGACGTGGCTTTTTTTCTTTCCGTTAAAAGTGGTCCACTAATTCCTTGTGTTTGCAGGAAACTATTTCTTACATTAACATTAAACTGTCATTTGTTAAAGTGAAAGCATGCTTGTGTAATATATTTAGAATAAATCACAGATACAGCCATCACTGATGAATATTTTGCCTCCTAACAGATTTGACAGCTTGATGCCTCTTACAATCTTCCTGGCGTGGACTATACGACTTATCTCCGAATGAGGTTAGGTTTCAACCAGGGCTAATAGTAATTTTAGCCAGGTTGTCAAAGTAAGCTTCTCCGATTCTATATGGTTCTTCTGTTTGCAAATGCAACCCAGTGGTCACATCAACCTGCCAAAATAGTTGAGCGTTTGGTCGAAACGCTAAACACTCATGAGTAAGCGCACAAATTAACCAGTAATTTAAACTGAGTCCAGCAACACAAACTGTTTGGAATCCCTTTCTGAACGGCCCTGCGCAGTTTACTCTTACAACACTCTTAACGATTGGTATTCTAATTCGACATGATAAGGTGAAGGTTTGTTTACTTCCCAGCCTCTTAAATTGACAGCCTGCCAGAAATGGATTTTGTGTCTCAACTTGTACTCAAATTCAACTGATATCCTGATTTGGTTTAAGCTCGTTTGTGACTTCCTTTGCAAACAGGAAATGACAAGAAATGATAGAAATTGAGGTATTATTTGGTAAAAGGGTGGTAGAGACTTCCAATGCTGCAAAGCTTGTACAACGTCATTCTTTAGTAAATAAATTGTCAGACAGTTCTGCTGTAAATATTTCACCGAATCTGTACAAGGTTTTTCTTTTTTACTATGAGGAAGTAAGTCGACTGAATTTCATCTGCCGCAAATTCTACAAAAAATTGCACCATCTTGGAGCGGGCGCATCGTATGTTAGCGAATGTCAATCTCTGATTACCTCTGAATCAGCACCATTCAACAGGTTATTACATGCAGTCAGATAGCACCACTGATGAGTGGTGACGTAAACAATTGACTTTCGTCTCAACATGCCATGCGTCCGCTCTTGTAGCATAGCAAACTCTGTACACCCTTTTACCAAAAGTCCTCAAATTCACGATGTCAATCTGATCGAGATAGTATTGATTGGCTACTCCTGGCGCAAACCTGACGAATAATCCACAAAAAGTGAATATTGGAGGTAAATTATCAAATTAACGGCAGGGCTTGCTGATAGGCTGTCGACCAAGCCAAGGGGATTGTTATCACTTAAGAGGCTGTAATTCACCTAGTCACAGAAAAAAGCTTGAGTAAAGAACTGACGCTTCATTGTGAACATTGCCTAGTAGTACGCTTTCTGATGAATCGAAGCAAAAAACTGACAACACTATGGAAAAGTGTTGCGACCGTGGAGACGGGAGAAATGATGTCGCTGAGCGATAACAGTGAGAAAAGTGATATCAGATCAGTTTCAGATAAGAAAGCACGGGCATCCACTCTGGATTAGGCAAGAGAAACGAAACTCCTGTGATAAGCAATAGGGGAGTGCCAAAAAAAGTTTCAGAAAACAACTAACAAGGGAAACATAACCAAAAAACCTCCGAGTCATCCGCGCCTGATAATAAAATAATGTAAACAAAAACACTATTTCACAATCACTCCGCTGCAACTGATTATAGATGCACATTTTCACGACCGTTTCTCTGCGAGAAACTCAAGGCGATGTGGATTCGGAACCGAAAACACTGGAAGCTTTTCCGCCGACCAAATTAATCTTCGGGAACTCGTTATTAATCTAATGGCGACTCTAAGGAAACACAGAAAATGGTTCCACAAATTCACTGACAGGACTTACTTTTCACGGGCTTGGGCATCAGAGGGAACTGATGAGCCTTTTCCTTTCGGATACATGGTAAGTAAAAATTCGAATCGTCACTAATCACACACGAAAATCCATCGCGACGCACGGAAACTTTAGTCGGAAACTCACAGTTCCTATTGCACGAGGGAACGCCGAATCTGTAGCTTACCGCTTACTGGCATGCCCGCAGTATGGCCGGTTTGCGTAAGCAGCCAACAAGAGAGATAGCGACATTATTAGAGAGAGAGAGAGAGACGTTTTCAGACCGCCATTGGACCAGCGATTACTCCGCGCGGCTGTCTCTCGTTGTGAGTGTCCTCCCTGCCTGCGAGTCTCCCATAGGCGCAGACGATTATTTACCTCTTTAGTATCACTTCGATTTTTATCGAAAAGACCAACTTATTCCTCAGTAATTTTTTCGAGTACTCAATGACAGATATTCTGCTCTTAAATTTCGTATAAATGGGTGAAAAATAGACGTAATTCAATGAGAATTCTCGGCGAGTGATAATTTTCGCGGGAGGCTACTCGCACGGAGTGAAAGCCGGGAAGGATAGTTGGAGGAGGATATCGACGGTTTCTGGTTTCTGGCATGTGAAAGAAGTCAATATCATAGAATGTTATTTCAATATGCTTTCGGCTAATCTTGTTGATCCATTTTCGCCGGATCCCGGCTAATTTTCGTTAATTCGCCGCCAAAATAAT
Source organism: Bemisia tabaci (assembly GCF_001854935.1). Classification (NCBI taxonomy): domain Eukaryota; kingdom Metazoa; phylum Arthropoda; class Insecta; order Hemiptera; family Aleyrodidae; genus Bemisia; species Bemisia tabaci. The sequence continues at coordinate 907,260 of NW_017554517.1, forward strand.
CACTCCCATCATCTTCCCGACCATCCAATTCATTCATTCGCAACTTTCCGGCGCGCGATACTCGGAATTCCGAAAAGTGCGCGTCTTATTTTCTCGAAAATCGCGTTCGTGTTTTCGTTCCAGCGACGAAACCACGAATCTTCGGCGTCGCCTATCCTCCGGAGGTACAATTTTTTATTCTCATCCCGCTCTTCTCCGTACGGACGGCGCTGCGTTCATTCCCTTCAATGCCTCCTCATTGAAACACAGGCCTATTTTAATACATGTCAACGTGATTTTCCCGAGTCCCACGAATTTTGAGTTGACTGTCCCTAAAATCATTTCGCTGGAAACCTTGATCCACTTGGAAACGTATCGCAGTGCGAGGGTTTTAATCTCTCTCCTCCTCCCCTCCGAGCCACGATAGCGTTCTCTCGACGATGATAAGCTTTCTCGGAGACGAAATATGACGAATTTGAAGGCCATAGTTCGGCCGAAGTTACCACTATTCAGATTTCGCATCATCGTCCTTCTCCCTATCACGTGATGCAGACGAGAGAGATAAACCCCCCTCACCCCCCTCTCCCTCGGCGCGCGTTTCCCCGCCATTCTCGCGAGTAGTTCAACGCGCGCTTTTTTAAAAACGCCTACTTTTCCACGCTGCGCTGACCGACCGTCTGGAGTATACTCAACACTCGCCTAGAAAAGTTTTCCCCTTTCATTTCAGTTTTGTTGTTATTCGATGTTCCATTTTTTTCTCAGCTTGAACACTTGCCTTTTTATGGATTTCTAACTTATTTTATTTCTATTTTTGTAGGAGAGTCAGCCGTGTTCGCTGCATTCGTAGCGCGTGGAATCAATGTGTCAATGGACCTGCCAACTTTCAAAGAGCAATGCGAACGTTTTTTGTCCGTATCTGACAGGATCAAAGATGGCTGGACAATAATTCAAGCAAATTCTCTTTCTACCGTACGTGTTCTCTCATACCACATTTAGCGATTCGGAACGACTCCATCTGGCTTATTTTAGAAACAACGTATTTGCAAGGTCTCCTTATGCAGATAGGCGCTTTCATGAATGAGCCAGTAATGGTGCAGTTCCTTTTTGCAAAATGTATTCTAGTGTAACTGAACTGCATTTTGCAACAAGGATCCAGAAATTATGCAAGAATGCTGAATATTTTGCAACTTCTTTTACGTTACGAGAAAATTCAAAATTTTGGACATTTGTTATCTCCGCACTCAAACACTGTCGATGGAACAGAGGAATTTTTCAATTTTCGGATCATATTCGGTCAGTTTATTTTAAAAATAGAAAGACAGACGATTTTAGTGGTAATGCAATACTCCTTCATTTACTCATCCTTGGTCCTCCATTTATAAGAAATGAACCAAAAAATTATGAAATAACAAACATAGATGTGGTTTAATTATTTTAACTTCCACCGCTGCGAGCCCGGCTGATCGCACTGTGTTTTGCGCAATGCGTGAAGTATTCATGCAGTCTTGTAGGCGCTATGCGTTTCACGCCAACCGCTGCTGGCCGCACTGTATTTGACGCAATGCGTGAAGTATTCATGCGCTCTTGTAGGCGCTATGCGTTTCACGTCGACCGCTGCTGGCGGGCTGGCCGCACTGTGTTTGACGCAATGCGTGAAGTATTCCTGCAGTCTTATAGGCGCTAATATGTGTTACATGTCGACCGCCGTGCCGAGGGCTTGTCCTTATCATCTCAAGTCCTCGTCAATATTCCTCTCTGCGCTGAGCTCCAGGCCAAATGGCATGTTAAGTTCCTCTCTTAACTCGACTAATTAAAGATGATGTCTCTTGTATTACCGAAAAACGACCAAATTAGAAATTACTATACTCTCAGGAAAGAGAGATTTTGTCCCCTTTTCTCATTGATAATTTTTTTTTCTGAATCCGATTTTTTTTTTACACCTACATTTAAAGAAATTGCAAAATTTGCCGCCATGGGCCGCGGCCCATGTGGCCACCCCCTTAATCCGGCCCTGGTGAACATTCCAGATATTAAGAGCGAATTGAGTAAAAGCTACCCCATCATGAAAGTGTTTTAGTATGCATTCCTTTTCGTTATCAAATGTTAGTCGGTACTTTTCCTCTTTAATGTGTTTTATTTTACCCTTAATTTTTCCTTTTTTTATTTTTTCAGTGTGATTTTTATTTGAAAAAACGCATCAGCCGCATTTTAAATGTTGAAACCAGTAATTCAAATCCTGAAGAGTGCGAACCCGGAAATGAACCAGAAATTACAGATTTTGAGGTGAGCTTACTTAAAGTCTTAAGTTCGTTTACCTATTATTAGGTACCTTCCTAAACCTTCTCCCTGAGCCACACGGCTTTTCGTTGCACCAACATAACCCTTAATCGAAGGTAAAAGTATAGCTATAACGAACACGAACTTTGATTTGCGACAACACAGATAGGTCGTCCTTTTTTTTCGTTTTGAAGAAAAACCAACAAACTTAATTTTTTGGAATTCGTATCGATTTTTTCATTTTATGTGTACCATGCACCTTGGTCCGCAACAATGTCGAACGATGTAGTTTAAATGCTGTTCTCTGAAAAACTGAAACAACAGGAGAGGTCTTGAACTGTCGCAATTGAAATAGGAATTTTGCGACTTTTTATATCATTAACACACGATTTGGTGGAAAATTTGGCAAAGGAATCGTTTTTCCCCCTATTCTCGGTTGTATCAAAATGATTGTTCACACAAAATTAACAAGAGACAGTATGTGCGAAACATCGATGAAAATGATGTCTGTTTCCAGATCCATTCGATAAAAATGACCAGAGGTGAATCACCGGATTCACTTGCAGTTCCTTCATTTCGGTGGGTATGCAATTTGATCCCCGCGAAGTTAAAATAGTTGCTCTGTGTAAAAGGAACGGCGCGTCATTAGCTGCACGAGACGCTTATAAGCACACTGGATCCACTCAGAGTTCCTTCATTTTGTTGGGTATGCAATTAAATCCCCCCGGAGTCAGAATAGTTGTTCAAGGTCTTACACGGCACCCTCAATTTCTCACCTGATTACACAAATTCCTCTCCATCGAGTTTGTTCACGTTAGTCCACAAGAGCCCTATGGGAAACCTAAAACAAATGCAATGAACCAATCAGAGAGCGGCACAGGCATGACAATACATACAAGAGTCGCTTTCATAGCGCTCTTTGGCGCCGTGTGCGACGCCTTAATCGCCACAAAACTCGGTCTTCCCACAGGTCATCAGGGAGTTGACACTACCTCATTTCATTTAATACCCCCTATCGCCACCCTCTCACTGGGCGTCCCCTTCGTCTCCTCCCAGGAGGAACCCAAGTTGAACTCAAGGCGAAGTTTAGCAGCTGAAGAAACGGACACAGGATATACTAAGAGCAACGGAGGTGGATTTCTGGAAGAGGTCGGCAGGAATTTCTAGGAGAGATCGGGTCCGTAATGAGAGAATGGAAGTCGAAAATGACATCGTGTTCGACGTCATGACCAAATAGCTTGTCTGGTACGGTCATGTCAAGAGGATGACGGAAGAAAGGCTGCCAAAAAAGATGCTTGATTGGGTTCCTCCTGGGAGGAGACAGGCATGACAATATACTCCTCCTAAATAAGCACTCTGTGTTACGTCGGGACCAGCATTTTGTAAAGCACTATTTTTGATTTTTTTCCTCTGAAAATAATTTTTCCAAGGACCTATAAGGAATTTCTTGGAATGGGGCGGGAAGTTGCGTTTATTTTCCCTCCGTTTTCCTTGTTTTTCCTTTGAAATAGCCAAGAGGCTAACATGTTTAATTATATCGCCGCATTTTTTCGTCCCACAGGATCCAAGCTCCGAAGATACGTCAAATTTTCCCGAGACGGTTACTTGGGAATACCACGTGATATTCAGTGAAAGCTACGGTGTGCCAGTGCTATATTTTAACTGTTGGAAAAACGGTAATATTTTAAGAGAACAACCTTTCGGAAGTAAAGTAATAGATCGTTTTCGATACATCAAATAGGTGAGATTGTATCGATATCGATTGGTTCAACATTTAAACATAGCCTTGACATAGCCTCAAAAGTCAATCGAGTAATCTGAGGAAACAGGGTTATTTTCTGATAGATTTTTGATTCTTACGAGTACTTAATGGCATCGCAAGGTGAAATAGTTAGGAATTTTCTCATTTTCAGCTTTTCCGACTGAAATCCTGAAAGTTTTGTTTGAGGTTATGTTCTGTTGTTTTGAACCAAACGATACATCGAACCACTATTGAAAACGATCTATTTGAGTAGCTCAGAGGACAAGGCGCATGAGCGCAGTTTTTGAAAAAATTGAGATATACATGAACTTAACTATGAAACTAGTTTGAAATCATATTCTGAGTAAAATTCACAACTAAAATCCGATCTGAAAGCATCAAAAAGTGAGTTTAAACTTCCTTTCCATCTTAAGGCTCCGTGTAATTTTGAAACTTTAAACACGTATTTCTCGAAATACCAAAAACTGCACTTATGCGCCTTGTCCTCCAAGCCCCTCATTTGAGCTTCTGTTCTAATTACACTCCTTAAAATCTTATCACGCAACGATATTACTATTCAATCACGGGTGATGCCTGTATTGCCACCAGCAGGATTGAAGGCGTGATTTACTGCGACGAATTTACGCATTAAAAACGTAAAATATCACAGTTCGGAGTTAATTTCAGAAATTTTCAAAATCGTGTTTTAAGTATAAAATTTCAATAAGGGTCATGAATTAAAATGCTTCAATTCTTGCCTTGTTTATTGGTTCATTAAATTATTGATTCTACGTAAAGCAGCCTACTTTGGTGAAGATAGATTTTTTTTTGTTTAAATGGTCGAGGTATGCCAACTTTCGAGGATGTCCACTTTGCTAATTTGAAGTTGAAAACTAATTTCAATCTTTCAGATGGGTCCATTTTACGGTATGAAGAAATATTATCTTGGCTACATTCTGAAATGAAATCTCAGCTAATTGAAAATCGCTGGCAAAGTATCACTCAACAGGTTGGTGAAAACTTTTTTTTTTTCTTTTACTCCTTCATTTTTTTTAGAATGAGACTGCGGCTACCGTATACTGCAATTATATACACTCCACAACATGTGTCATAATAATTTGTTTTTAGCTTGATAATAATACAAGTTGAATTACGGTATTAATCGAGCCTTAAATTAATTCCAATGCTCATCACGATCAGAGGCGTGGTGTGAAATGTGATATATCGATTGTTACGCCATTTAAGCCTATGGAAAAGGATCGATACACGGGGTGTTCGCAGCGAACGCCTTAATAATCGATTCTTTACCATAGGTTTAAATGGCAATACAATCGATATATCGCAAAGCACGCCACGCTACTGATCACGATTATATAAATAAACGACTATCGTTGCAAGCAGAGTATTTTGTGATGTAGGTATTCAAAATCAGCTTGGCTCCAGCTTCACCATTTTATCACCTCAAATTATTTCTTTGCAGGAGCATCCTGTTCTCGGTAGGCCTTTCTACATGCTGCATCCGTGTAAAACCGCTGAATATCTAAATCTAATCCAGAAAGAATCAAGGTAAACGCAGTATACTATTTACAGAGGATCATTAAGAACAAGTACTTGTTTTGGAGGGTATGAATTCGATCGACATGAATCGATCAAAAAATGAACACCTTAACCGATCGACGTGAATCTATCGACACTGATTCGATCGAAAAACCCGTGAATCGATCGACACTGATTCGATCAAGAAACCCGTGATTCGTTTGACAAAATCCGTAAATCGATCGACAAATCCGCGAGTCGATCGACAAATCCGCGAGTCGATCGACAAATCCGTGAATCGATCGAATTGTTTCGATCAAATTGGTGTCGATCGAAACCAGGGCCGGATTAAGGGGGTGGCCACATGGGCCGCGGCCCATGGCGACAAATCTATAGGCAAATTTTGCAATTTTTTTAAATGTAGATGTAAAAAAATTCGGATTTAGAAAAACAAATTACAAACGAGAAAAGGCGACAAAATCTCTAATTTTCTGAGAGTATAGTACTTATAGTACTTTTGTCGTCTTTCAGTGATACAAGAGACAGCACCTCTAATAAGCCGAGTTAAGAGAAGAAACCAAACACGCAATTTGGCCTGGAACGGCGCGACTTACGGAGAAATGGTGACGAGGACTTGAGATGAAAAGGAGAAGCCCTCGGCGCGGCGATCGGCATGTAACACATATTAGCGCCTACAAGACTGCACGAATACTTCACGCATCGCATCAAACACAGTGCGGTCATTGCGGACAGCGTGAAACGGATAGCGCCTACAAGAATGCATGAATACCTCACGCATTGCGGCAGACACAGTGCGATCAGCGTGAGGAGCGTGAGACGCATAGCGCCTACAAGACTGCGTGAATACTTCACGCATTGCGTCAAACACAGTGCGGTCTGCGAGGCGCGGTGGCGGAAGGTAAAATCATTAATCCACATTTATGTTTGTTCTTTCATAATTTTTTCGCTCATCTCTTATGAATGGAAGGCCTTGTCCACACAGAGATAGGTTTACGAAACTTAACTTTCGCGCGAAGTTCCGTGGACTTTTGACAGAAGTGTTGACAGGGCTTTCCCAAAAAATGTGTTCAACACTAGTAAACGCGTCTTATGCACCCCTCCCCCGCTGGCACGTTCATTTGATGGTTTTCATTGATGTACCGAAACGAACGAGAAGGGGGCGGCAAAATACTAGCGACCCATGGGCGGAAAGTAGGTAAATCCGGCCCGGATCGAATCACGTCGATCAATTCACATTTTTATTTTTCTATCGATTCATGTCGATTGATAAAATAATTAATAAATGAGATTGACGAAGGCAACGCCTGGTGCAGGCAAGAAAATTCTGGCTTAATTTGTACAAATATTCTTTCGCAGACCTGAAAGTTTTGGTAGGACAACGTACATTTTTTTCAAACAAGCTGTGAACTAAGTTTAAATCAATTATTTTAAAATATCACTTTGTTCCCTCTCGTTTACTGTCCAATGGAACACCACACAAGATAAGAATCTAAGCATTTTGAACTCTAGTACATGGTTCGAGGTACATGGGTAGAGGCCGAGGACTCGGAACCCAACGACCCTATTTACCATGCCACAATCTTGCGCCGTGAATGAAAGTGCGTGTTTTCTCTCGAGCAACTATTTTAACTCTCCGGAGATCAAATTGCATATCCGATGAATTGAAGGAGCTTTAAGTCCGCGGACTCGCATTTCGCAACCTAATGATCTTGCTTGAGTGTTTCCGAGTCCTGCTTAAGTATTGTATTTGTGTGTCTGCCGCAACTGGCAACAAAACACTGAAAAAAAATTATTGTCATATTGGTATCGTTAAGTTTAAGTTTAAAAACAAACATAACGAGACAACGTTTCTTCAACTCAAAAAATCAAAAAACCATATTTTGTCGACAAAAAACGACGCTTATTTAAGGCTAAATAATATCTCAAGAAAAAATTTTTTCAGTGCATGTTAAGTGATTCTGCAACAAAATTTCAGGTGGAACACGATTCGCGCGACGAATATCACTGAAATCAACTTCTAGCCGCGATATTGACGTTTTTACATATATTCAGCATTGGTCACAAATAATGCGAATCAAATGCAAATCGTGTATCTATACAACAGTTTTAACAGACTTCTCAATCAAGCAGTACTCCGTTGCTTCCCCACCGTGTTTCGTTCAAAGTGTGAACAACGAGCAAAAGCTGAGCCAAAGCGCCGATATTGGGGTTGTCATAATCTCATACCGCAGAGACTTTCTCGGTGACGTTCAGTTTGCAATTTCACTCAGATATATAATGGTTTTTTTTTCTTCTTCTTTTTTCTTTTTTTTACCATGAGCGGGACGTTCGCATTCATGCATAGAAAAACATTGATATCTAAGGTCGGCACTTCTTTCAATAATTTTCGTTGCACAAATCGTGTTCCACGGGAAAGTTCAACGAGAAAACACATCACATAATGCTTAAATTCGCACCTTGTCTTGTGGTCCTTTGCATTTCGATGGCCTCAGTGCGAAACCACGTATCTCTTTTACGATGTTTTATAATCTCCGCTCCTACTCTATTTTGTTCCGAGGACCAGTACAAAAAATAAAAATCTGGCAGAAAAATGAAGCGTCGAAAGTTTTCTAAAATCTTAAATTGATCTGTGTGGAAACAACCGATTACAGCCATTGTTCTTATTCTTTTCAGTGTAAATCCTCTGGTATCGTGGCTCTCGAGTTTCGGAGGAGCAATTGGGCTGAACATACCCCTGAATTACGGAGTGAGTCCCCTCGTTGGAGAGCAGTAGGTATGCAGCAAAGTCATAAATGAATCGGGATTAAAAATTAGAAATTTTGAAAAAATCCATCGAGTATGTTGCAACTTTCTACGATTTTCTTATCCACTCGATATTTCTGTCTAATTATTTTAATTTAATGAAAATAAATTACTTACAGAAACCTCTTCGACGTTGATGCAGGATGCACGACTCACAATGTACTTGTGAATCAGTCTCTGTGATATCATGTATTTTTAGAATTATACTTTGGCATATTATTATTCTTGCATTTCTTTATTTTCACTTGACTTATTTTCCCCGTGCACTTAAACTGCTCTAGACGAACCAGACTCAGTGTAGGATTTTTTTAATTTTTACCCAGCTCGAATGTGTGAGATTGATTTCAGCCCCCCACCCCCCTCCCTCGGTGAATGGGTCCGGAGGACGCTCTGAAACTTAAGGGGAATTTAGGGGAATTCCGGAGGTTCCTCGTAATTTTTTAAAAACCTAGAATCAATCTCTTACATCGAATTTTTAATACAGGGTGTCTCACGTCCGGGAGTCACCCGGAGTAACTGCCGAACGCGTCAGGATTTCGAAAAATGGGTAAAAGCGCCGTTTATATCGAAGGGGACACCTTTTGGTGTTCTTGAAATTTCCCCAAATTGCGGGAGGGGCGGGGGTACGGGGTGCCCTCAGCGGTATATCGAACTTTGCAAATGGCACCCCTATGTTATTATTTCAGAAATCAATTTTACACAAAAAACAAGCCACGCTGTCCAAGCCGGATGTAAATCGGACAATTTTTCAGCGATTGGCAGAGGTTGAAACATATTTTTCATGCTCTTTTCAAATATTCCCACTCTAAACGGAGAACGGTATCAACCAAAATCTCCACCAAAAAAAAAAGAAAGAAAAGAAAAAAAGAAAGGTAAAATGCATTTTGGTTTAATGAGAAGAAAATATAACGCACGAAAATATCGTGTCGAAATTTTCGGTGATTTTATTTGATATCATTCCAAGGAAATTCCCCGAAAATTCTTCAAAACTGTGTGTAGTTTCTTAAAAACCCCTAAAATAAAATAATACACGAGAAGCGACGTGCAGCGTTGCTATATGAGACAAATACGCTTTTTTGCGCGAACAGGCGTCGATATTTGAATGGAGATGTTGCATGTGTGAGAGATTTGCGATTTGACTATTGATTCCTATGTAAAAGTTCGCGAGAAACACGATGGCGCCACTGGTTTTCTCTAAAATCAACTCCCGAGCTAAAAAAATCTCTCAAGTTGAGGCCAAAATGGAGAGGATATCCCACGCTATCTTGAGAGTCCACCTCTACATTCAAGACAAACTCTCCATGCAAAGATAGGGAGCAAATACATTGACAGGGCTGCCATCTTATTAGGGGACTCCAAAACTGAAAACATGGCAACCCTGCTGATGTATTTGCTCCCTATCTTCGCTTGGAGAGTTTGTCTTGATGTAGAGGTGGACTCTCAGGATAGCGTGGGATAGCCCCTCCATTTTGGACCCAACTTGAGAGCTTGTTTTGAGCTTGGGAGTTGATTTAAGAGAAAACCAGTGGGACCATCGTGTTTCTCGCCAACTTTTTTACATAAGAATCGCAAATCGCAAATTCCTCACACATGCAACATCTCCATTCATGCTTGGTAGGCGTGACGAGATACCTATTCCACCACGGGTGTAGGAATGTTGCCGGTAGGCGGCTTGAAGGCGCGTCACACTGCGAAGATGACTCCGCACCGCGTTCTCTCTCCTGGCTCCTGCGACGTTGAAGTCTCTGAAAAACATACTTGTTGCCTATGGGGCAAAGTTGAAGGCGAATATTCAGTGGACGATATCTGCTGATAGGTTAGACAGTTTCTCAGCTCTGACTGTTACGCGCAGTGAACCAATTGAATGGATTAACCAGAATCAGTCCATTTACGTCAGAGGGCTGATTTTCGAAAATGAGAGACCAAGTCTTAACAAAGAGAACCCAGAGGAAATGGAGCGATCCCATTGGTGGACGCCTTTACTAAAAAATTAAGGTTTTATCCAGGGAAATTTGGCAACTTCCGAATGTTCATTCCGGCGCTCTTCTTAGCACGACAACGTTGCGGCATAACTTCCAAATGAGTTTTAGCCGACAGATGCCGCAACAGGCTAGGACTGGCCATAAGGCTCATCTGCCATTGGCAGATACGCCTCCTTTGCACGCCGAAAACGCGCCCCTCTTACAGATAGCAAAATAAGAAGAAAAAAAGATTACGACCGAGAATATGTGAGAAACATTTCTTAAATGAACGGAAGAAGAGACAGTTGGGAGTAAAGAAAGGTGCTTTAACGCATTTAAGTGGTGAACAGAGGTCCAAGAACTACTTTCTGAAGCGTAAACAATTTTCTGCGAAATGTTCACCTTCTTCTTGACATACAGGCGCTTTATCATCCCCCTCCTTCATTCGCTATGTGTAACTCCCTTAGAAGCGATGGTCGATTCGATTTTTAGACATACACATTCTTTATAGACCTCTTAAGAGACCTTTAAACATATTTCCTACTTTTCAAATGGCTATTGATTTGGACATGCCATAGCATAGCTCGGGCAAACTTAACTTTAATTTATCTCGAAATTGAAAAATGAGAGGCATCTAAAATGTAAACGCGATACAACTATTCGCGCAAGATGGATGTCCACATTGCATATGAAAAATGTAAGACGCGATGCCGTGAGTCGTGAACTCGCAATGCTCTGCTCTACTTTGAAGCAACATTACAAATAAGACAAACGCAAACAAACACAATATGGAAATAAAACTAGGGAAAGGATGCGCGTTAACGACGGCGCAGAGATACAACTATTCGTCCTTGATGGACGTCCGTGCTGCATCTGAAAAATTGAAGGCGCGATGACGCGAACCGTGAGCTCTCGATGCTCTGCTTTATGCTGTCAATGAAGCGTCGCTCTGATTCGGGAGAAAAGTTTAAAAAAGGCCTGAAGACACCTCTCCTACCTTTGGCTGTATTACCCACGTGGTGCTTGGAGCACCATTACGAATAAGACGAACGGAAACAAACACAATATGGAAAAAGAAGGAGGGAAAGGATGCGTGTTTATGACGGCGCAGAGATACAACTATTCGTACTTGATGGACGTCCGTGCTGCATCTGAAAAATTGAAGGCGCGATGACGCGAAGCGTGAGCTCTGAATGCTGTGCTTCACGTTCAATGGGCCGATTGCATGCAAGAGATACAGCCGCGCGAATAGACTGTATAGAGGTTAAATGACACGAAAATTACGATGGTCACATTAAAAAAGTCTGAAATACACTCCTTACTGCGCAATTTGCGTTGTTAGGAACGCGCTTTTTCAAATTTCCCGCGTCTGGGGGCAGTTTTCTAATCACCGGAAACGAGCAAACGGCGGGCTCGGTGATTTCCGGAAGATGCCGAGTCGTCGTTGTTGTTGTTGTTATTTTTTCCTTCAGTTTGTTCACAAACCCAACGTGATCTCTTATAGTGGTCCATATACGCTTTATGCGGTCACCAAATCGATCAACTTTTAAATATCCAACGCAACCCTTCTACATTTCATTTCACGATAACACGAGCTCCGATTTTTAGGTTATGTTGTCAGTTTTAGTTGACCGGAAATAGCCGCGAGTTGCCGTTAATTGTTTCCGTAAGAAAACTGCCCTCCGACGCGGGAAATTTGAAAAAGCGCGCTCCTAACAACGCAAATTGCGCAGTAAGGAGTGTATTTCAGCCTTTTTTAATGTGACCATCGTAATTTTCGTGTCATATCACCTCTATTAAGTCTATTCGCGCGGCTGTATCTCTTGCATGCAACAGGCCCATTTTGCAATTTTTACTCCGTGCGATCAATAAACTTTGAACCTGAAAATAGCGTAAACTTGTGCTGATTTGCCAAAATTTTCTGAACCCCTCTCCACGTAGGGAATGCCCTACCAGGAAATATCACATTACGCCCCTTTAACCAGCCAAGGGTCTACGCCCTCAGATGCGAGCCAGTCCGACCCTGTGCCGCAATCACACGCTGAATGTGGCTTGAATGTGGAAGTCATCGGCCCGATGCCTGAATTTTGCGCGTGACGCGCAAAATTCAGCGACCATCGGATAATATCGGATTTGTCTGAACAATTCGAATAGATTTGATACACGTATTTGGATGAAAATAACTCGAATTAGTGTGATTTCCGCTGTTGAGCGCTGACTGGTGACTGGCACATTCGGCTGCCAAATTCAGCGTGTGATAGCGGCAAGAGGCTAATTGAAGTAATAGAGAACCACAGTGAACTCACGTTTGAATTCAAATTATTATTCATGAAGGTTCCGAGGTTAAAAGAGAAGAAAGGGGTCAGAGGATTAACAAGGGAAGGGGGTGGGAACAATATGAGAATTTCGGAAATCACGCGGACAGCAATATCATGTAATCCCGGTTGGTCTGTTCACGAAGCAAACCAGAAATGGAAAGTGAAAACCGGAAATAAGAAGTGAAAACCTGAAATAAGAAGTGAAAACCTGAAGAGGAAAGAGGAAGAAACCGGTGGTGGAAGGTGACGGATATCAAAAGGAACCGGAAATAGGATATGAAAACCGGAAGTGGGACGTAAAAACTGAAAATTAAAGGTAATAACCGGAAGTAGAGGGGACACATAGAAATTAAGGGTGAAAACGGAAAGCGGAAATCGTAAACCGGAAGTGAAAAGTAAAATCGTGAAAAAGGAAGTGTAAACCGGAAGTTATGAAAACCGGCATTTAGTAGTGAAAACCGGAAATGGGCAGAGAAAAACCAGGAAAATGGAGTCGAAACCGAGTATAGAAAGCGGATATTTAAGGTGGAAATTTTAAACCGGAGGTAGGAAGTAAAACCCGGCAATTAGAAGTGAAAACCGGAAAAAGGTAGGTAGTGAAAACTGGAAGTGGGAAATGAGAATTGGAAGTTGAAGATGAAAATCGGAAGGTGGAGGCGTAAACCGGAAATAGGAACCCTGCTAAAAATGTTCCGTGTGGATGATTTCCATGAAGTTGATTTCCATGAAAAAA
>NW_017554520.1:0-19049 GCF_001854935.1 Bemisia tabaci
TAGTTGTACAAACTATTGTAAAAAACTTAATACTCTGTAGTTGTATTTGAAAATAAAATAAAAAAAAACCAAGAACAATTTCCTGTAGTATATCGACAAGAATTCCTGTCGCACTTTAATAAGAAAATCTTCCATGGAAAATTTGGACTACATTTTTCAATTATTAGAACTACTATTCCTAGCTCATTTTTGAAACATCACGTCCACCATTAGTTTCCTCGCACGGATAGGTTCCTTTACGGATGAGCCAGACACAGTAATTCCTCATGGAAAAAATGAAGTCCCTTTAAGCCTGACTCGACTTAGTTTAAATGTTCGGATACCCATGTCGTAGACAATAAGCCATCGCCGCGCCGGCAATTTGCAAGCCCCTGGTAAGTAATTAATTATTAAGAAATCAAAATTAGGAAATTAAGGAATGAAGAAACAAGATAATTTTGCCTTTAATGTGAATATTCTTTCCGTGTTCCTCAGTCAACATTCATGTGGTGATATGCACTCAAGAGAACGTGTAGTGAGATCTGTGCGATCTCATTGTGAGCTGGGTTCAGATTAGACAGGCAACTAAACTAACTCCGTGGTAATGCGTTGAGTATCACAGAACATGAAGGCGCTCCAAGCCGAGATCATGATTTTGAAAGCCATCGCCCATCAAACCATTATCATGCCAATGCGGATTATTGTGCTACATCTAGAAAACACTGACACCGCTTGCAAATTGCCGGCCATCGCTACTTGCCTGCAACACTTATGAACCGAGAGTTCTGTTACGGTGCTTCCATTCCATTTCCGTCAAAAGTCTCGGGATTCGGAACTTTTCTGTTCCAATTTCTCTCATTCCACGACTGTCAAAAGCTTCGGCATTCTTTTAAGATTTTTTCAAAAGTTCCAAGAAAGTTCTGGAAAATGCAAGAGATCCGGAAAATTTCGGGAATTTGGAAAGTTCCAGGAAAAATTCAGGAAAATCTCAAAAGTTCTGAAATTCGGCAGTAGTTCCGGGAAATGGGAGCACTGCGGGTCGATTATTGAAATTGATAGACAAAGCGATAGACGAAGAAGACACAAGGCGTATGGAGCGATCCTACTGGTTGAAATGGGTGGTTCTTATAGACTAAGGGAGAACATGATGGACTAACTAAAGGGACTCTCGTCGGTAGCCGTTAGTTCGTCTATTACCTACCTCCTTTGTCTATTGCAATCACTCGATTCCACCAATAGGATCCTTCCATATCCCTTTTGTCTTCTTTGTCTATCGCTTTGTCTATAAATTTCAATAATCAGCCCGCCGTTCCGTTCCCAGAGCCGAAAAGCGCGGACACACGAACCACACTGCACGGCCGATATGAGGTATCGTAACGCGGTTTATACGACCGAACTTTTTTCTCAGTGCGCTATAGCGAGCTCAAAGAGGGCCGCCCTGAAGGTGTGTGGAAAACTCCGGTTAGCTTTCCCCCTTCCTCCGCCCTCCTGTTTTCTGTTTCGTTCTCTCTCCTCTAATGGGCGTCTAGCGTGTTCGACCGGCATTTGACGTTGACCCGAGATGCAGCGTTTGTGATTCGAAATTTTTTACAGGCACCCTCACCCACGGGGCCACGGTTGGAAATGCGATCCCCCTTCCCCTCCTCCGCCCCTCGATCAACCCCCACCGCTCGCACGCGAATCTGGACTTAGGTGGATTAGATGCTTGGACTAGTGATGCTGCCACATCAACGGATTTTCGCCTTTTGTAATGAAAAAATTGTAGTTTTTCAAAATCTTATAATTTCAGAGTTCAATGGAGGGCTATACGTGAATTATATTAGCTACTGAACTGGACTGCATTTTGCAATTACAAACTAAAAATTCTGGCCCGGTTTAAAAACAACGTATGTGCCATTAGTTTCCCTATGCACATAAGTATTTTTTCATGTGAGCCAGAATTTATAGTTCCAAATTGCAAAATGCAGTCCAACTCTTTGGCTCTTGTAACGATGCGTCTGGCTCATACTACCCAGCTATGGAAAATAACCGTATGAGACTTCAGACGTTGCCAAATTTCCTTTGACAAAAGACAAATTCTTAGTGTAT
Source organism: Bemisia tabaci (assembly GCF_001854935.1). Classification (NCBI taxonomy): domain Eukaryota; kingdom Metazoa; phylum Arthropoda; class Insecta; order Hemiptera; family Aleyrodidae; genus Bemisia; species Bemisia tabaci. The sequence goes on from NW_017554520.1 coordinate 2,068, forward strand.
AGTCACTGTCCTCCTATTAAGAGGCGGAAGGACAGTGTTTATACTATATTAAAATACCTTTTTTAGGGGTTGCCCTATACGTATAATAAGGATATCAAAATTTTACACCTTTTTTTAAAAACAAGATGAGAGGTATAGTTTACACCCGGATTGTTTTGAACCAAAATCCAATTTTTCCGAGGGAGCTCTTTGAATGATTTTCCTCCCGTTTTGCAGAGAATTTTAGTCACAATCGAATCTGAATTACCTGAACATCTCAGGAAAAACTAATAGTCATGATCCTTAGTGCTTCATGATGACGCCTCAATGCAACTGAGGGGCTTGAAGAACGAGGTGCATAAGTGCAGAATTTGCTATTCTTAGAAATACATGTTTAAAGTTTCGAAATTACATGGATTATCATGACGGAAAGAGAGTTTAAACTGACTTTTAGATGCTTAAACAGCGGAAATTGGAAACAAATTTTTCACAGAATATGCATTAAGACTTGCTTTACGTGAAATCATTAATTTTTTCAAAAATTGCACTTATTCACCTCATCATCCAAGCCCCTCAACAGAACTATCCTCCTTGGATGTCCCTGTTGCCTAACGGAGCAAATGAAGGCGCACATGATTTTATATAGTAACTGTCGAAATAAATCCGTTCATCAGTATCTCTCTCTTTGTATTTCGTGCATCAGAGTTCCCTACTTGCAAAATAAATTGACACCAGCGAAGAAAAACGCTCTGGCGAGTCGTTTGTCAACAACGAAACTCTCGCGTTCGACTGACAGGCCAGACCGGCGCAAATCTGATCGGATCAACAAAAACCTTGATTAATAAGTGAAATTAAGAGGATAACGTGGAATAAAGAGGCAAAGCGGGAATTGTCGGGACTGTCGATGATTAGCCATCGGTTATTGCGCCCTCTAATCCCGACAGTGGTTTTATGGTTAATGACTCTCAGCGCATGGCTGCCTTGTTTCCGTCCTAGCAGTTCGGAGAGAATAATTCTGTAAGTCTTCTTTCATTATTTTGCGTATGCAACATGGAGGATTGTTAAGTAGGAATGATTGCGGGCTTGCAGGCGTTATCATCGATCCCGCGTTCGTGAGAATAATCTTGTTTGCTGATAATCATTCTGCAAGTATTCCTTCATTTTTTTGCTTATGCAACATGGAGGATTGTTCAGTAGGAATGGTTGCGGGTTTGCACACTGGAAAAAAAAACACATTGGATGTAGAGTCCAGACTCTTGAAAACGCCGACAAGAAAAAATACTCTTGATTCAATCAGATTTAAGCTTAAACCAAGAACCTAGCCTCTTAATTTGAGCGGATTTCTTTTTGATTTAAGCTTAAATCTGATTGAATCAAGAGTATTTTTTCTTGTCAATGTTTTCAAGAGTCTGGACTCTAGATCAAATGTGTTTTTTTCCAGTGCAGGCGTTATCATCGATCCCGCGTTCGTGCGAATAATGCGCATTGTCGCCAGGGTAGCACGGGTGAAATGAAAATATGAAATATTGAAAATTTCCCTGAAATATTTTATGAAATTTCACGAAGTTGTGGAAAATATGGAAGACATGAAAAATATTTTCAGGGGCTGGGTACGCAATTAACACGCACTAAAGAACACCAAAAAGCAAACATGAGTTGCCTTACATTAAATTATGCGTTTAATTTCGAAAAATATGTTTCAATATTTCTCACAATTTTCCGCAATTTCATGAAACATTACACAAGAAAGTTCATAGAACATTTCACATGAAATTTCAAGATTTCATTTTTCATGAAAAATTGCAACCCTCGTTGACACTCGACGATGAAAGTCGTAAGACACACATTTCGATTCGCAACGTAGCATTTGTTTTGTTTCAGTGATAAATAATACGAAATCATTACAAAAACCGAAAAAACAAGTGGTCAGTACTATGAAGGAAAGTTCCATCACCCCCCTCTAACAGTCTGAAAGGTATCAGGACATTTTGTCAACGATTTTTTGTTCGCGCACCTTTTTTGTCCAGTAGTTTACGCCCACACGTAAATTAAGCAACGGTGACTTGGTCCAAGCGTTATTCTTTAGTCGGTATGTAAAATTATATTGACAATATGGAAATGAGAAATTGAGAGAGAATGAGGTATTGTTATGGTTGCTCATTTTCTATATGAAATGTTATTACTTTCTCCTTTTGAATCATCTTTTTAAATTTTCATTGGTGAATATTTGGTTTTATTTCTATCCTTAAAGTTAGTTAGTTAGTTATTATAATTTTGAGACATTCAGCGACTCAGGCTATTAACGTCTTTACAGATAATTTTGAAAATAGGAGTATAAACGAAAATATTCGATGTACAATATACCTTATATATGTATCGGTATTTTTTTTCGTTTTCTTTACGACATTATTACTTCATTTTGAAAACATTTATATTTTTAAAACGTGGCAAATATTTGTAAAACTTTTTCCAAGCGACATTAATCTCAATGAACCGCAGTTGTGCCGACAGAAACTGCAAAAATGAATAAAAGAGGAAAAAAAAACAAGAGGCACGCAATCTTTAGTTTTAGCCCATTTGTACATCGATCTTTTAGAGTCAAATACGTCAAATTTTGAGCGTTTGGTTGCGCGTACACCTCGCTGCAGCACAATAAAAGCAGAAAATGTAAAAGAAAAAATTAAAGTGCTTTGGAAATCATTAAATTTGACACGGACCCACCAATATTTAAAAAACACACATTATATTATTATTCTCCTTTGATAAATTGATACATATTTTTTTCCATCAATTTAAATGAGAATAATCAATGCAGAGTGTGCTAACATTTCAAAATCATGAGTTAAAAAATGCTGACTATGCGAGTATAAATATTGAAGCCTAACAGAGCGGAGCGGCGTGCTGTCAGCGCGAGAGGCTCACTAGCGCCTACAAACCTAAGTGGATACTTCACGCATGGTACAATGCTTGAAGTATCTTCTTAGGTTTGTAGGCGCCAATGCGCGTTTTGCGCTGGCCGCCCGCCCGCCGTGCGGCGGCGCCTGAAGCAACTATTTCACAACAGAGGTGTTGCACAGTATTATACGAAATTGAACGTATTAAGAATGACAGCATCCTTTAAAAGTACAGATCTTTCCTCGCAAAATGAATTAAGATACTTATCGTACACTGGAAAAATCTAAGGGCCTTTAGCTGAGGCAAATATAGAGGTTTATCCGGTTGAGGTATAACAAGGTGGGAAAATCTTGAAAGATAATTAAGTCCTGTTACACCAAAGAGGTGTAGATAGTTTTAGTGAATTTTGTCTCATGGAATTGACTCTCCCCCATTTTTATCAAAAATCTCAACTATTATTCTCCGTTGGACCAAACAGACAAAACAAAAAAACAAGCAAACCCTCATTCTTCCAAGACATTATACTTTTTATCCAAAAACGTCGTGAGCAATTGTTGTTTGTATTTACATGTGGGCCAATTAACTTTGAGTCTCGACTGGCAGGTGGACCAAATCTCCCGTGCCGAAAAAACGCGTGTACGTTAATTACTGGAAAAACAGGTGCGCGGACAAAAAATCGTTAACGAAATGTCCTTTAACCGTCTGAAATATACCTCTGAACCAATACTTATCGCGAAGAAAATAAGATTCGTTTCTCTAACGATGCTCATGGTGGATCCCAGGTCTCATCTATTTCTCTGTGGGCCGATTATTGAAATTCATAGACAAAGCTATAGAAAAAGAAGACGAAGGAAAAACAGAGCAATCCTGTTAGTTGAAACTGGTGGTTCGAATAGATTAAAGGAGAAAATGATTGACTAGCCATAGGGTCTTTCGTGAGTTGCCGTCAGCTAGTCCATCACGTAACTCTATTGTCCATTGCAACCATCCGTGTTCCTGCAATAGGATCGCTACATTTTCCCTTTGCCTCTTACATCTATCGCTTTGTCTATCAATCTCTATAGTCTTCACAGGTAGAGTTGAAAATCTGAGCAAGTGGTCTTATTCACTCGAAAGAATGCTCCGAAATTTTTGAAACTCTTTTGTCTATTGCAACCACCCGTGTTCCACCAGTAGGATCGCTCCATCTCCCCTTTGTCTTCTTTGTCCATCGCTTTGTCTATCAATTTCAATAATCAGCCCACTGAGATCGATTCTCAACACTCGAGTCCGTACGATGAAGACTCATCAGGATCAGACGACTATGAAGCCGTGCTAAGGAAAATGCCGTATGAGCTTTCAGGCGTTGCCAAATCTCCCTCAATACTTCAATAAATCACTAATTTTAAGGAAAATCTGTAAATGATTTCCTGCGAATTTTTTAGAGGGTTTTGCTCATAATTTCACGGAGAAAAAAACTTTGTGTGTGAGACCCAAAGTTTAGGTCATATGGAACTCTGAAGTTTTCGGATTGATCATGCGAACACTTAAGGTCCAGCTGCTGAGGTTTGGATCACACATCTGAAACTTTAATTCTTACATCTGAAGTATTTCGGTTTTCACATCCGAAAAAATTCGGATCTCACATCTGAAATACTTCAGATGTAAGAACTGAAGTTCCAGATGTCTGATCCGAACCTCGACAGCTAGACCTAAAGTGTTCAGATGATCAGTCTGAAAACTTCAGAGATCCATATGATCTAAACTTCGGGTCCCACGCACGAGTTTTCTTTCTCCGTGTTGATCTGAAGCGCCTGAAAATTTCAAGGAAAAATATTATTAAGTTCTTCAAAAATATTTATCCTAAGAGCAATTTGGCAACAGTCAAAAGTTCATAAGGCGTTTTTCCTTTGCACGGCAGTATACTGGAAGGAAAAAACACATTGGATCTAGAGTCCCGACTCTTGAAAACATTGACAGTAAAAAATACTCTTGATTCAATCGGATTTTTGCTTCAATCAAAAGGAAATCCGCTTAAATTGAGAGGCTTGATTCTTTATTTAAGCAAAAATCCGATTGAATCAAGAGTATTTTTCCCTGTCGATGTTTTTAAGAGTCTGGACTCTAGATCCAATGTCTTTTTTTTCCAGTGTATGAGAGTTGGATCCATCAGTGCATAGTGAAAATATTCGGGGGCGCCGGGGGGTATTTGATTGGGGGTATATTTGAATGGGGGCCGATCAGGGGAGGTGATTGCGGGGTGGATCGTGCTGCGTATTTAATTAAAAAAACCGCCTTCGACAACATACATCGCGGATATGAGCTTTCTTTCTAACACGTGCTCCTGCAGCTGAGCAGTGAGGAGTGAGCATTCCTCTAATACAATCGGAGGCATTGTTCTTGCTCCGCCGGACTTCGGGCGTTGATGCCAGATTGGGCAAGAGGCTGAGCGCTGAGAAATTTTCATCGGCGGATGGAACTTCAGATGCAACTTTAAGTAGACGTAATGTGGGTATACCATTAAGAAAACCAGTCATAATCGATGGTGAAACTGCAAAAATGTGTATCTCAGTTGTAGGGTTTCGAAATCTCCGCTCCCATTTTGTTTTTTAAAAAAGGACCCAACCAACATTGTGGCTGGAAATTTTTACAGAATATTCATCATACATATTCATCATCACCGACTTTTAAGAAATGACGTTTGGTAGTTTTCCACGCGCGGAGAAAATATAAAGTATGACAGGAAGTTTGCAACGCTGCAACAGAGATACGCATTTCTGCAGTTTCACCATCGATATGTGTCGTAAGCAGAGCGAATCGCCGAGCTTTCCAAATTGCGGTATATTTGTGTTGAATAAAAAAAATGTAAAATTCAAAAATAAAGAAACAAGATAGACGGCATTGGTCTTGTTTGGAATTCAGAAATATGTTTTTTTTTTTTTTGTATTTGCTTACATGCATGGTACCATCTGACACCTCATAAGTGCATGTAGTGAGCTCGATGATCCAAGTTGGGTTGGGGTTGGATAGGCAACTAAACAAACTCCTTGGTGAAGCTAAATGTATCACCAGAATTCGAAGGCGCTTCACTCCGAGATCTTAGCTTAGAGGTTTTTTACCAATGCAATATTCACAAAGTAAAATGCGAATTTTTGAAATTTGCGGAGTCAACACGCATGCCGCTTGCAACTTGCTGGTGATTGCTAACTGCGACATTTCCTGTTCTGAAGCAACGGTATGATTAATTTCGATACTAAACGGGATTTTAACATCACAGATCATTATGAAATGTAGTTTATCTAGTAGTTTATCTTAGTATCACTTTATATCTCATTGAAAGTATTTTAGAAGGTTGTGTATTCGTTTGGATCCAAAACGATACTGTGATATATTTTAATGAATTGGATCCAAAGATAATCTCTCCTAATGCTTTTAATGAGAGTTGAGAGATACCTATCAAATATTCGATAGCCAATCATGCTTCGTTATTAATAAAACCTCTATTGATATTTCCCGAGCTGGATAGTTGGTTATTTGAAGAAACCTCAGAGATGCTCAAACGACAGTTTGGCAACGCAGCTTGATGAAAATCATTACTCGTCCATATCCAGCTTTATTGTTCATATTCTTGTCTTATAGGTTTGTTTGCTGCTGAAGCCCCCTGGGCTAAAAATCGGGGAGGCGGGGGGCTTTACGTCCTGCTCTCTCCTTGCAGTCGTATTCTACGAATGTGGTGGTTCAATGGTATCCCACTCTCAAAGTGGACTTACTTTGACACGCGGCTATTGTTTGCGATGACAAGATATCAATCCTTCAATGAAACTAGGAAAACGCATTTTTCTTAGGTGATGATCTAGGATATTCCGATTGAAGATGTACAAAGAAAAATCGGCTTCATTATCCCAAGAAAATGTGTTCCTGGTATTTAATGTTGTGATAAGGAAAATACTTTTTTGGCTCAGAGAGGCGACTCATAGCGCAATAAGGTAAAATTTTCGTTGTGACGCTGAGAGTTCTGTAATCGCGGTGAGGATATAGTTTCATTTCACGATGCGTTTATTTTAATGACAAAGATAATGTCCCTAAGCACAGCATACTTCACGGAAAAAAGTGTTAGGGGTTACCCCAAAAAATTGTGGTGTTGCCCCAATATATTCGACCATATGGATTGCATTTTGCAAAAAGGAACCACTAGCATTGCAATGATGCTAAGATTGTGCAACTTCATCCTTTGCAATAAAATTGCGGAAAGCGTGAAAAACTATGTTTAGATGGTAATTTTTGTCTTAAATTCACAGTTTTTAGCGAGTAAGATAGAAACTATTGATGGATAATCGGGTTTTTCCTCCAAGACAAAAGAAGTTGCACAATCTTAGCAACATTGCAATGCTAGTGGTCCTTTTTGCAAAATGCAATTCATATGGACATTTCCAACTAATTGGATCGCATTTAGCAACCAGGAACCAGCTTGATTACAGTGTTTTAAAAAAGTGCAACTTTCCCTTTTTTTAAAAAATACCTAATATAAGTACAGGTTTAAAATTTATACAATTGTTTTCCTTTAAAGTTAATAAGTTTTTGGAGGGAAGCCAGAACTGCTTGCTGTTCTGGGTGATTTTTTAGATGGTTATGAAGAAGCAACATTTTTACAACATTGTAATCGCACTGGTTCCTCTTTGCTAAATGCGATCCAGTCAAGGTAGTTCGGCAAGACGACGGTGACTACCAAACCACGTATCTCGTTTGCGGTGTTTAAAAATCTACGCTCACATTTTATTTTTTTGAAGTAGACCAAATCAATATCATTCCTTGAAATTTTCACGGAATTTTCTCCGCACAAAGAGGAAAAATCACAGAAATTTTCAAGACTAGATGTTTAGTAGTTTTTCATTTAAAAAATAAAGTATGACAGGAAGTCTGCGACACGACGTCGCAATCCGAGATAGGTGGTTTGGTAGTTTCACCGTCGCAGAGTTGAGTGAGTAACCTTATTTATTAGGGTACCACCACAATTCATTGAAAATGACCAAGTCATCCAAAAACCCCAACTTTTTTTCATCCGTGCTACTAATACATCTGTATATGGGGAGACAGGAGGCAATGGAGACATTTGCGAGGTGTACACAAACTGAGGATGCTTATTGATTTTATTATTTTATACTCATTTTATAATAATTGAAACGATCCAAAAGATCAATTAAAGGCTCTTAAATAATAATCTACAAATCAAATTTCAATGCAATATTATCTTCCGGTCTCCGTTAGGTCCTCGACATATCTTCTTCACGATCTTCCTTCGACTATTTTTATCCTTGCCGAGCTGTCAGCCGCCAGACTCTCAAGCGCAATCAGCACATCACCGTCGGCATTTTGTTGTGGTGGAATAAAAGTCTTCCCCTCTGAAAATTTAAAAAAAAAATTAACCAATATTAAAAATTGAGGACGTTACTTTAAAACAAGCAGGAAGCTAAATACGCATGTGTTGGGGAGATTTATGTGATCAGCGCGCGGTCAGCGGGATTTTAAAGTAAAAATCGTAATTGTGAAAAAACCATCTTTAAAGAGGCTAAGATTTTAAGTAATCTGTAAAAGCTCTTAAATGTGACCGACCCTTCTTTAGAATGATCGTGACCAAGTTACAAAAGCAGGCGAGTTTTATACAAATGTCGAGTGGAATCAGAAACGTTGAAAAGTGCTCAGATGGAAGCGTATATACTCATACATATTTCGAGGATCGAATATTTGAGAAAACGAAATTATTGACAGCGCAGTAGATATTAGAAAATGTGTTCATATTATCCATAATTTTTCAAAGACAAAGGTACACAGGTAGCCCAAACCGGAAATAGTAGAAGCAACACAAGGAAACAGTGGAAACAAGGTTAAAATAAGCTTCATTTTAACCTTTTTTCCACTGTTTCACAGTTCACAAGTTTCACAGTTCCACTGTTCACAAGGTTAAAATGGACGTATTTCTATCAAACGGACCTAAGCGCCATAGGGTGAGGAAGATAAAGGGGGGCTTGGATTGGCGGCGGAATCGGGCGTCCGGCTTATTCCGTCCTATACTCGCAATACTTTTCCATGGCGCTTAGGTCCGTTTGACAGAACGCGCTATCCGGGATTCTAAATTCCTCAAAAGGAACTCAAATTGGCGTTTAGTTCCGTTTGACAGAAATCCATCCAAATAAGCTTCATTTTAACCATTTTTTCCACTGTTCCCTTGTTTTGTTCCCATAATTTTTCATTTAAACCGTTGAAAATGATTTAGTACATTGCAAATACGAGATCTTATAGTTTTTCCCGATTAAAACGAATTTCGAAAGAAGTCAATTACGAAGTTCACCAATCCCCGATGGAACCATAGCTTTAAAACTTTAAAAAAATAGAACCGTACCTTTCAAAATCCCATCATAAAGGGCGCTTGACGGCTGCTCAGCAGAATTAATCCAGTAGCCACGGATGTCTCCCTTCCCTTTGGTCAGTATGACGGTCGCACCATTCGCTGGCACCTTGATCTTGTAGTTTCTCGTCTCGCCAACCCTTTTCATAGTTTCCTTCGTTTCCGAGCCCATTTTCGGCGATTGAGGCATAGACTTTGCCCGGAGAACGAAACGAGATATCTGCTCCGAAAAATCGTCAAACGTGTTCGCACGGATAACATTTTCAGGTTTATTATTCGCGATTTTCAGCAATTCCTTGTCGGTTAGTATATACCATACATTTTGTATGCCGAAGCCAAAAGTTGTGATACCTAAAACAGGGAGTGAAAAGAAAACGTTAGAAATTCAACTGCATGAAAGTTAAATGGACTTATTTCTGCTAAACTGAAATATGTGCATTAAGACAGGATCCCTGAGACCCATAAGAATATATGCATAATAGGCTTCACGTCTTGATGCGTCCAATGGGTTAGTGAATACGGTCACAGAGGTGTATTTTTACGTCTGAAATTTCGGAAATAGTTATGAATATAAATTCTTATTATTTTCTTGTTGTTTGAACGTGTAGGTAGTCGGCAGGAGTGGTCAAGAGGGCCGAGGTAATCATCGGTAATTAGCAAACATTTGGTTATGAGTCTGCCAGAGGGTAAAAGCGCCCGTAAAGGTAGGCAACCCTAGTGCATGTGTGTGGCTGATTGGTTGCCTCCCTTCCTTTCGGAAGACAATTTTTTTTTACACCGTGACTAAGTGTTTTCCTGTCAGTTTTTGGTAAAATTTACTGGTTGCTTTTTTCATCAAAATTTTGCGGGCTTTCACATGGTCCAGTCGGTATTCAAACTTTCTAGCACATCTAAAGTTACAGGTATTTTTCATGTAAAGATGATGCCTAACGTCTCTCCACGAAATCTTTGACACTTGAAACCACAAAAAATGAAAATTACGCCAGAAGTCATCGCCGTAACTCAATTTTCATTGAAACTTGACGCTGTGGACTGAGTTATGGGCAAACTTCGGGAGAAAATTCTCATTTTTGATGGGCTGTGAAGTCGAAAGAAAGCATTTCAAGAAAACCTCTTATAAAACTAAAAAGTCTTATTTTGACCATAAAAATCAATCCCTGAAGTCTGGCTCTTTAACTCAGGGACCCCCTACATATTCACTTGTGACACCTACAGCTCTCAGTCAACGGACTTGCAACTGTATTTTGACCGGGTTTAATGCTTTCCTTTCTCAAAAAAAAAACTCCGGCCGTGGAAGCCGTACTTACGGGCTATATAAATATACCGTTCGCGTTCCGGGCCCAGAGGCCGAAAGTTCCGGACGTAGCACCTGGAGCAATCGAAGCTACGACTTCAACACCCAGAACTTTCGTCCTTTTGATCTCGAAACGGATGGTAAGTCTATATAGTAACTAGGAGACCGGGTTAATATCCCTGTGCTAACCGAGGAATTAATAAGAATCTGGCCACTTATGTATTATAAATTGAACGTATTTACGCTAAAAGGAACTATGTTCCACGCAAACCCTATGTACATAGTTCCTTTTAGCATAAATACGTCCAATTATATGTTGATTGTCATTACGAACGTACTAGCCTCTTCGTCTCTCTTTGTTTTGTCTGAGATTTTGTAAAATTCGATCATGATGTTATGCACTGGATATTTTTATTTTTTAGGATTAGTGCATTTTTTATCTCGCTTTTAAAATGTGAAAACATGAAATGTTGAGTAGGCTGATGATAGCCGAATGGCTGAAAAGCTTCCTTACCAATGAAATCCATAATATGTAAGTAGCCAGACTCTTATCAATTCTTTAGTTAGCACAGGGATACTAACCCGGTCTCCCAGTTATCAATTGAAAGGAATCGATATTACTACAAGCATAATTCTTGTTTACTTTAAGAAGTCTACACTGGAAAAAAAAACACATTGGATCTAGAGTCCAAACTCTTGAAAACATCGACAAGAAAAAATACTCTCAATTCAATCAGAGTTTTGCTTAAATCAAAAGGAAACCCGCTTAAATTAAGAGGCTTGGTTCTTGATTTAAGTTTAAATCCGATTGAATCGAGGGTATTTTTTCTTGTCGATGTTTTTAGGAGTCTGGACTCTAGATCCAATGTGTTTTTTCCCAGTGTACATAGCCCGTAATTTTTTTTTCAATGTTTCAAATCCAAGAAATCGTCATTGCAACAACTATCACACAGAGAGAAAAACTTCGTGCGTGGGACCCGAAGTTTAGGTCATATGGATCTCTGAAGTTTTCGGATTGAGCATTCGAACACTTAAGGTCCAGCTGCTGAGGATTGGATCACATATCTGAAACTTCAGTTCTTACGTCTGAAGTACTTCGGTTTTCACATCCGAAGAACTTCGGTTCTCACATCCGAAAAACTTCGGTTCTCACATCCGAAAAACTTCGGTTCTCACATCTGAAGTACTTCAGATGTAAGAACTGAAGTTTCAGATGTGTGATCCGAACCTCGCCAGCTAGACCTTAAGTGTTCAGATGCTCAATCTGAAAACTTCAGAGATCCATAAGACCTAAACTTCGGGTTCCACGTATGAGGTTTTTTCTCCGTGCATGAGATATATAAAATACCTATTTTAGCAGCATTTTCAGCGGCGGTGTTTGGTCCAATATATCCGTGGCTGTCCCCATCTGCGAAGACGACCATAAGCCGTGGCACTCCACTCTCCTTTCTCTCAGCCGGCAGAGCTTTAAACTGTGCAATCCCCTCTTTCATGCCGACGTACGCATTAGTCCAAGTCGCCGGGTAAATCGCGTTCCGGATTCTCTGCTGAATTCTCTCCATGCTATAATCATTGACAAGGGGAACCTCGACGAAAGCATCTTCGCCACCGTAGCTGAGCATTCCGATGTTGGCCTCCCGGCGGTCGAAGACACCGGCCAGACGCGTCAGGGTGTCCAACCCCTTCTTGAAATTCAGGTTGTCGATTCTGCTACTGCCAGTCATGACCATCATCAGGTCGATGCGAGCCGAGGAGGGCTGCATGTCGTCTTTGAGGAGCTTGCGGACTTTCGTCTGGAAATCGTTTTCCTGGTTTTGACTGCTCGTGTAGTTGTCCTTCCAGTACTTGGCCTGGCCGTCGCACTATGGTCCCAATCCGCTCGGGAGCGCTCAAAAATCGATGTTTATGAAATTGGACGACATTTTTTTTTCAAGTCAAAATTGATAAATATAGTATCTACGGGTCATAAACTACACGTAGTATACCTAAAAAAAATTTCTAGTCACTTTGAAAGTGTCACAAACTGTGCAAATAGTCGGATACGTATTTTCTGACCCGTGAAGTGGCTATTTCTAACAAAGCGTTCGGAGCCTCTCCTGAATCATGAAATAGTCTCTCAGAATTCTTGCTTATACCATTTTGTAGAGGACTCTAAGAGGATTGTAACGCACTAATTACAATTTTTCTCCGAGGCATTCTGACACATCCCACACAAGGTAGAAGTTAGATACCTATTTTTCATAAAAAAATGCCGATTTTTCCCACGAACTTTCATTTTAAAAAAAAGTCACCAAAGGTCACCTAATGAGACACCTTTAGGGAGCTTCTACACATCCTTGGGACAGTAGAAATATTTCGTGCTTTGGTTTGCTTTTTCTCGAGAAATCGAATTTACTAGGTCTCTAAGTCGGTGGCTAAAATAACGGTATTTAGCAAGTTTAGCCATCGATCAATCTAAAGTCGTCTTAAACTTTTTTGAGGCATGCGACACCTCCAAAAACGTGCTTAAGTAGTCTCTATGAATCCTTAAGAAGGATTTTAAACCAAAAATTGTTGGTTCTTCTTGCTTTTTGGACGAATTTTGAATATTTTTCGTACCTGCGTGTTTCTTTCAAAATACTGTTTTACAACCCTGGAAAGCCCCTCGAAAAATATTCTGAGACATTTGGCACCTCCAGAGACACTTTTAAGTCGTTTCTGCAGATCCTTAGAAAGGCAACCGAACCAAAAATAATTGCTTCCGCCTGCTTTTTCGACCAAATTTGAATTTTTTACGTGACTACGTGTTTGTCCCAGGAAAATTCAATTGTTTGCCCCGAAAAACACCTATAGTTGCAGGCTTAACACGTGCTAAGCACTTTTGCATCTACAGAGACGCACTTATATAGCTTCTATGAATCTTTTTGAGGTTGACCGTTTCGAAAAAAATTTGGTTCCCCCTACTTTTTGAGATTTTTTGGGAAGTTTTCCGCTCCGCAGTTTTATCTTTAAAAACGCTCTTTTCAATCCTAGAAAGTACCTATTGATGTAAAATTTCTTACTCTCCGAATATTTATCCATTGTTGATTGAATTTTTCTTAACGTGGCAATATTGCACCCCCGCTCTTCAACATTGTTATGTACCCGATTTGCGTTTCCCGTCAAATCAACGTAAAGAAAAGTCTTCTCTGAAGCATTATTTCGACATTTTTAAAATACAAATGAATTTTAGATCTANTTTAAAAAAAAAAAAAAAAATTGGGGGGGGAGGGGTGTCAAAAAATTAAAACGTCCTTAATTTTGCATGAACTGAACATGTATGTGCAATGAACGCATGGTTTTCATCCAATCTAAGCAAGTATAAACAAGCCAATCGTATGGCAGTTTGTGATTTATGTGAAAAAATGACAGTAACTTTTGCAAATGATTTTTTAGGGAAAAGCGGAGGTCAAATTCGGATTCAGCGCATCAAAATCATGAGGAAAACACATCTTAAATGTATTTATACTCAAACGGAGAGCCGCTATGATTTTTGATCACTGAAAATTGAATTGGGACCATAGTGCGTCGAGGTCGGCCGGAATCTGACCATGGGACTGCTGGGTTTGCTCCAAGTTGATTCTGGCGGCCAGCCCCGAGTAAAGCGGCTTCAGTAGGTCTTCTTTCTTTACCTGGTTAGGTATATGAATTAAATACAAAGTAAGTACAAACTCTACAATGATACATATCGACGGTGTAAGTCGGCGATCACATAACTCGGTTTGCGACGTCACAGACTTCCTGTCATACGTTATTTTTTAAACGAAAAACTACTCAGCAGAAATGTTTTAAAACTTCCGTGACTTTTCTTCACTGTGCGAAGAAAATTCTGCATAAACTTCAAGGAATGATGTCAATTTGTTCTCTTTTAAAATAATAACATAGAGGCGGAGATTTTCAGACACCGCAAACGAGTTATGTGATTGCCGACTTACACCGACGATATGTTGTATGCAAATAGTATGATCAGGAATTTTGTCAAATGCCAAGGCAAATAGTGAAAAATTCTCATTTAGATTGAAAGTTTGATTATTTTTATAATTTTAGACAAAATAATTGATTTCTTCTGTAAAAGCGATTTTCTTTTAAAATTTGTCATCGTAGAATGGTATTTTAAACGGTTTTTAGCTCCTGGGCGAACATTTATCTCGAAAATTTTAGCATGTTTTAAAATACAGAATTTTTAAAATTTTAACATTTAAATATATGAGAAGCATTTTAAGTGGGAGAAACAAGAAGATTCTGTAGATTTAGAGAGTTATTTTTACCATAATATTGAAAACTTGTGAGATTTTTGTCGTAAATCTACAAAATTTCGTTAACTGTCAAAATTTGCTTATCTGCCTAGGCATTTGATAAAATGCCTGATTTGACAATTTGTGTGCGACACACGCATACATAAAAGCCGCTTTCACAGTGCTCTCTGGCGCTCTGCGACACTACCCGCCAAAGTTCTCTGTTCTCCCAAAGCTCTTCAGAGAGTTATCACTCCCTCATATCCTGTAAACCCCTCTGTTGTCATCGTTCCACTGGGCGGAATTCTCCTCCCAGGAGGGTCCCAATCAAGAATCTTTTCCGGAAACTCGAGTGGAGAATGAGAGGAGATAGCGATTTGACTGCTAAATCAGATCCGTCATTTTCCTGCCCTTCCAACACGGATGAAATTCCTTCGAGTCTTTGAAAGTTTTGAAAACCGAATTTTGGCTAAAAAAATACGCGATTAATCATCACGAAATCTACTAACCTGGTGCTTTGAGAATATTAGAGTAAAAACGCAAGTTCTTGTGACCCATTAAGTTCGCATTTGAATACATTCACTGACGGATCCAGTAAATTGGCAACATTGTTTTTCTTCATGTAAACTCATAGAAATGTATCGATTCTTGAATGGGTCAGGTGCTCCGACAAGAATCGATTATTTAGCATAGGGTCAAATGTAGGGAATCCGGTGTTGTCAAATTGCTGGATTCGCTTCTGAATATATTACGTACCTGGAGCCAGTCGATTCCTAACTCCTCCTTGATGCCTGCGTGAATGTCCTTCAGTTCCTGGCTGATGCCACCGTCCGACTCGTCATGTTGCGTTTTCTCGAGTTGGTCGAACTGCCAAACGCCCCCGAAGTAGCCGTCTCTGTAGGTTGTGGGGTCATCGCCAAACTTGCTCTCAACATAGGCCACACGGCGCAAAAAGTCCCGGTCGTCGGGGAACACTCCACTTCGGTTGATCCTGTTGATGACCGTTCCCACCACGTCTCGGCCGTGGGACTTCGGCTCCAGGGTCCGGTCCACCAGGTGGCCCAACGCCGTGGCGCACAGCACGGAGAACACCAGTGTGTTGTACATTTTGAGGGGCATCCCCCAAACGGAGCAACTCCTGCGAAATGGGAATCGCACTGTCAAGAAAAGTCACTTAGGGGCTGTTCAAGTATTACGTAACTTATGTGAAAAAGAACCAAGGTGTTGTGGTTAAACTTTGTAATTAGTAAGATATCTTTCGGCTTATGCCATCATCAGAGATTTTATAAAACCTAAGAGCTGATGAGGTCTAATAAGGCCCAAACCGGTATAGATCTCTCGGCGTGACTCCAACGTAATATTCCAAAGCAAACTGCCTAAGCTGAACACTCTCCCCCCTCAGTTTCGTACTGGTGCGCATTAGAGTTCAAAAAATTTAATTTTGACTCTAATTCTAATTTTTGGTATTTTCTTGGCTTTGTTTCCCCACGAAATGGTGTGGACCCAGCACCATTGCTCCACCTTGTTATATGCAGTTCGGGCCACTTCTTAGTGTTTAAATTTTTTCATTTAAAACCTAAGCATAGTCACATTTTGCAGTTCTTAACGATACTTTATACATAATTTGCTTATCATATATGACTTTCGCTTAATTTTGACATTTCACAAATGAGGAGCTTTCCCGAAAAAGGGCACATAGCATAAAATCGTGTTTGCGAAAAATGAATTTTAAGTTTCCATCATTACTTTGTGGCCGCTGATGGTACCTGTTATCGCAGCTTGGACTCCCGATTTCGAACGTAATTCACAGTCAGTGGCCATAGATTAATGATGGAAACTGCAAATGCATTTTTCTCCAACGCAATTTTTAGCTATGAGCCCTTTTTTCGGATAGCTTCTCAATGTATCCGCGATGTAAAGTATCGTTAAAAAGTGCAAAATGTGATTATGTTTATGTTTTATAAAGTTATAAAAGCTCTGATGATGGCGTAAGCCGAAACATATCTTAGTAATTAAACAGTTTTAACCACAACACCTTGGTTCCTTTTCACAAAAATTACAAACTGGTGTTGCTCAAGTGGAACTCTATTATTTCGTAACGCACTCAGCAAGGAGGGAGAGTTTGAGCCAGCGTCACGATGCGTTGCAAGAGAAAGAGAGAGAGAGAGAGAGAGAGAGA
>NW_017554546.1:0-12920 GCF_001854935.1 Bemisia tabaci
TATCGAGTAGGGTTCGAAACGATCGCAAAGGCGGTATACTACGTATACGCGCCAAAAACGGCCTAAGCAACATAAGAGGGAATAATAAAAATGATAATAAAATAACCAAGAATAAATACAATTAACTAACAAAGAGAACTCAAAAAGCTAAACTAATAGGTCTGGAGAGAGATGAGAAAAAGAGATGTTAGAAAGATAGAGAAGCATGGCGAGCAGCAATCTTAAATCGAGGTATGTTAATTTTGAAAATGTCGACCAGCAATGGGTCACTAAACCTTGTTTATTTTATTGAATATTCTGAAAGTACAATGTAAGTAGATAACGTGGTGATTTTTCCGCATTTTTTTGGAGCCGAAATCGCGGAGAAACCCGCTTTTGAAAAATCTAAAAACTGAAAGACATTTCAAACGCACCCGAATGGCGGGAAACTGACGGTGTTGACGCACTGCGGTAGTCATATCGCAAACTTCTCTCATTTTCCTCTGATGTTTGTTAAAATAAAACGTGTTTCAATGTGGAATTGTTGCTCGTTTATTACAGCTAACATATGAATGAGATTCAAGTCTTGAATTCAAAAGATATAATTTCGACTTTAGTATTGTTTTCATATACGAAGAGTAGATAGACATTTGACGGAAGTCGTGGAATCCCGTGCCCGCTTCTGATTGGTGCCGGATGACATCATTCGGCGCGGCGCGAAACCGGGGCGTTTTAAATTTGCATATAAGTTGAGCGATTTGAACTGCGCATTTCTCGGTTATTGAGTTACTTGTTCGCGTTTTTAATGTGCGCATCGTGTTCTACGCGTCATTTTCCTTCAGAAAACTATATTCGCAAGTCAAAATTCGTTCATGGTTTAGTGACCCATTCATTCGAAGATTTACCAGATCTATTTACAATTGATCTTTGGGGCTCAACATGGAAAGTGAAACTCCTGGTAAGGCTCTCGCTGGAACATAGAGACTAAACAGGGAAAGAAGCTCAGGAGAATCAATGTAATTGGAGAAGATCTTAAATAAAAATAAACAATCATAATCGTTTAATTTATTCAAATACTGTCAGTCTAACATCAGTCAGCTTTGTTTCTTGCTTTTTCATGCTTACGATGGACAAAAGTAAGAACTATTGATTAGTAAAACCTAAAACATAAGAAATCTATCACAATTTTAATCAACCAAAAAAAGGGGCAAAATCAAGGTAGCTTTACTACAGTACAGGTATGCCTATGTGAGTGGCCTTGAAATAAGGAACCAAATGACGTCAGCTGGTTCCTGCTAATCCGGGCCTCTCATTGGTCAAAACTAGCTTTTTTCATCCGATGACATCAAAACACCATTACCTCAAATCCGTTTACACGCTCACACATGTGCATATAGGCATATCTGCCTTGGGGCAAAATGATCGGATGGCTTCCTGACAAAAGCCCCCTTGCCTTTTTGTATGCACAAGCCATTATTAGACAGTTCAAAAATGTGAGTTTTGAATGGATTGAAATATTCAAATTCATTTTTAGTCGTGCGGTGCAGCCGTAAAGACTCTAGAAACTGCTTTTGGTAACTTTCAACCGATCATTTGTTGTCACCTGAAATTTTGAATTTTCTGTCAAACATCAAATCTCTCTCATTCAACAAGAAAAGTCAATGTTTTTTATGACATCGAAAGTTAGGTGCAACAAAATTTCCACGAAGAACTGGCACACATACTGGAACATTTTCTTTTAGAAGAACTGTAGCGCGGATTTGCCTAAAAATTTTCAAATGTGTTTTTCTCGAAACTTCAATTTTCCTTATACAAGGTTATTTCAAAGAAGCCCTTGATTCTAATATGGGGGAGAAGCATCTGCACTGTTATGATAGCAACAAATTGACATACTTAATGCTTTTGTTTCAGATGATCCGGGTCAAGTGGATCCCATGTCTTCGTTCACTTCTTTTGGGAGCAGTAATGTAAATATTCTCCAATGCAAGGATAGATTTATCTTACTTGAGTGCGGCAAGTTACGTCGAACTCCCCATTATGATTTATTTGAAAGATATACTCATACGGAATTTCTATCTACGGATTCAGAGCCCAGCAATGTGAATGATTTCTTAGATGCAGATGAAGAAGAACTGAATATTCTAAAGGCTTTAGAAAGAAATCGCGATATCTTCAGACAATTTTACTCTTCTGATCTCCTTATTGTTGATATGTGCAGGAAGCTGAGAGAATCTTTGGGTCCGCCTGGACCTAAACTTTTTCAGTGCATTGTAATTTCAAGCCCAGAAGAAAACTGCTGGGATTGCCTCCACGCACTACTGTTAGATGAAGATGGTCACGCTTTCCCAGATATTTCCGTCCAATGCATCGTTTTACATGGAAACCCACAAAAGTATTCCAACACCTTCATTGCTATTTTAAGCGTATTGCTTGAAGAATATAGACCACAGATTTGGTTTACTTCGTACTCCTTTCTGATTACTAATTTAGCTTCACTGCACCATTTGAGAGACAGCGCGGAAGTGGTTGCCACACCCTTATATTTTCATAGTTTTGACACTCTAGGTATTCCTAAGTATAAAGATACACTCGGTTTTTTGGTCATTTTACCATTTCAAGATTTTTTATCCATAGGTCAAACTGTAAGGATAACTTTTCTAGCCTTGAATCATTTTCACTTACCAATGCCAATAGAAGAAGGGTACCAACGCTCCACATGGCATATACCAGAGTGTAGAACCAACCAAGATTCATTACCGATTAGCGTGCATTTAGCGACTCAAGAACAAGGTTTCACCCCCTTTCATGACCCTTCTATCTTTAGAGTATTTCTGTCTTCGGACTGCACTAGATCTATATTCCGATTATTGCGTACTGCACACGCATCAAATTCAGATGTTCTTCGACATGATATCATATCATTCTCTCACAATGGGGTAGGAGAAGGGCAAGGGAGCGAATATAGTATGCAAGAATTCTTTCGAGCTTGTGAGGGACGTATTTGTATCATTCCCAGCGGGGATACGTACCACTACCCACGCAAGCATGTCCACTCAAGAATTATGGATAGTTGTGATCCGATTGAACCACATAGATATGTTTATTTTGCAAAGACAAAAGATGATAACAATGTCACACATTTTCATAGAAAACCTATAAAAATGGAGAGAGGTGTATTTTCACTGCACGTGCCATTGCATATGAAATTTCATCTAAACTTATGCTCAATACGGCAGGATTCTCAACGCTACATCGAATTGGGTGTGCCTGCCAACCTAGAAAACCTTCCTCAAGTGACTCCATACATAGGGATTCACGGAAGTGACCCTGGTCTCCCGGAACCCAGTGATGAAGAAGATGTTTAATCTTTAATCTTTAATTAATTTTAGTTTAAGGCGAATCATCTTGTGTCGCATTTTTCTCTTCTCTCTTTTGTTTACTTTTTTTTCAAAGGCAACACATTGTAATGAATCTTTAATGACTCTTAATTTTAATGTTTTATTTTAAATTTTTCATTTTAATAAATGCATCGTTTTTTCAAAGGCGACACATTGTAATGAATCTTTAATTAAATCTTTAATGAATCATAATCTTTTATTATAAATTTGGGTTTCTTCGTACTGCTATCAGATTGAAGATTTAGCTTCACTGCAAGATTTGAGAGACAACCCGGAAGTGGTTTCCAAACCCTTATATTTTTATCATTTTAGCGTTTCAGGTGTTCCTATGTATAAAGATACACGCGGTAATAAAGTCCATTTACCATTTCAAGGTCCCATACCATTTCAAGGTACCATAGGTCAAACTGTAAGGATAACTTTTCTAGCCTTGAATCATTTTCACTTACCAATGCCAATAGAAGAACGGTACCATCGCTCCACATGGCATATACCAGAGTGTAGAACCAACCAAGATTCATTACCGATTAGCGTGCATTTAGCGACTCAAGGACAAGGTTTCACTGATTCTCATGACCCTTCTATCTTTAGAGTATTTCTGTCTTCGGACTGCACTAGATTTATATTCCAATTATTGCGTACTGCACACGCATCAAAATCAGATGTTCTTCAACATAATATCATATCATTCTCTCACAATGGGAGAGGAGCCTTATGGGCAAGGGATAAGTACTTGGATACTATGTATACTTGTGATCCGATTGAACCACATAGATATGTTTATTTTGCAAAGACAAAAGATGATAACAATGTCACACATTTTCATAGAAAACCTATAAAAATGGAGAAAGGTGTATTTTCACTGCACGTACCATTGCATATGAAATTTCAACTAAACTTATGCTCAATGCGGCAGGATTCTCAACGCTACATCGACTTTGGTGTGCCTGCCAACCTAGAAAACCTTCCTCAAGTGCGTCCATTCAGACCGATTCACGGAAATGACCCTGGTATCCAGGAACCCATACTACTATCTTGTAGTTTAGCTGTAGGTTGTCATCTTCTTGTGTCGCATTTTTCTCTTCTCTCTTTTGTTTACCTTTTTTTCAAAGGCGACACATTTTAATGAATCTTTAATGACTCTTAATCTTAATCTTTTACTTTAAATTTTTCATTTTTATAAATCCATCACTTTTTCAAAGGCGACACATGGTAATGAATCTTTAATTAAATCTTTAATGAATCTTAATCTTTTTTTGTAAATTTTTCATTTTTATGCATGCATTCTCAACGCTACATCGAATTGGGTGTGCCTGCCAACCTAGAAAACCTTCCTCAAGTGGCTCCATTCATACGGATTCACGGAAATGACCCTGGTCTCCCGGAACCCAGTGATGAAGAAGATGTTTAATCATTAATTAATTTTAGTTTAAGGCGAATCATCTTGTGTCGCATTTTTCTCTTCTCTCTTTTGTTTACTTTTTTTTCAAGGGCAACACATTGTAATGAATATTTAATGACTCTTAATCTTAATCTTTTACTTTAAATTTTTCATTTTTATGAATCCATCACTTTTTCAAAGGCGACACATAATGAATCTTTAATTAAATCTTTAATGAATCTTAATCTTTTTTTGTAAATTTTTCATTTTTATGCATGCATCGCTTTATTGACTATTTTATTAAAAATTAAACAGCCCCACACTGAACAGCTTCTTGTTCATGAACTAGTATTCTGCTTGCTCATGAACCACTGCATAATATGTAGCTTATGAACAACTGCATAATGTTGCTTAGGAACAAACGTTAACGCGTCAGACACGCGTTGGAAGTACACGTGACGCTAACCCTGCCCACGATGTGCAAAGAGTAATATACGCATTCTGTCTACTCTTTCGGCGAGGCAACCTTCCGCTTCGAAACTGAGGTCGTATTCTGGTATCCCCTGGAACTGCTGTTGGCAACTGAGCATACGCTGTCCTTCATTGTTGGTGATCGTAATGCTTTCTGATTTGTCGTCATCTTAGCATTTCTTTTGATACCCCGCCTTTGAGATCGCATTGGTTTGCATCTTTTGACAAAGGAAGGCCCCCTCCCCCAAAATGAAAATAAACCCCCCCCCCCGCCCTAAAATCTCTCCCTCTTAAGGGTAGGAAGAAATTGCAAAAAATTTTGGCGGGGCGAGTCGTGGTCCGCGTAGTTATCGGTACAGTAATTTTCTAGTGTAGTGTCCACCTTTTAGAAATCCTTTCTACGGGACTTTATTGTGATAGTGATGAAAGTGATTCGAAAGCGCCTTCAAATGAGGCGTCATACCCTCATACCTCACGCGTTCCGGTGTGTTCAAATAGTTGTATCCCTGCGCCTTAGCAAGGCGAGGTAAGCTTTAGCGCCCCCGTTATGTTTTTCGGCTTTCCTGTGCCGCTACTGCAGTTTCGACCGTTCAGGCCGTAGTTTAGGGGGCTAAAGCCAGGATTTAATTTCGCAAAAATATAATTGTTGTAGAATAATTAAAATGTAAGAAGCAGGATTAATTAAACTAAATAATAAAAGGAACTCAAATCTACAATATAATCCAAAAAAAATTTGGGAAATCTGGTCATGAAAATAGGTACTAAAGATTAAAAAGCGCCTTCTATTGAAGCGTGATACAATGTCAAAAATGTGTTTTAAGAATTAGGGATTCTATTAATCTACTTACTCTAACTTTCAATTTTCCATCCTAAGAATCTAAAATTAACCGGGACAGAAACTATAGCTATATCAGTGTTTGTTCCTAATCGGTCACATTGTCAGTATCGAAAACGCTTAGATCATCGTTCTAATTTCTTCAGGGCGGAAATTAAAATCAGACCAAACGTTCCGCAAAAGAGTGTCATTCACATTTTTATAGGAGCCATTGTACATATGCATACAAAAATTGATGAAAAACGGTTCAGGAGTTTTTAAAACACTACACAAGTACACTTAAAATTTTAAGATTTTAAAAATTTAAAAACTTTTTAAATGAATTTATAATAACACTCACTTGCTTGCGACATTGGTCTAGGTTCGTAGATGATATCTTGGAGATACTAAAAAAACACCATATTAACGAAGCCCTTACAATGGACCAGTAGACAAGGCACGAATTTCAGCATTCTGATGCACGTCTCAAAACCAAAATTTCAGGTAGAACACGATGCACACAACGAAAATTACCGAAATCAACTCCTTGCGAAGATATTTAATGATTCTTGATGCGTGAATTCAAACCACCCGCTCATGAAAACTCAATGCTCTGCGTGATTCACATCGCGCGCTAACCGTAATCATGACAGTTCTGCGATATAAAAATGTGACAACCTCAATCTTGACGCTTTGACTTAGCCACAAAGGGAGGGGGGCGAGGGGGGGGGGATACCTTTTGGAAATCCAGGGGGTGATTTTCCGACTAAGCGGGAAATAACCCCACTAGGGATATTTTCCTCGTATATTCTCCGGGTCCTCCTGTTCGCGGCCAGTACTCGGGAAAAAATCCCCCGGGAGCAGAAACAAATTTTCCTGGGGGCCGGAGGACGATAATACCCCCATTAGGCCAAAAAAAGGCAAGCTGAAGATGTCGAAGAAGCAAAGTTCAAAAGAATGAAAAGGGAAGAGGATGCTTGAAAAAGATAATTTGGTTTTCAAAAACCGAAATTTCGGCAAAGCGCTATGCTTTGTATGTATGTCACTAGGGGTGCTCAGGAGGGTGGTAAAGGAGGGATGATGACCCTCCGAACCCTTAAATAAATTTTTTCCATCCCCTAGGGGGTGTTTTCCCGGAACATGCTCATAAACATCAAGCATCTCCCTGGTCGATGTACAAGGAGCAGCTTTCACCCCTTGGGGGAGTGGGATTTTGCATTAGGGGGTTGGGAGGTGAATCTACATGCAAAGGGGTTGTTTTCCGACCAACTGTTAGAAATTTGAAACGCTTCTCCGGGGCTCCGGTTTTCCCGGGTCATTCCAGTATCCCGTGGCATTCATATGCGGTAAGGCAACCTTATTGATGTTTTCAAATAACGAAAATCCGGCAAATAGGTATACTTCGTCTTTACCTTACTAGTGGTGCTCAGGAGGGTGGTAGAGGAGGGATGATGACCCTCCGAACCCTTAAATACATTTTTCCCAACCCCTAGGGGGTGTTTTCCCGGAGCGTGTTCATAAACAAGCGTGACGCTGGTATATGTACAAGTAACAGGTTTCGCACCGGGGGGGGGGGTGGTTTTTGCATTAGGGGGTTGGGAGGTGTATGTACATGCGGAGGGGGTGATTTCTGACCAACTGTTAGAAAATGGAATCGCTTTTCCGGGAACTTCGCTTTTCCCGGGTCTTTCCAGTATCCGGTGTCATTCATGTGCGGGAATTCGACCTTATTGTAGTTTTCAAAAACCGAAATTTCGGCAAAGCGCTATAATTTGTATGTATGTCACTAGGGGTGCTCAGGAGGGTGCAAAATTTCAATGTCTTGCGGCATCCCTATGTATTTTTCCGGACAGCGCTAAAATGCCGAAATCTGCGATAGTCCACCAGGGATGGAAGAAGACTCTTGGGACCCAATCCCTGCCCGTAGGGGCCCTCAGCGAAGCGAATTTCCGAATGGCGCTCCGGATCGTAAAATGTAGGTGGTACCGTTGCTACTAAGATAATTATTAGTATTCATACCGCTTGTAAGCGGTACCGCTGCCCTAAAAATATACTAAGTGTAGGTCTCGCTAGGGTCATGCAAATCGATTCGTTAACAGCCGTAAAACTGATTTATCGCCACTTTTCCGCCGCCATTTTGAAATTCGTCGGAATTCCAGATATCCAATGAAAGATTCGTTCTTCTCGTGCCGAAATACCCCCGTTTACCAAGTTTCATGCAAATCCAACGATAGATAAGCAGCCTAAATATCCACTTCTCGCTCTAGGCCGCCATTTTGAAAAGGACTGACTTTTCTGGAAAACCGATGCCAGAATCGTTTTTCTCTTCCCAAAAAACCCTAAGATTCTGAGTTTCAGACCAATCCGCCGATAAAAAACGGAGATGCCAAATTTCCGCCATTTTGAACTTTGACCGGCCGCCATTTTGTCAAAAATCAACATTTTGACCTGCAGTTTGCGCCAAAAATTTTCTTTTTTTATTATCTTTCGAATGAGGTATCTCAAAGGAGGGGTTGCCATTTGAAAAAAAAAGTTAGCCCCCGCCCCCCTTGAGGGGGGTGGCCCCCCAAAATTTTGGGGGGACCAAAAAGCTGCTACTTTAGACCGAGGAAAATTCCCAAAGTTTCAAACTTCTATCTCAATTTGGAAAAAAGTTACAGGGGTGGTCAGTGACTTTTGGATAACCCTGTATTGTATTATTCTACTTGGTTTTTTGAAAATGTTTATAATCTCTTCTTGTTAATGTCTCTAATGTTTATAATCTGTGAGACTTTAGAAATGAACTTTTTACCGTATATGATTATACCTGGATTTCATGGTCTCCAATTTTTAAAAATTTATTGTGTAAATATAATTTTTGCCGATGTAATGGGACTGTTGCATGCAAGAGATACAGCCTCGCGAATAGACTTTTTAGAGGTTAAATGATACGAAAATTATGATGGTCACATTAAAAAAGTCTGAAATACACTCCTTACTGCGCAATTTGCGTTGTTAGGAACGCGTTTTTTCAAATTTCCCGCGTCTGGGGGCAGTTTTCTAATCACCGGAAACGAGCAAACGGCGGGCTCGGTGATTTTCGGAAGACGCAGAGTCGTTGTTGTTGATGTTGTTGTTATTTTTTCCTTCAGTTTGTTTACAAACCCAACGTGATCTCTTATATTGGTCCATATACGCTTTATGCGGTAACCAAATGAATCAACTTTTAAACATCCAACGCAATCCTTCTACATTTCCTTTCACGGCATCGCGAGCTCCGATTTTTAGGTTATGTTGTCAGTTTTAGTTGACCGGAAATAGCTGCGAGTTGCCGTTAATTGTTTCCGTTAGAAAACTGCCCCCAGACGCGGGAAATTTGAAAAAACGCGTTCCTAACAACGCAAATTGCGCAGTAAGGAGTGTATTTTAGACTTTTTTAATGTGACCATCGTACACTGAAAAAAAAGTTCTACTTTTTTTAACTAATGTGGAATAGTAGCTGCAAAATGTTTAATTTAACTCCCTGTGGCTTTAACTTGACGATAGCGGATTATCTAATTTAACAGAAGAGACATGTGTTAAAACTAGAAATGACAAGTTGCTTAAAATGACCATCCAATCAGTTGATGGAATAATTTGTGTGGTTACACCAACAAAGATACGAGTGGATTTAATAAATCTCAAAGAGTTTTAGTGACCAGAAGAAATTGTTTAAAACAAAGTAAAATAAAGTATTAAGACAATAATTGCAATAGTTTGTTCTACCGTTTGCTAAGTTATACCGAAAAATATATTTGCCGAACCAACGAATTACAAATAGTAAAACTAACCAATTCTCAAAAACGCCTCCAAATGAAGAGTTAGGCAAACAACAGTGGGCGCTATTTGTCATTCCATCACTCCTATCCTTCGTTTTTCTTTCAAAGTCAACAAATGTTTATCCTCTTTTAAATCCTTTGCACAAATCATGAGATTAATTTTATGCATACAAATAAAATCCTAGTCTTCATGCCTAGTTCCCATGCCAGGAAATGTTGATACAAGAAAAAAGGTAGATATTTCAAAAGAAAAGCAAAAACCTTTTAAAAAAATTAGGATGCGATTTGCATACTTACTTTTTATGAAACGATTATTTATAATATGAAGTTCTTATTAAAATATAAAGTTCTGAACTTTGAACACCATGTTTAAAAAATATTAATTAAATTATGTTCTTTATTATTATTCTTATTTTATGGCTCTGATACTGAGGATACTCCGAGCGGACCTTGAAAAAAAAAATTAAATTTACAGCGCCACCTCTTTAAACCAAGAAACCTCGATACAAAACACGTGTTTTAAACGAATAAACCAGAATTTTTTCATGTCTAATGATTTTTTGAAAATCTACCTTTATCTAAGGTGTTCTAAACATTTTTTAAAAAAATTGATGCACGTTATCATAAAATTAAAAAACCGAAAAAGGAAGAAACAGGCGACAAAATATTAAAATTTATTTTTATTAAATATTAAAGTATAATAAAGGTAATTTAGAAAGTATACCATTTTTAAAATATTTATGATACCTATTATTTTTTACTCATATGCAGTTTTTCTAAGTCAAAAAAATATTTAGCCTTTCGCTCTCACGCATATTTAACAATAAAAATAATCGAACATAATTCTATCACTTATATAGCTCAAATTCTCAGCGCTCAATCAGAAGCCCCGTTGGCTCAATAGGTAGCGCATTCGATTCGTGATAGGCAGGTCCCAGGTTCAAATCCCGATTGGTAAGTCAAAATTTGAAAGAAGGCCACATGCATTGCTGAATAGCAACGGTTCTATATGTGAGTATGATCTAGTTTTTTCTTTACAATTTATCAAATTAGGCAATTTTTTACAAACATTTCTCAAAATGTTTACCCTTTGATACGTTAAATTAACATTTTCAAAGGATTGATTTTACTCGTGAGAAATAGTAGAATCAAGAATTCTAAATGTCAAGTCGAAATACTTGCATGTGTTGAGGGAAGTATCTGAATGATCGGCATTTACTATTCCAAATTAGTCGAAGTAAGCTTTTTCACCTTGTTTACATTAACCCGCAATTGATTTGTCACCCAAAATTACTAATTGCAATGGTTCAAACAACGCCGCCTGGGGTTGAAAATATCATTATTTTTTTTCAGTGATAATTTTCGTGTCATTTAACCTCTTAAAAGTCTATTCGCACGGCTGTATCTCTTGCATGCAACAGGCCCATTAATAATTCTATAGAACTTGCAAATTTTTTTTTTTTTTTGTTGAAGAAATCCAAATATAACTGAATTAAGTAAAACTCTTTTGGCGAAACCTTAATCAAGTAAAAATACACAAAAAGTTGTGTCTGTGGTGCGACCGCATGGTCTCGGGCGGATAAGGGAGCTTACGCGAGGAGAGAAAACAAGAAATAAAAATTCATCGATTCTTCAAAGCAATTTCTCCCACATTTTTTCCATTAACATTTCGAGCTTTCCCTAGCTATCCTTGTAGTGATCATGGTCAAAGGATGTAATTACCATACAGCTTGCCATTATAGAGGATCTTGCGGCGGTTGTTAGGCGGGTAGATTGAGAGGCCCTCCTGGAAGCTCTGCTCGATGTCGGGGCTCCAGACGCCCTCTCGCTCGGCGTCGGCGAGATCCTCGTCGTTCCTACTGTCGCCCACGCGGCTTGGCGTGGGCGACAGATCTAGGGCGTGCTTCGAGTCCGAGCTGAAACCATTCGCGTCGGTAGCTTGCGGCCCGGCGCTGGTCGGAGTCCGCGGCGAGGAAATGGTACCAGATACCGATCCATACCCTGCAAACCAGGAAGAGACTCAAGCTTAACACGCGAAATTCCTTAAAAGCAAAGGTCGAAAGATACTCATTCAGTCTTACCATTCGGGGCCTGGAGCAATCCTATCCGTGTCCGCTTCGAAGTGTTTAATTTTCGTGCCTATACAGGGTTATCCAAAAGTCACTGACCACCCCTGTAACTTTTTTCCAAATTGAGATAGAAGTTTGAAACTTTGGGAATGTTCCTCGGTCTAAAGTAGCAACTTTTTGGTCCCCCCAAAATTTTGGGGGGCCGCCCCCCTCAAGGGGGGCGGGGGCTAACTTTTTTTTTCAAATGGCAACCCCCCCTTTGTGATACCTCATTCGAAAGATAATGAAAAAAGAAAATTTTTGGCGCAAACTGCAGGTCAAAATGTTGATTTATGACAAAATGGCGGCCGGTCAAAGTTCAAAATGGCGGAAATTTGGCATCTCCGTTTTTTATCGGCGGATTAGTCTGAAACTCAGAATCTTAGGGTTTTTTGGGAAGAGAAAAACGATTCTGGCATCGGTTTTCCAGAAAAGTCAGTCCTTTTCAAAATGGCGGCGGTCAAAATGGCGGCCTAGAGCGAGAAGTGGATATTTAGGCTGCTTATCTATCGTTGGATTTGCATGAAACTTGGTTTACGGGGGTATTTCGGCGCGAGAAGAACGAATCTTTCATTGGATATCTGAAATTCCGACGAATTTCAAAATGGCGGCGGAAAAGTGGCGATAAATCAGTTTTACGGCTGTTAACGAATCGATTTGCATGACCCTAGCGAGACCTACACTTAGTATATTTTTAGGGCAGCGGTACCGCTTACAATCGGTATGAATACTTATAATTATCTTAGTAGCAACGGTACCACCTACATTTTACGATCCGGAGCGCCATTCGGAAATTCGCTTCGCTGATGAGGGCCCCTACGGGCAGGGATTGGGTCCCAAGAGTCTTCTTCCATCCCTGGTGGACTATCGCAGATTTCGGCATTTTAGCGCTGTCCGGAAAAATACATAGGGATGCCGCAAGACATTGAAATTTTGCACCCTCCTGAGCACCCCTAGTGGCATACATACAAA
>NW_017554546.1:13027-57404 GCF_001854935.1 Bemisia tabaci
GCAAAACCCCCCCCCCCCCCCGGTGCGAAACCTGTTACTTGTACATATACCAGCGTCACGCTTGTTTATGAAGACGCTCCGGGAAAACACCCCCTAGGGGATGGAAAAAATTTATTTAAGGGTTCGGAGGGTCATCATCCCTCCTCTACCACCCTCCTGAGCACCCTTAGTGAGGTAAAGACGAAGTATACCTATTTGCCGGATTTTCGTTATTTGAAAACATCAATAAGGTTGCCTTACCGCATATGAATGCCAGGGGATACTGGAATGACCCGGGAAAACCGGAGTCCCCGGAGAAACATTTCCAATTTCTAACAGTTGGTCGGAAAACAACCCCCTTTGCATGTAGATTCAACTCCCAACCCCCTAATGCATAATCCCACCCCCCCCCCAAGGGGTGAAAGCTGCTCCTTGTACATCGACCACGGTGATGCTCGCCCGTGGAAATTTACTCCGGCGCCCCGGAGGAAACGCCCCCTAGGGGGTTGGAAAAATTTATTTAAGGGTTCGGAGGGTCATCATCCCTCCTCTACCACCCTCCTGAGCACCCTTAGTGAGGTAAAGACGAAGTATACCTATTTGCCGGATTTTCGTTTTTTGAAAACATCAATAAGGTTGCCTTACCTCATATGAATGCCAGGGGATACTGGAATGACCCGGGAAAACCGGAGTCCCCGGAGAAACATTTCCAATTTCTAACAGTTGGTCGGAAAACAACCCCCTTTGCATGTAGATTCAACTCCCAACCCCCTAATGCATAATCCCACCCCCCCCCCAAGGGGTGAAAGCTGCTCCTTGTACATCGACCACGGTGATGCTCGCCCGTGGAAATTTACTCCGGCGCCCCGGAGGAAACGCCCCCTAGGGGGTTGGAAAAATTTATTATAGGGTTGGGATGGCTATCATCCCTCCTTTACAACCCTACCGAGCACTTTTAGTGACATAAATAAAAAAATTGTGTTTCCCGAAATTTCGGTTTTTGGAAACTGCAATAAGGTCGACTTCCCCCAAATGAATGCCACCGTATTCTGGAATGACTCGTGAAAAGCGGAGTTCCCGGAAAAACCATTCCATTTTCTAACAGTTGGTCAGAAATCACCCCTTTCGCATGAACATACACCTCCCAACCCCCAAATGCAAAAATCCACCCCCCCCCCCCGGGGTGCAACCTGTTCCTTGTACATAAATCAGCAGAACGCTTGTTCATGAACCCGCTCGGGGGAAACGCCCCCTAGGGGGTTGGAAAAATTTATTTAAGGGTTGGGATGGCTATCATCCCTCCTTTACAACCCTCCCGAGCACTTTTAGTGACATAAATAAAAAGTATAGTGCTTTGCCGAAATTTCGGTTTTTGAAAACTGCAATAAGGTCGACTTCCCCCAAATGAATGACACCGGATCCTGGAAAGATCCGTGAAAAACGGGGTGCCCGGAAAAACCGTTCCATTTTTTAACAGTTGGTCAGGAAACACCCCCTCCGCATGTACATACACCTCCCAACCCCCTCATGCAAAAATCCACCCCCCCCCGGGGTGAAACCTGTTACTTGTACATATACCAGCGTCACGCTTGTTTATGAAGACGCTCCGGGAAAACACCCCCTAGGGGTTGGGAAAAATTTATTTAAGGGTCCGGAGGATCGTCATCCCTCCTTTACCACCCTCCTAACTACCCCTTAGTGACATACATACAAAGTATAGCGCTTTGCCGAAATTTCGGTTTTTGAAAACTACAATAAGGTCGACTCCCCGCACATGAATGACACCGGATACTGGAAAGAACCGGGAAAAGCGAAGTTCTCGGAAAAGCGATTCCATTTTCTAACAGTTGGTCAGAAAACACCTTCTCCGCATGTACATACACCTCCCAACCCCCTAATGCAAGAATCCGCCTCCCCCACGGGGTGAAACCTGACTCCACTCTGAGTCCGATTTGACCCACATATCTTGCCGGAAATACTCTGCGTTAGTTATTTTTCACGGTGTTACATTATGATTAAGGTAAAGGTAACGTGTCTGATAAATAACCTTAATGACGACAGTTATGGTCTCCTTACCGCGAGGAAATCGTGACGTGTTCATGCTTCTGCTCATCATGAGAAGCTGCGAAAATGCAAAACTGAGAGGTGATCAATCTTAGAGAGGATTCATCACTGTCACGACCAGTTTCCTAATTTTTAAGTTTTATCAGCGCTGAAAATTCATGGCTGACATCTCTGGGATCAGCGTCGCGCGTTGGCTCGTAGGCGGGAACAAAACGTTTAATGTGTTGCAGTTGGCACATGTCTGAGCTTTGAAGTCACTCCAATTAATGCGACAGCAACTCTGCCGTGCGAAGCAAGAACGTCGTATGAGCCATCAGGCGTTGCCACGCCGAAAAAAAAGATGCTGTAGTAACATCCCAGATGTTACGGTTGTTAAAAAAATGTACGACAACTCTTGGATGTTGCTAGTAACACCTTGGCAGTTAACGCAGCATGATAGGATGTAAAAGTAACATCTCAGGTCAGGATGTTGCTTTAACAGCCAAAGTGGTAATGACAACATCCAAGAGTTGTCGCACATTTTTTCAACGTCCAGGATGTTTCTACAGTAGGTACCTCTTGTTTTTCGGTGCAAATTCCCCTCAAAAAATTACGAATTTTCTGGAAAATTTGTGATTGTTTCTTCTCCGCTTTCTCAAAGGATTTTGTTCGTAATTTGATTCAAAAAGTCTGAACATTTCAAGAGAAAAGATTCATAATAGCTTTCTAAATTTGATGTTTTCAGAGAGGTTTGGCTACATTCGAATGCGCTTGTGGCGTTTCTTCTTAGCACGGCAGAACTTCAGCTCGAATAAGAGTGGCTCAAAATAATGAAGTTATTCGACCAGTGTCTCGGCTGCACATTTCTTTGTGGGTGTTTCATCGTGGCTTAAAAGTTCTCTGATGCAGTGGCGTGGCGTGAATTACGATGTTTCGATTGTTATGCCATTTAAACCTATGGTAAAGAATAGATTATTAAAGTGTTCGCTGCGAACACCCTGTTTATCGATCCTTTTCCATACGTTTAAATGACAGATCAATCGATATATCGCAAAGCGCGCCACGCCAGTGCTCTGATGGACTCATCCGAAGCGGTCCTGTCCCGGAACCATGACGTTACCGTCCCTCGCGTCTAGGTGGTAACCTCTTTGCCTAGATAGCGAAGAAGTATAGTTAGACCCTCCATTAACGTCTCGGTAAAATGTTTTCATTTTTGTACGATGTGGACACCGCGCTTGTGTATTTCCGAGCCTCACGTTGGTTCCTCTCACCTAGAAATAACAGCGGAGCTTCATACTTTGAGGCGCGTTAAAAATATTGGCGACACTTCTAGTGCCAGGTGTTAGCAGTCATGTCTTCAATGTCCGGAGTTCAAAATGGAGTGGCGAGGGGCAGTGACCAGTAATAAACCCCGCCGTAAGTTCAAAAGATGGCAAAATCCTGCGGCGTGGCGTGAATTGCGATGTATCGATTGTTATGCAATTTAAACCTATGGTAAAGAATCGATTATTAAGGTGTTCGCTGCGAACACCCTGTTAATCGATCCTTTTCCACAGGTTTAAATGGCAGATCAATCGACCACGCAACCGGCAAAATCGACATAGCCAAGTCGATCGAACTTGCTTGTCGTCATTTTTGGATCCCTCTCGCTTTTTTAGCTTAGTGAAATATCGATAATCAAGCATTCACACCTCGCCACTGCTTGAAACCTGGCCTGGATTTTTCTCAGAGAAAGAGCGTCAAACCGAAAACTGAATAACGATATTTTCTACCCTTGATCAATTTTTGAACAAATCGAGTTTCCACTCCGTTATATGTATACATTTTTCTTGACTCTAAATAAATTGATTGTGATTTTTGTGTAAATCTATCGTCTCAACGACCCGTCGTCGCAGTCTGCGAGTAACGTCGAAAGGAACTCCTCGGTGCATCAGTATCGTATTTTTTTTGGATGGATCCCAATTTGAACGTATTTCTATCAAACGGAACTATGTGCATTATGACGTGAGCCCTGTTATACGTGTATTCTTAAGGGTCTCGGGGCTCATGTCTTAATGCACATAGTTCCGTTTGATAGAAATACGTCCATTTAATTTGCCTTCGTTTCCGGCTCTCGTGGCTCGAATGCATACAAGCGCCTCCCGAAATGTTCCTTATCTTACCCCCAAAGTTCCCTCCGGAAATGGACTCACAAGTTTTTCTAAGGCTAGCCAAAATACATCGTGTTCTGTGCAATTTATTGCGAGCACCGTTCATGTATGTTTCATACATTTCCTTTGGACATGCTATTCAGCAGCGTTTCCTGTAAGCATGAGCTCACTTTAGAGGCTTCATTTCTCCTAAGTTTCAGATTTTTTTTTTCTTGTAATAAGAGGTTGAAATCGATTGGGATACGGTCCGAAAGGAAATGAATATCAGGATGGTCAGGGCCTGAGGAGTTGGTCAAAGTTTGAAATGACTTCCTTTTTATAGGCGACGGTAGATAACAAGGTGTGGCCTTTCACGGAAATAGAAACTTTAGTGCAGTACTTTATTTTTTCTTTTTTTTGAAATCTCCTTTAACAGTTATTATATAGGAGCGGAAATTCTTAAATACCACAAACAAGATTTGGGAGTTTTATCTATCCATGTGTAAGAATTCCTGCCGAATGCGCTTCTTTTAATTTTCGTGGTCAACATATGTTGCTAGGGTGAAATTCTCGAAAAACTTCGCATTCGCGTCAATTTATTCCGAAATAAAACCCCCAACCCCGGTATCTAGGGGTCCGCGCTCTCTGCTGCCGTAGAACGCAATCTATTAGCATCATGCATTTAATTAACCCGTCGCCCCGAAAAGTCCGAAGCAGCATCTACGATTACATCCGCGTAACGTTACATCTCATTACGAGCTTACGGTAAGAAAAAAAAAGCAATTTCATCGCTGGCTGGCGAGTCCAACCGCTGCCTTTGTCATCGTGTTATCATGCACTTACGATGCAAATGGGCTCGGGAAAGAGCGATTACGTCAGTTGCGGACTATGCGCCGAGTTAAAAATGGGTGGCATGAGTAATGATGAGGAAT
The DNA here is from genome assembly GCF_001854935.1 of Bemisia tabaci. Taxonomy (NCBI): domain Eukaryota; kingdom Metazoa; phylum Arthropoda; class Insecta; order Hemiptera; family Aleyrodidae; genus Bemisia; species Bemisia tabaci. The sequence goes on from NW_017554546.1 coordinate 18,111, forward strand.
GAGAAAGGCGCAGACCTATGAGCTGATGGCGAGAAGACCAGCCCCGTCCGAGTGCCAAATCACCCCCCGAGAACGCAGCCCCTTGGACCGAAAGCTCATTGCCGGGGGCTGGGATAGGCAACAACGCGTCCAAGATCCAGGGGGTTGGCACCGCAAGTATTGGCTTAGCTCAGCGTATTTTTGACGGTACTGCAGACTCCTTTGTCTACCACCCGACACCCGACTATGACCAGATGTATAAAACGAGATAACGTTATGCACCACGGGTTCCTCCTCTCTCCCCCGTATTATTATTTCATCCCGCTCCATTCCGGCTTAAACAGGATTCGGCCGTCGGAGGGGTTGCGATCAGCTGTTTGTCTGTGTCGGCCCGGTACACTCGCGCTCGGTCTTGCATCAAATTTTGTCTACGTTTATGGGCAGAGTCGATTTAGCAGTGTGACCATTCAATTTGCCGGCTGCTAGGGGTTCACGCCGTATAGGTTAACGCTCTTGACAGAGGATCAGTTGTCTTCAATTTAATTGCTGTTCTTCTCAGTGGTGGATACAGAGAGTGGATAAAGAGAAGGCTATTGCACCCCCCCCTACCCTCACCCCTCCCACCACGGCAGTTAAAACCGAAAATTTTGGAGGATGTATTCTAACGGAGTAGATGAAGAAAAAAGTTTGAGGCAAACGAAGTTCGCGCCTCTGTTGGCGCCGGTAGAACTCTAAATAATGATAAGTCGAGTAAAATGGCCAGGATGAGAAAATGCGTAAGAGAATCTCATACTTTTTCTCTCCGATGAAACGGTGAACCAAAATTTTTCTTTGGTCTAAGGAGTTTGAAAAAGAGGAGGAAAGTGCTGATGGTGGATCTTGTAATCGGCTTTAGGTGATTTCAAGCATTTTTGGATGTTTTTTTTTTGGTCGCGAATCTTTGCAGGAAACACAAAGCATTCTCCTTTGGTGATTTGTCTGCTAAAAATAAATAGCCTCTGCAGATTATGTAATGAATTGTTTTCAAAATACCGCATATTTACAGATAAGAAAGCTCAATGGCATGACGTTCTCTAAGTGTGTGATAATGCGGCATCCTGTGGGCTGGTAACGGTGACGTGAGTTCGTCGTTTCCCGTACGAGGGAACTAAACTCCGTTTTAAGGTCGCAAAGCTCACTGAAACAATTTAATCTATAACAAGAATATGACCATACAATATCCTTTCATAATTTCGCCGATTTCTCCTTGTTATGTAAAAGAAAAAAAATCAATGAGACTTTCAATTAGAAACGCCAAACAGTTTTTGGCAAAAATACATTTAACGAGAGGAAATTTTACAACATTGATAATCTTCTCTATTAATTTTCTCTCATCTTCGTCCCTCTTTTCATTCTTATGTGTCGTGGTCAGTGATTTGGTGTCTGAATCATATTGTCGCCAGAATCCATAATTAATGTAACTTTATTTATATGGGGGCAAATGCACATAAATAAGGTACTTAGTGCAATGGTGCATGCACGTAAATAAGCTTAAAAGAACTAAATTAATATTGTTTTACGAACAATAAGTATCGAAAATCAGCACGGGATGCGCGACATTGATAATAACTCCTGATGCAACTATTCGTGCGTTGGGATGTCCGCGTTGCCTTCTCAAAAAATGAAGGCGTTTTAGTTTTGCATGGGCAGCAGGGAAACGATGTGGATGATGCAACTATTCGTGCTGTATGGATGTCCGCGTTGCCTACTTAAAAAATGAAGGCGTTTTAGTTTTGCATGGCAGCAAGGAACCGATGTGGGATTCCACCCATCGCAGGCAATCGGCTGGTATTTCCCTCCGCATCAACAACTATACATACTTTGATGTCTGAAGTGTGGAGCCACTCACTCATTTCCGTTCGCGACGTTACGGATTTCCTGTTACACTGTATTCCTTCTTCGGAGAACCATAGTTAACGTAATTTCTTGAAAACTTCTTTGGTATTTCTTAACTGCTAGCAGAATATTTTGTATAAGTTTCGGTTATATTTTTATCATCTGATCGAAATACTAAAATGGGAGCGGAAATTTTGAACGTGAATTATTCACTCATTTTTTTTATGTACAAAAATTATAAAATTATAAACAATGTCAGATCACGTGTGCTGGCCGTAAAACCGCGTTTCGGAGAGGAATTCACCTTAAATCCGTCGGGGCTGAAAACAATCTGCCCTCCTTAGATTTCGAAAATGACAAATTTTTCCCACACTTATCTTTTAATCGTGTATAACGAGATTTAAAAGCAAGTGGAAAAAAGTAAAGAATGTCACGCCTTTCTAAATCTGTACCATACAATATCGTCACGTTTCAACATAAGAGCAATCATTATGATTTTACAGCCAATTGCAGATACGATATGATTCTTATCAAAGGAAGTTTACAAAACTATCTAAAGAAACCCTTTTCTTTCATACGGCTCATCGTATGAAAGTTATGACGGCCCATAAATGCAATTAATATGGTCCTGTGATGAAAGCAACGAATAAAATGCAATAAACGTGGCGTTCTCACACGATAAAGGGATCTTATGCCAAAATGTTGGAACTTTCGTTTTTTATCTAAAGGTGTGCGGATATTACTATCATCACATGCATTCTCTTCTGCAAAGCACTTTTACACGGCAATATAACAGTTTAAAGAAGCAATTATCCTCTGAATAAATGCTCTATGACGTCAAGCGGGGAAAAATCCCTCGTGGTCCCTAACAGATAAATGGAACACGTTGAGCAGAGAGGATCCAAGCCACATCACCCATTGCTTATTTTATCTGGGCAATTTATTTTTTTGCAAGAGAACGTTTGTGCGGATTCCTTTAAAAATTTTAAGGTATGTGCTTCGCACTATGCAGAAAAATCACTTAACTTTACACAAAAATCCGAACAACCGTTTTTTTGTAAGAAATTAAATTGCCCATTTGAATTTGGCAATAGTTGATATAGCTTGGTTCCTTTCTGCTTAACGCGGTCCAAACGAGAATGCCGCTGCTGTATTTAGAGACATTTAATTACCCTTGTTTTTGTAGCTTACTAAATCACCAGGAACGAATCAAAGTGCACATCACTCTTGACCGCAGTTAGGTTAATCTGGCGCGCAGAGAGAACCACATCCGCGATCGCTAGCTCCGAACCAGACGATTTTCGCACTCCTCTCATTATGAAATTGTCGGGAGGTGCAGCATATTAAATTCTCAAAATAATGCAGGGGAGGGTCCTCGACGTGCTCTCCTGACGGGGAGTGCTGAAAAATATCCACGTGATGGCGTCTGTAAATCATAATAATGTCGCCGCGGCTCGCCACCGAAAAACAATATCGTCGCTCGTCTTCCGTGTAACGTTTCGGCGGATATTTGAGGGTTATTTATGGATCAAGGTCAAAAGCACTGAGCATACTCGTGGAAACATTGAGAATCTCAGCTCGGAGATTCGGAGATCTTCGAGGAGGAAAATGCGGGATTCTCTTTTCGCACAAAGCCGTTTCAACAGGGAACGTCATAGTTTCCTGCCTCGTCAAGCATTCGAATAGATACAGTAAAAGAAGGAGATTAAGAAGGAGAAAAAAAGAAAAAGGAAAATGAGGAAAAGAAGTAGAAGCAGAGGAGGAGGTAAAAGGCGAATGAGAGGAAGAAGGAGAAAAACGGTGGAATAAAAAGAGAGGGAAGAATAAGAAAAAGAAGACATGGGCGGATTTAAGGGGGGGCGAAGGGGGTGTGAGCCCCCCCCCTTCTGTTCACCAGATAAAAATGAGGAAGATAAAGAGAAGGATGAAGAAAGGAAGGAACAGAGGAAAGACGAAGGAAAGACGCTTACAATTGGCAGTTATTCATGACAAAAATTGACTTAAACTGCAATTGAGATGCTTCAAAAATTCCAAAAAATTTGGGGGAGAGACCCCCGAATCCCCCCTCCCTTCGCTCCCGTTCCCTCGTTCGAGGTATTGGAATTCGCTCATGAAAGAATATGAAAAAAGTATGAAAAGGAAATAAAACATAAAGAGAGGAAGAAAGAGCACAGGAAGACGAATAATTAGTAGGAAAAGACAAGGTAAAAAGAAGAATCGAAGATAGAAAAGGAGGAGAAAAGGAAAAAGAAGAAAAAAATACGCAAATAATTACAAAAACAAATCCATGGGAAATCTGTAGTTTTAAGAAGGAATATTCAAAACATAGTGACTTAACAGAAGCCTGCGTAAGGCCTGCCCGCAAAAATAACATAAACAATTACGCAGTTGACGCGGCGCAGTGTTTACGCACACGCGAAGGCGCGGGGTTCACGGACAAGGGGTGAGTAGGGGGTAGGGGATGTCATTGACCTCAAGCGCCATTCGATTAGTGCGGAGGGCCTTCCAAAATAGGCAGCACTTAAAAAGCAGCACAGCGGGGCGAAAAAGACCCGAGTCCTATCATCGTCATCTCTAACAAGGGAATAGGGAAGAGAGTCATCATTCATATATCTATTTCACCTTTTTTTCACGCATTACTTCCTCTTCGTTTTAAATTTAAATCGGTCAATCGAAAATCATCAGAAAATCATTCAGAGCACTACGGGTCTGCTTGCATTTGGTCTCATTAAAAAGGATTTATCTATTTTAAGGAGAGATCCGGCTTGAGTTCAATCATACATATAGAGGCTGAGGATGCGATAAAATACATGTACTTACTCAAGCTCTAGTGCAAATTGAGGATCAATTTCTTTGAATCCAAGCTGGTTTTTTCGGTGCACTGAAAAATTTATGTGTACGGCAAAAGGTATATTTTTCGCTACTGCGTCACTTATGTGACCAATTCAAAGCTATTCTGCCGTGCAACGCAAAAACGCCGTAAACGCCATTATAAATTTTTTGGGAACAATGTATCATACCTGAAAAACTTGTGTACCTTGGGACAATGTTTTTACTGAATTGTTTCGCAAATACTATCAAAAACTTAACCTAAAAATTTGAGGTCCATGGGTAAAACAATTTTAATTTTATAAAGAGTTAAGTTCCAAAAAACGCGGGGAAATTTTGATGGATTTACGGCGTTCTTGCTTAGCACGGTAGTATTGCACATCTATCTTTTTTCAAAACTCTTAACGAGACGTATCGTCCTACCTGTGAAATGGTGTCTGATTGCATGTGCATATTCCAGAATAGTGTTTTGATTGTTCTATGTTTAGAGTGATGAAAAATGATCAGGTCTACCCAAATAAAAAGTCTCAACACAGAGCACTGGAAAAAGCATGGGGTCTGAAAGCATTCGTTCGCCTAAAGGCTGTAAATTCATTATTAAGAGGCCATAAATTTGGCTTCTCCGGTCACTGGTGCAAGAGATCGAACCGTGCGCGTGCATTGAGATGTATGGATTCCACGATGTTCGCTGTGAAGTTGCATACTCAATATTTGGAAGGCAACTTTGGGACAGGTGTCAGGAAATTTCGTTCTGAAACTATACCTTTGTGTAGCTCGCATTCACACCTCTCAGAGCCGAAACGTTGTCGCGGTGCAACATCAACGAAGTATGATGTTTTAAAAATCACCGCCAGACGCCATTTTCTTTAATTGCGAAATGTTAGATGCTCCGCAACCCGTGACAAAACATACATTTAAAACGATTAAAACAGCGGGTCACGATGTCTTTTTTTAACGCAATAGACCAAAATGTTCAAATTTTCTCATAACAACTCTATTTATCTCCTTTAGAAAGGTACAGCCTAGTACTAAGTTGTAAATTTTTTTATTTATTTATTTTTTGGTAATATTATATTTCGTATCCAACTAACGAAGACTGCGGCGGCGTTTCCAGCCAAAACGTCTTAGTCTATTGTGTCAAAAAAAATCCTTGTTACCCGTCTTTTTAATTGTTTTTAAAAGTAATCTCTTCGAAAAGAGTCGAAATTCATAGTGCGAAATGAGCAACTCATAAGGCACGAAAGTAACAAACTTTGGAGACTGAAGTATTACTCAGGGTTTTAAGAGAGAAAAAAGAAGGGAACAGCGAAGCTGCAATGTGGTCCGCAGGCATACACCCACGGCTATAGCTGCAGCTCCACCGTGACACGAAGAGCCGTAAGTGGCGTCCTGGATGAGCCCCGAGACACATTGAAGCATGTTCTAACCGTGGCTCATGCGGAGATGCACATACGACCCTCTTCGCTACCACGGCGGAGCTCGAGATGAGAGCGGAGAGGTAGATCGTTCACGTGGAGTGAAATGAGAGGGCTTGCACAAAGACCTGATCTAAACAACTGGCCGGGCCGCGTGGTGTACTGCCACCACCGCGCCGTTGAAATTAAAAAGCAGTTGTTTCAAAGGGTGTAAAGTAATAAATGATACAGACACGGTGGCGCGCACATGGCTCCGAAGTTACCTTCTACCGCTGATCATTCTATCCATTCAACACGGTTCCAAGCCTGCGATTTTAGCTGAAAATGTTTACCCTGATCGGATCCAAGATTAGTGGTGAAAGGAACCGGTTTTGAACTCGGAACGAAGTGTGGTCGTATGACTGGGAAACAAAGCCTTAAGGGTTCAAGCACACATTTTTTTTTTGGTTCGTTTATCTATCATCGAACTGATCTGAGATAAGATATGTGGGTCAAGCGCCGTCTTTCATCCCAATTCGAACGGAGCCTCGAGCATATAAACTCGAAAAATAAATCCTCTTCAATTTGTCTTTATTCATCGGCATTTTCTTCTGATGCGGCACTTGTATCTTTTCCGAACTTCCATAGGAGATTATTGTTCTTTAATGAGCCTGTTTTTTTAGGCACTATGCTTACATAGTTCCAGTCTTGTATGAGGCATTGCTCTTTACGAAAAGATTATGATTAAAATCGCTGAAATAGAGGTAAACTTCCTCCAACTCTATATCAGTAGTTACTATGACCAAATGCAGTATGTGGTTTGCTAATTAGTGATAATTTTACATGAATGGTGGTAAAATTATTACTGAATAGTAAAACTACCAAAATTATAGGTTGCGGTTACTATAAATTTAACTGAGCAGCTTAATATTTTACAAGAACGTTTGTGTAGATTTTTTTTTTTGGAAAATATAAAGAATTTGCTTCGTGCTGTGCAGAAAATTCACTGAAATTTACAAAAAAAAAAAAAAAAAAAAATCCGCACAACCGTTTTAAAGTAAAACATTAAATTGTCCAATGAAATTTGGCAATAGCTGATGTGGCTTGGTTATTTTCTGCTTAACGCAGTCCAAATGAAAATTTGAATATGAAAAATATGGCCGTTTTGAATTCCTCTGATTCTTTTAAATACCTATTTATGTAAATAAACAAAAGAAAATTAGTTACATATTGTAAACTGGCTTTTTATCATTTAAATGACAGTTATCCTATCAGAGTGTCCAAAAACTTAATGGCGGTATCAAGTTGAATTACGCTGACTCTGCGAGCAACTCATCGCGCCAAACACGGTGTCGTCAGAGCGGAACGCATATTAGCGCCTACAAGACTGAGGGAATACTTCAAGCATTGAGCGTACACCACGGTGCGCCGCGCCGCGATAGCGCCTACAAGACTGCAGGAATACTTCACGCATTGCGCGTACACTACGATTCGCGCTTTAATCCTCGCAGATTCGTAATTTCTTGGTCCGGACCTACCTCGTTGTACACAATTTTTCCATTTCTGACCAATGCATATCGCAAGCCTGTAATCCCCTAAAATAAAGATAAACCTACAAAAGTGTGTGTGAAAGTTTTTTTGTATTTCGTAAAATTAAAATTATTAAATTCTTTAATGAGATGCTAAAGTTGAGAAATGGTGACTCGTCTAGGGTAAAGTATAAACATTTTTTATTTTTCCCGACTAACTTTGCCCTAACTCTATGCCTTTTTTTGGAGACTAAGCGCAAATATCATAGGCAAAGTGGCAGGAAACACGCATACTACTTTACGTCCACCACTGCGCTAGCAAAATGCTGTCGTATGCATGTTATTATTTCGCTTAAGGGTTGATTCTCCTGCGTTAAATTGGACTGCGTTAAGCAGAAAGGAACCAAGCCACAATCATAAATTGCCAAATTTAATTGGACAATTTAATGTTTTACTTAAAAACGGTTGTGCGGATTTTTTTTTTTGAAAATTTGAGTCAATTTTCTGCACTGCACGAAGCAAATTGCTTAGAATTTTCAAAAAAAATCGGCACAAAAGTTTTCCTGTAAAAAAGTAAGCTGCTCGGTTAAATTTGGCAATAGCGGATGTGGCTTGGTTCCTTTCATGCTGAACGCGGTCGAAATGATCATAGTCCAGGGAACTTTGGTTCCTTTCATGCTGAACGCGGTCGAAATGATCATAGTCCAGGGAACTGTGGACCTTGAGAAGAAACCACCGCATTCTTAAGAAGGTTCCCCAGGATCCAACCTGGAAGTTCAGAGATCAATCTATAGGTATCGTCGCGTCGGTAAAAAGGAGACGTTTTGTCCTGGATCCACGCGGCACGCGCCAGGCTGCCTATGCAAGGGACCTATTGTGCTTTGGACTCGGGCCGTGAAGGAACCCCGAAAAAAGGTCATTTCCTTTCCCTCCACTCCTGCCAGGTTAAACCCCTCGGAGGAAGAAAGGAACCGAGGACATTGCACCTTTTCCCCTGGCCACTTTCATCCCCCTCCTCCGCAAGTAGCACGTGCCCTTTTAATGCAATTTCCCCTGATTTTTTTCTCTATCTAACCCCCTCTCAGTGGTCCCGCTCCCTCACTTTCATCCTGTTCCTTACTCTGCCGTGTTGATTTAACAAAACAGCTGCTCTTTTCATTATTATATCGAAGTCAATCCCACGCGACGTCTTTTTATGCAATCGCGCCACTGAAGGATCCCAAGTAGTTTAGTCTTTCTGCAGTGGGATGCATGATTTTCCCGCTCGTCTTCAGTGGCTTGGCGTGCTTTGCGTTATATCGATTGTTATACCATTTAAACCTATGTAAAAGGATCGATAAACAGGGTGTTCGCAGCGAACACCTCAATAATCGATTCTTTACCATACGTTTAAATGGCATAACAATCGATAAATCGCAATTCACGCCACGCCACTGCTCGTCTTCACTCCAAACGACAAATTCTCCCTCAAAAAAGGATACCGTACTGCTGTTCTAAGGTTCTAAGGAAAAACGCCGTATGAAACTTTATGCGTTGCCAAATTTCCCCTGATAAATTACAAATTTTGAAGGAAATTTGTGAATGTTTCTCCTCTAAGTTTTCGGATGATTTTATTCGCAATTTAATCTACAGTATCCGAAAGTTTAAGGTAAAATTATTCACAAATTTCCTAAAAAGTGCATGTTTCTTGGCGGGAGATATGGCAACATCTGAATGCTTCTACGGTGTTCTTCCTTAGCACGGCAGCGTAAGAGTTTTACGTTGTCACCAAATTGCCTTCAATAAAATACACATTTTCATGAAAAAAAAAAAAAAAATTGTGAGTGACTTATTCTCATCCAGTTTTTGAGAATTTTTTTCTCATAATGGATCTTTGCGCTGGTCACAAAATCGTGTTTTGGTGCCTTACTCTTGTAGACTTGCTGAAGATAATTAGATATGTCCTAACAGCAGCTCTATACGTTCTATACAAATCGAGATATCGCGCTTTGAAAAACTCGGTTTATGACGTCATCCACCACCGTAGTGCACACCATGATTTCTTCCACTTTGGTTTCATCACTCGGTGAGATATACTTTTGCACTGGTTACTTAACGTGAAACACGGATGACACCAAAGCAAGGTGGAAGGAACCGTGGTATGCACAATTGAACAACCGCGGTGGATGAGGTCATAAACTGAGTTTTTCAAAGCGCGATATCTCGGTTAATATTGAACGTAGAAAGTTGGTGTTTAGACGGATCTTATCATTGTTAGCTAATCTACAAGGATCAAGAATCAAAACACGATTTTGTGGCTAGCGTAACTGACCCATCAAATTGAAAGTTTCTGAAAGTTTGAAATGAAAGTAATCATAACGTAGTCAAAAATAAATATTTCGTTGCGGGATATTCGGCATTGTCAAAAATTTCACACGGCGCGGCGTTTTTAAAAATACGATCAGACTATCTCACCAAATAAAATGTACGTAGACATTAATCGTTTCAACAAAATTATATTTACCATTAATTTTCTTTGTCCCATGCTTGATTTTTAATTCTTTATTTTATAGTTTTTACACCAAGGTGCAGTAGAGCCAGCAAGATTTTTCAAGAGCCCTCCATCGGCCAAGTTTACAGAAAAACCACTAATTAAATGAGTGAACGGCATCATAGCACGTTAGCTTCCGTCAATCATCTAATGAGGTCTCTGCTTGGGTGTAAGTGACTGGAACGGGAATTTTGAATAAGGGCCACCTCAAATGGAGGGTAAATTTTCAGACAGGGCAGGAGCTGGACTCGCCTGTGATTTTCGGGACCGAAATAGCCTCCTTGCATTTCCAAAAACGAGTCGCTTCCACGTGGTTACTGGAGCAGAATGTCCTCATGATGATAATATTTTTGATGATGATACACGACGTGGAGTTGGTGAGGTTAAGTTGAACGAACTTTATTCGCCTATTTTCCCGGCTTTGGCTGTTGTCCAGCGACAACGAACCCAGTTTGAGTTCCTCTTGCACGTAATAAATAATAAATTATCATAAATAGAACGCAATTAAGGATGATATGCTGAAGGGACACTTCCGCAAACGGACCTCATCAACTTTCAACTTTAGGGACCTTTTGCAACATTCTTCATATCAGATTTTGATACGGGATCGCTGATAAAGAATAGTTGGCTTTCTGTGTCATTGATAATTGAGGAGTCCTCAAATCCATGGTCTCTTGTGTGCATTTCAGATCTGTGTTGATTTATGTTCACATTTTGAAGGCAAAATTCAAAGGAGGATCCAGCGAAAAGCGTGTTTTGCAATATTTGATTGAGCAATCTAACAGAACCTAGAAACAGATGCTGTTCATGTGATCCCCAACTGCTATGTTGACAGCGAGATTTATCGAATACCACTACAATGGAACTGGCGATTTTTCATTGCCTATGAACACAAATTGAAGGCGCAGAGATAATAATCATGAACAGGTGGCTATAGCACGATCCTTAAGAAGAGATCACTGAGTTGCAGTCTGTTGGATTATTTTTTCGAAATCCTAGAGTACCTAAGTAAAGCCTTTCATCTATGAACTATTTTATCGGTTTCCTCCAACGGATTCTAGTTGGAAATTGTCATTTACTCTCTTGAGATCACCATCAAATTATTACACTTTATCTGACTATCTGAAAACTTTAAATTGACCTACGCATTTTGTCGAAATTGGGCAAATTTTGAGGTAAGTCTAATTCAAAATATCAGAGTTCAGAGTTTGATGGAAAATTAAAATGCCTCACTGAACAGAGGAACTTTTTACGGTGGATATAGACCGGTCTAAGAGGTAGTTGAATATGAAACATCGGAGGCGAATTATGTGCGTGAAGTAAGAAACAAAAGGAAAGAAAAAGAGAGAGGGGAAAATAAGTGGACGGAACTGCAAAATAGCAGAAATTGCGGCTAATTAACATAATGCCACCGGCCTATGCATATGAGTTAAGAATTAAACGGTATGCTGTCCTTTGGACGTATTTGACTGGCACAGATATTTTCCATCTTTTTGTTTCGTGTTATGCTGCATTGTGTTTAAGGTTTCTCTCGTGTGCCTTGGACAAGGTAAGTCGACAATCCACGATAAAACTCTACGTATGGAGGCAAAACGTATAATACAACTTTATTAACGTTCACGTGGCTTACGATGGGTAATTAACGAGCTACAGAACGAGAAAACTCGATTCAGTGTCTCATCGTGAGGAAGATAACTCATGAGTGATTGATTGAGTGACATTGCTAGCGCCTTCAATTAATCGTTTATGCTATTTGCGCTACGTTGAGGGTCGAATAGTTGTATCACATTTTTGGCATGAAGGAAGTGACTTTTCTTGCGGATTCATCAGCTATGCGTGCTTGTTAGAGGAACAACGATGGACGAACCATACTGTATTATATCTACTCACTTATTTTAATAAATGGCCATTATGCTCAAGGTATATCTCGTTTACTTTACATCACGAAAGTCGACAACTCCAATTTTCATCATAAACGATGTTATTGAAGTTTAAAGTGAACCGTCCCGCAGGCTATAGAAAACATAACACGCGCATCTTTTAACAGCGCAATTTAGTCAACTTCATCTCGTCTTCAAACGTTGAATTGCCGCTAATGGTCATTATTTGGGAATTTTTCTTTATTTTCTTTCACCTCGCGGGTCCTTTTCCTGATTCCACCCGGAATCAGGTCCATGGATCATGCGTTTCCAGACAAAGGAATGTAACACAATCCCAAGGTCCCAAAATTAACGCAAATAGTTCATTTTTCACACGAATAAAGCCGTGCAGTATCCGTCCAAGATTCTGATGATTCTCTTGTGATCGGAAGGAAAACCGGTGGACTCGCCAGTTGGGAACCTCCAACGGTTTCCCCGTGAAAGAACGAATAGCCCTGGATAGACGATCAAATTCCGAACCAATTCCGATCAAAGTAGACATGCTGATGACTGGTGGTCACCATCTACCTTCTACCATCAAATTTTGACGGGCCGCACTTTTTTGTTCAAAGTAAGATCAGACCGGAGTACCACCATTCATCATTTCCTGCCACAGGAAACATTTCTGCCAAGTTTTCATTTTAAAATGAAGCAAATCAATGAGTTTAAGACTGATGACTCCCGGCACTTTGATGCTACTTTGATCGGAATTGGTTCGGGAATTTGATCGTCTATCCAGGGCTAAATGGCGGATGGAAATTTTGCAACGTTGAAATGTCGGGAGGCGACGAAACGTTGAGCCGCCTCGGAGGGCTACAAATAATCAATGTTAATTCCGCCACTTTTCCCTGAATATTGAGCAGAGCGCAGGTAAGTTCCGAGAGGTATCTCATAGGATGAGGATAGGCAGGTCGCGGAACTGAACAGGAGCGCTGTTGACAACCTTGTTCCGCTTCCGGTGATCGGCGTTGAGCGCGCGGCCTCTCTCGACGCACAATGGATCGAGTCAGTGTAAGAGGTCGGACAAAATTCGGAAACTTTAAACGCTTCCAACTCCATTTGAACAACATTTTGAGACTTTAAAAGTGGTTCCATTGGTTTCCTCGTGAAATTTCCCTCAAGGCGCACCCCTTAAAACTTAAAATGTGACGAAATAAACATCAAAATTTGCAGTTTTAGTCAAAAATTTCACGTCCGACCTCCGTTATTCATTCGATCCACTGTGCGACGCGCCGCGGCACAGTACGGTGCGGCCTGGCGTGACAAACGGATGGACACTCGAATCCATGCATGCTAAAAGGGCCTAAGTCCGAAACCTCATGAGCCCTAGCGTCCTGCGTAATCGGCAAAAATCAGGGTTTATGAATTTTTGAACTTACGTCTTTTTAGCAGGAATTGATTCGTTTGCCCGCCAAGCTGCCGCGCCACATACCTCGCTTTTCGTCATTATGTCCCATCCATTTCGTTATCGGACAAGTCCTGGCTATTCCTGCCGATACCTAACGATCCGATTCCCCTACCTCCTTTCCTGCGGGCCGATTATTGAAACTGATAGACAAAGCTATAGACAAAGACGACAAAAGGGATTTAAAGGGATCCTATTGGTGGAAGCGGGTGGTGGCAATGGACATAGGAGGTAAGTAATAGACTAACTGACGGCAACCCACCAAAGACCCGACAGTTAGTCCATCATTTTCTTTAATCTATGAGAACCAACCATGTCAACCAATAGGATCGCGGATCGCTCTATACTCCCTATGTCTTCTTTGGCTATCGCTTTGTCTATCAGTTTCAATAATCGGCCCGCCGGACTCTTGATGCCAAGGAAGAATGTCGTATGCTGCCGTCCTAAGTAAGAACGGGAACGCCGTATCTCCCTCCTACACCTTCCAAATTTATGAAATCGTTCATGCTTAGTAACACCATTTGCAGTATGAGAAATACCACCACCATTTGCACCATTTGCGTATTTGCGTTTAAAATGTTTATAAAATAAATAAAGCAGTGATAACCATAACACCTTGGCTAAAATCCTTTTCTTTCTCATCCTTTCAAATTGATTCCTGGCAAAATGATGTTTTGAAAGAAAATTAACAAACGATTCTCCTTCATTCTTTTAAGCCAGCATTGTCATACCATTGGGAACTAGAAACGAAAAATAGACGCCTAGCGGTAATTAAGTTTTCTCGTGATAGGGCAGTATGTGTGGAAGAAAAATTCAACATTTTGGATGGAGTTACGCCTTTTTGCTATGGACGGTAGTATGAGCCTTCAGACGTTGCCAAAGTTCCTCTCATAATATACTAATTTTATGTGAAACTTGTGCATATTTTTCTTCCGATTTTTAAAGTGTGGAAAAATGAAAAAGAAATAACACCAATTAAACCCTATCGGAAAGTTCCTTTACATTTTCCACGTAACGTATAGGTCACAGGCAATGAGCAATTAATGACCGGGAATATGCAAGTGGCCTACGTGTTAACTCCGCAAATCGCAGTGATTCGAATCGGCATGAAGCAGATTTCATGGGTAAGGGCCTGTAAGAGCACGCTCTAGGCTTTGTGCGCCTTCATGTACTTGTGATACTATACGCTTCGTCACGCAGTTAGTTTAGTTGCCTGTCTGACCGAAACCCACAGATTATCAAATGTTCGACCAAAATCATAGATTTCACCACAGGACCAAAGAGTCAAGTGATTTTTGCGGGAGTGTGCTGGTGTTGAATTACGATACAGGGTCATCTCAAGTCACGAAAAGACGAGTGGATGCGGAGAGCATTTTATTGGGATCAGGGGCTGAGATGGAAAATTTCATGAAAAATAAGAATTTGAAATGTAGCGGTGTTTCAGAGACTTCTTTGAAATTTCACGTGAAATTTAGTGTGAAACTACCAGGGCGAGCTCAAGTAAGGGGCCCCCCTGAGACGACATTTCGTTTTATTCCCTCGCGAAAGAACCTAACTACATTGCAATGTTGCAAAATTTCCCCTCGCAAATTGCATCATAAGAAGGAAAATCTTGGGGATTCCTAACTGAAATTTTTGAAATTTGTTGACATTTTTCACTGATTTTTCGTCTGGTCTCTTGCAAAAATCAGTAAAATTTTGGACAAAAATTGCACAGGTACTCTCTTGTAAAAAATGTATTGTTTGAGTCAATTTTGCAACATTGGAATGGAGTTACGTTCCTTTGTGCGGAAAACGACGATTTATACGGTGTTCTCTGCGAGGAACTCATCGCGTCAAACAAGGTGTGGTCAGAGCGGAACGCATAATAGCGCCTACAAGACTGAGGGAATACTTCAAGCATTACGCGCTTAACGCTTGATAGCGCCTACAAGACTGCAGGAATACTTCACGCATTGCGCGTACACTACGGTGCGCGCTTTAATCCTCGCAAATTCGTAATTTCTTGGTGCGGACCTACCTCGGTACACACAATTTTTCCATTTCTGACCAATGCATATCGCAAGCCTGTAAGTTGGAGTGGAGTTACGATCCTTTGTGCGGAAAACGACGATTTATACGGTGTTCTGAAGCTGGAGTAAAGGTAGATTTAATATTTTTTGCTCTTGCAAACAGGTGATGGCGTGGACGCTTCGAGGAGGTCGTCGGCTAAAATCCTGAGTACTGATAAAATGCGAACTAACACCTTGGGCGAAATTATTCGCACGTTTGCCAACCTTTCAGAGGCGTCCGTTGCGTCGCGGCGAAGCAGTGTGTCTCGTCTCGTTGTCATCGTGTCGCGTCGTCGTCGCGACGCGACGCGACGTCCACAGAGCCGTGATGATAAACAGCCGTGTGACCCCTTAAAACTTTTCGGCCGTTAACCTCTCACCTGGAAAGAGGCCCATTTTACCTGGAAGCCGGCCCATTTCACCTGCTATGCATTCCTAAAAATATTCCATATATCCTTTCATTTTATCTGACAATCTGTTTCACCCTCATATTTATTTATTTTTTATGTTTGTTTTTCACTAATGAGACTCAGGTGATTGGTCTCCCTCTCCAGACAAAATGTAATTTGGACCTTATTTTGCCATAAGTAACCGATATTTTTGGCTCATTTTAGAGACAGCCGGGAAGAGCCAAAGATTGTGGTTCCTTTTTGCAAAATGTAATCCAATTGCACTGTGCAGTTTTCTCTCCGAGATTTTACAAGGAAAATTAATCACATACCTTGAAGTCTGGAAAACAACTCCATACCAAGGTATTAGTGTTAGGATAGTAACAAGAATAGAAAAGAAAGCAGAAATGATGAAGAGAAAGAAAATGAGAAAGAGGAGAAGAAAAAAAGAAGAAATCAGACAGAGGTGCAGTGGTATCATCGCGGAATTGCATACCCACTCGGAAAACAGACAGAGAGCTGGCTGTTTACAAAATGTGAAAAGATTTTATTAACGTCAAGTCAGTTCGCCTTCAATATCTAGTGTAGTCAATACGAGCACCCAAGTGGTCGAATAGTGGTATCATCCTCCATATAATAGTCAGACAAGTCTCTGTCGGGAATATTTTGTAGACACGATAACTTTTGTTAGAATCCCGTCAGCTTAGTGAAATGTGTTAGTGGTGTGCTTTTTGATCGTATGGAGGTTAGGTTACACTGTCAATTGAGTGATCATTTATTTAAATTATAATGTGGAGAAATGGTGCTGAGCCCACAAAATTGTATCTCCACCTTGTTACATACAGTGCGGGCCACTTCTTAGTGCTTTTTTTTTTTTTTTTTTTTTTTTTTTTTTTAAAGAATCATAAGTTATAGCGAAGTATCTAGATCCGTGACACTTCAGTCACACGATTTTCGCTATTATAAATGAAATTAAATATATGCATTTAGCATACCCTCGAGAAGGGAACCGATACTTGAGTAAGTCCTTTCCTTCCTGGTATGAAAACTATCTACAAATTATTATTCCATACAAATAAATTCACTACACATTTTAAATTCACAACTGTAAAGCGGACCATCTCAAGATTAAATATACTCTCCAGCCTATGGCCTCAATCCGAGGAACAGTAGCGTGGCATAAATGATCGATTATCGATATTTCTCCATTTGTATCTATGGTAAAGAATCGATTATTAAGGTCGCTGCGATCACCCTCTCCATCGATCCTATTCCATGGATTTAAATGATAGATAAATCGATGTATCGCAAAGCACGCCACGTCACTGCTAAGAAAGTATACCTACCAAGCAGAGGATGATTGTTTTAATAAAAATCTATGACGGTAACGACGACCCAATTACCGGCTAATGGCCACTCCATCTATTCATTAATAATTGCTTGCTTTGGCATTTAAACTCCATGTGTTAAGAATAAACGGGCTCTTCGGCCAACAAGACCTACATCAGGAAGGCTAAAAATATATCCAGCCTGAGCAGGATGAATGTCCCTAGAGCTTCGAAGAGCCAGGATATTTTTAGGGAATGGTCATAATAAGTACACCGCCGTGCTAAGGAAGAACGCCGTATGCACATTCGAGAGTTGCCAAATTTCCCTCAATAAAATGATCATTTTTGAGGAAAGCTATGAATATTTTTCCTTGAAATTTTCAGGAACTTCAGGTGAAATTGCGATCAAAATCATCTGAAAAATTGGAAAGAAATCATTCATAAGTTTACCAGGAAATGCGTGTTTTGTCGAGGGAAATTTGGCAACGCCTGGAGGTTTATACGGCGTTTTTCCTCAGCACGGCAGTACAGCGCGAGGCCAGACGGATCATGCATGTGCACTCCGACTGAGAGAGTCATGGGACGGTCTGCAACGTGCCGGTCACTATTAAAATCATTTTAGTTGAATTTACTGCTTATTGAGGTAAATTGTCTCTCATTCGTGACGGAACCGTGCAGTTTAACCGCGCGTCCCCCAGGCCAATTTGGCGCCTCGAAACGTATTTACGAAAATTAATTGGACTGTATTTTGCAATAAGGAATTACGATATTTGGCTCATTCATAAAAGCACTTGCCTGCACAGGGGAACTAACGGCGTATATATTGTTTCTATAATGAGCCAGAAATAGCAGTTCCCTATTGGAAAATGTGATCCACTTTTCCTCTCAACACCGGCAGATCAAGTGGTTTCCACAAAGGAAATGCAAGTACAAAAGCACCCACTTTGTAAGAATGTAAAGACCCTGCCAAAAAGCTGTCTCCTCTTAGAAAATCCGGGGGCTTTAGTGAGCCGTTGAGTTTTGATGCAATAATAGGCCGCTCTGTCATAATTTTTAGCTTAACCTCAAAGCTGATTCCGTCGTTTCTCGGAGAAATGAACTTGACGCCATTGTTGCAACACTGACGCATTTTTTACGAGACAGTATGGGGATGATCGTTCTTAAAGGGTGGTGACAGGGGCCTCAAATGAAATGAGGGAGCACTAGCTCCCCGCTGAGTTGTGGAAGGACAGGGTACCGGTACCCGGTACCGTGGCGGTTAGGAGTCGCAAAGTGCCAGATGGTTTTTGCGTTTAATCCGAAGGAAAATCAGTGCAATTTTCAGTCAGGCACTCCCAAATTTTTCTTGGTAAAAACACAATTGGTGAATAGACATTTCGCGACTTTGAAGTGCAGTCACTTTCATTCGTCTGGCCTGGAAGAATCCAGCAAAACCCAAGGTTTAACCAAATTTTTGGCATTATATTAACCTCAGCAGGAAGCCTTACGGACTTAAAGATGTCAAGAGTTAATAAAAGGACAAAGTTTGATGTGACATGTAAGAAAAATTACCCAGGAAAGTGTGGGGGTAAACAAGAGAAATAGACAAGGGGGACTACAACTGGAAACTATATGGACATGTACGTACACGGTGGTAGGAGGGAAGAAGTATTTATCGAGAACAAAGGATTTTTCCATGAGCTTCAAAACTAAAGTTTTTTCGTTTTGTTTTTTTGTGAGGGTGAAAATAAACATTCGATGCAAAGAGGAGAAATTAAGAAGAGGAGCGATGATTGCGTGAAAAAGAAAAGGAATGAAATTAGAGTCCTCGATGGCAATGGAAATGACGGATCTGACAATCTCTCAGCACCTGAAAAAAGTCGACGAGGGGATGTGAATGAAAACTCGGGAGGGGATGAAGGCTGCAGGGGTGAAAAAAAAGAGTACAAGAGACCAGAGAGTCGTAAAGAGCGAGCTGGCGAACCTCGGAGGCCGAACTCTGCGCAAGGGGGAGGCTTCACGAACGCAGAGCGCCCGGGAGCAGAACGCGCTGCGCCGCGCCGCACCCCCTCCCCCCGCCCCCTCGGGCCCGCGGTGGCACACGCGGGGAGCGGGTCGCGGGGCGGAGGGGGAACGGGAGAAGGGACGAGATAGAGGCCTATTAGGAACAGCTGCACATTGCGTCGAGCACGGAAAAGCAGGAGAGGAGAGAGGGGTTCGGGCTTACCCTAAATATAGACTGTAACAGAGGGAGCCAACCTCTCCTATCCTGTTCCTATGTGACATTTGCAGTCGCGTATTGAGCATTGAACGGGAATGACACGGTCGCGCGTCTCCTGAGTTTTTTTGTTACTTGTTTTGTTTTCGCATATTTTTTAGGATTTAGAATTTCAGTCGCTCGCTCGACGAAGTGGATACTAGTCAAATTCGTGTGTTGTGCCTGCTCAACGGATCGTGCGCGTACATTGATTCGGATTCCCATGCAGGTGATCCCAGCGCCTATCGTCGGATAGAACACGTGTTTCCTTAACCGCGCTTCTTCGCGTCTTCGTCTCGCACAGCTAAGTTTTCCTCATGGTGTCACCTGTCACCGGAGAGCTCTAACTCCTCCTCAAGTTGATTCCTCAGTAGAATTCTCGTAATTCTACCCCGCTCGTTCGGTTTTTCTTCGGAGCAGGGTTAAATTAAATCTTCCAAGATTGCGACCACAATGCTGATGCCTGGTGCTTTGAGCACTACGGACAGTGTGTTAGGATCAGCGGAGGGGTTGGTCGGGAGCCTGGCCTCTCTGACCGCCCCTACGGCCACCTCCAGCCAGAAGGATACCACATGGACTAAACTCTTCGTCGGCGGATTGCCTTACCACACCACAGACAAATCGCTCAGGGAACATTTCTCCGTTTTCGGGGATATCGAAGAAGCAGTTGTCATCACAGATAGACAAACCGGCAAAAGTCGAGGATATGGATTTGTAAGTATAGCAATGATTTCATTTTTTCCCGGAAAATTGTCTTAAAATAATCAAGCGTGCCTCCGTTCAGGCTTCGATGAGGCTTATACGCTTCAGTTTTACCACGAGTCATCACTCAAAATTGCTCGCGACTCACTCAGCGGGCCGATTATTGAAATTGGTAGACGAAGCTATAGACAAAAAGAGGAGGAAAGGGATTTGAAGGGATCCTATTGGTGGAAGCGGGTGGTTGCAATGAACAAAGGAGGCTGGTAATAGACCAACTAATGGCAACCCACGAGAAACCCCATAATAAGTCCATCATTTTCTACCTTACAGTCCATAAGAACCACCCATTTCAACCAATAGGATCGCTTTTTATTCCCTACGCCGTATTTGTCCATCGCTTTGTCTCTCAATTTCAATGGTCAGTCCGCTGGTGTTTTTACCGCTTCATGCATACCAGACAAAAGATGAGCTTTTTTACTTGAAACATATGACGTTTTTCAAGAAACTTCTGCCTAATTTTATTGTAAAAAAATTGCATTGCAAATAAACGACTTCCGCACATCCGTGCGTTATTTTCTCAACGTTACAAGGCTGCATATACTGTCAAACGGCTTAACTGTAATCTTTTCTTGTATCAAGTCGCACAGAATTATAAGACGAATGCACCCTACAAGCTTCTACATTATCTGCTCAGAGACAAGAGCGTCGATAGGCACATATTCTCCAAGTTATTAGGGCTGACGAAAAGAAAAGCCCAAAAACCAAAATGATGGAAGCACCCGTGTGTGCGTCCCCCGTCTATTGGGTTTGGGGGAGCTTCTGCTTTTTTGTGTGTCGGACCTGGACGCTTGGACTTGATATGAGCGAGGAATATCAATGAAGTTTAAAAATGATCGATAAAATGCTACGTATTTCCGACTCGACAATTTCTTGTGATTAGCTCGAGTAAATTACGTCACGTGAGCTTCACTGTATGTTAACTCCCTCTGATATAACATTTTGCTACGGACTCATTTCGTATTACGTCACAACATGGACAATTGGACAACTTCGCCTACTGCCGGCCGTTTCAGTTCCGAGTAATTCGTGCGTCTCTTCCGTATAGATAAAACTCAAAATTTCCGAACGGAGAATTCCGCATTCTTTCATGTTCTTGAACCCCGAAAAATGAAGAGAGATGAACTGAAGTTGGTTTTTCAACCGAGGAACTTCAAAATATTCTCAGTTTTAATACTAAAAAATGTAAACTTGGCAACGATGTTGTATTGCCCAAACGAGGTTTGAACTCGAGCTGAGATAGTCTCACCATATGATATTGTTTAGGCCACATTTGAAACTAATCCCTGACCTCCCCTCCCTGCCTTGGCCAGAAAAAAAGGGGGACGAAATGGCCCTTTTTTAACACGCACTTCGAGCGAAAGGTCTGCACTGTAATCAGCAACTGAATGCAACTATGTTTACAACCCGCGTAGGTAAACTTTTGTATGAAGCCAATACAGAATACACCCTCGATACCCAATGTATGAATTCACTATGGCTGAAACGTAAAAAAAAAACCTCATTATAAGAAAGAAGTTACGTAAGAGTTTGTCAATTATCTTACCATCTGCTTCCAAAAGCTGAACGCCCTCGAAAAGTCGTCAGTATCTTAACCATGTGCTTTGAGCTCAGCCTTTTACTTTAATTTTTATAAAAATGACGGCTTGAACATCTTCTCAAACATTTGAACTCAATGTGTCTCAGCTCCGTTTTGATGAAATGACCAAATGATTTGCTCTAATGACCAATATGGAAATCATAGTTTTAAAAGAGCGTTGACGCGTCTACCCACTTCGTTGGGATGAACTAGATTGGTAGTTTCAGGCTTTTGTCGCCTGCAGGAAGACCGATATGGCACTTTGGTAGATCCTCACGCACTGAACATATCATTCTATTTAATGCAATATATCTTCTAGTAAAAATACAAGGAAAAAATGAAGGCTTATCGAATAAATAGGAGTGTTTATGAACTCGATTTCCTAACATCATGTAAGTGGCCACGAATGGAAAGTTGTACTTCAAAGTTGAAAACTGAGATGAAAATGGTCGGTTTTAGCATCTATTTTTGACGTCACCGACCTAAATTTCTTAGAATTAATCTGCAACAAAGTATTTGCCGTTTAAAATGTGCAAAATTCCGAAAAATAAGTGAAATTTCTGAATTTTACTTCGTGGAAAAATCCCGCCAATACGAGTCGAACAATGGAGTTCTTGGATTAGAGATATCGTGATAGTAGGAGGTGAGACTGACGTAAAGTAGTTTCAAAAATATTTCATGGCTGTGTGTGACTTTTTTATATCATATGCGTCCATATTGCGTGGCAGTCCCGGGACGTTTCGGAAAAGGTGTTCCCAAGACTGTAGAACATGTTATACCTACAGAATTTCATTTTCTTTTCTTTGGAAACAAGGAATGATGTGAGAGCATGGCATGAAATAATATTCCTATCGCCCATTCATACATTTCATACGTTCTTCATTTCATGTTCATATTGTTTCAACCTCAAAGGTTACGACCAACTTTGGTACAAAACTCTTACAGACTATTGCAAATGCGGGTGAAAAATTGGGTTTTCCTTCATCTCAATGATTATGCAATGTGCGCCACAAGTGAGTTAGAATAGTTGTATCACACGTTTTTGCTTTCGTCAAGACCTATTGACTTGGAACGTTCCATTTGTGTGCCTACATGCATCATTTATCAATCTTTACTTACATTTATGACAAGCTCATGTGTTAAAGCCCGAAAGCTTTATATGTTGAAGAGTGGATAAAGGAAACCAGATCGAAGTATTCGGCTTTGTTTGCTCATGCCCGCGCGATGTTGAAGTTTATCAACCATTCAGCTATCGGCACCTGAATAAGTTCGATCGATGATTTTAAAACATAAAAGTATTACGTATTGAAGAGTTCGACTTTCCATGTTTATATTTTAGCTTTCTCCTCTTTTATCACGCTTATTCAGAAAACTTATTTCACTCATGAGGGAATTCACAACTTTTAAGCGGAACTACCGGTGTCTTGATAAACCAAAAGCGTGAATAAAAAATGTGATGTTGAGGATCATAATTTCTACATTTAGCGGAACATTCATAAAGGAGGGGTATCGATAAGGGCCATTTTGGGACCCACCCTGATATTTATTACCTATGATTTGGTCATTTTCGGTCATTCCAAGTCTAACAAGTGGCCTAAACATGGGTTGTAGAGCCGATTTTGGCGAAAAAAGCGGGTTTTGCAGGTTTGTGGTCAGTTACCATATAATCCGCATTTTCGCCATATTCGACTTTCAGACCCATGCTTAGGCTAGAATTAGACCCTGAAAGATACTAAAAATGACCAAATCATGATGCATTTCGTTAAATAAAGAGCCTCATAAGAAAAGAAAAATCGTCAAGTTGAGGAGATTCTACCGAGGTGGCCCAAAAAATGGTCCTTATCGATACCTCTCCGTCATCAATGTTCCTCAAAACACAGAAATTATATTCCTCAACGTTAACTTGTTGATTCAAGCTACTGGTTTAAAAAGACACACCAGAAGTTCCGCTTAAAAGTTGTGAATTCCCTCATGAGTGCACTGAGTTTGTTGAATAAGCGTGATAAAAGAGTCGAAAGCTAAAATATAAGAATGAAAAGTCATACTCTCCGTCATGTAATACTCCAAGTTTTAAAATCTTTCAGGCATACTTTGTTAAAAAACGTGGTTCAAACAGGAGGGAAAAATCAATAAAAAACCCCAAGTACAGTCACATCGGCCTCGTGCGCCATCTGACGCAACACTCGAGGTAACGCACACGGTGTGAAACGACAATAGCCTTGATGTTCGGATGTTCGCGTTACACGGTTCGAGCTTTTTAACTCATTCGCCCGACTATCAATTTAAATTACAACGTGTACCAGAAATTTCAATTGATTTTCTTTTGTTTTCCCTCCTTGGCAGTTTAACCGCTCATTCATTTAGTCACCTCGAGTAAGTCGCATAACGATGATTCCTTCACGATTAAACGTAACTATACATTTCAGCGTTTCTGAATTTCTCCTCGCGAATTGCATTACTGCCTTGAGAATCTTGAGCATTTCCAACTGAGAATTTTACTGATTTTTCTTCTCATATTACTCTCAAATCGGAAAAATTTCGGACACAAATTGATCAAGTACATCCATGTAAAAAATTAAATTGTTTGAGTCAATTTTGCAACCTTGGAATTAAGTTACGTTCTTTCGTCCGGGAGACGACGGAAACCACGACTTCGTCGCTGATCGTAAAAAAAATGACACTACAAGGTTCATTCCTCTCATAAATTGAAGATACGCGTTGGTGCTAAATTGTAGTATGAGCAATGATCATAATAGCTACGCGGGCTACGCCTTGTGAAGAGAAAAATCTTTCGACTCCGTTCTTTTTCATACCATTTTCATTCCTTTCAATACAGGTGTACCACATTCGGTATTCCTAATAAACGAAACCATAACAACGAAAAGAGAGTCGAAACTAAAGCTAGATGAAAGTTATGGCTAAAATGATAAGTTCCATCCTCGCAACTTAGCGTGAAAATAAGCTGTCAAACGTCCCTTCCTTGCACGTCCGCGAGGGTTATAAATCAATATGCGTTTTCCGGCGTACTGCTTAAAGTAAAGAGAGTGCGCTTCGATGAGAGAGATAGCCTGTCTACGTGTATAAATATCATTCTCTCAACCAAAAAACGTCGATGCTATGAGATCCTCTCCCGGTTTTTTCCATCTTGATGATTTCTACTGTGCTCAACAAAAGCAGGTCTGATTTGGGGGCATTTTTTTGTCATCCCAAAATTTCTATTGTTTTTTTTTCTCTCGTGACGTCGGCAAAACGCACGCGCGTCAATTATTCTGCCGTGATCAGGAAGAACACCGTATGAGTCCTCAGACGTTGCCAAATTTAAGTTCCTAAAATAAACATTTTCCGGGGAACCTTTGAATATTTTCCCTCCAATTTTCGAAAGTTTATGGTTCGCATTTTGATCTAAAACATTGTAAAATTTCGAGGAGAAATATTCATCGGTCTTTCAAAAAACTTAGTATTTACCAGGGAGAAATTTGGCAACATTCGAGTGTTCATGCGGTGTTTTTCCTTCGCACGGCATAATATTCTGCTCGGGGTTTCGAAGGTTTCAGCCCCGCTGGTCTGCTCGATCATAGTGCATGCGTTTTGAACGAATAATTAATTACAAAACAAGGGGAGACCGGCGCGGTAAGATGCCAGATTTCCACGAGGAAAAAAACTCGTCGTGAACGAGCCCTTCGTACTCGGGTGCGATTTGGCAACGAGGCTGTCAGACACACGCTTATGAGCGCTGAGAACATGTGGAGGGGTCACGAGTGCAGGAGGGTGGGGCGCAAGGGGTTAAGGGCGGATGCAATCCCGTTGCACTCACCGGTTTCGCCCTCGGGGATCCTTGTCCCCAGGCCGAGGACCCGACAACGACCCTTACCGCGGGGTCCTTTTATTCCGGCCCGCGGAGCTTTTTCATCGCGAGATTTTGTAATAATGGGCGATCCTGTCGAAATAATCGGACGCGGTTACGGATACGTTCTTACGTCATGATATTCGCCGTAAAATGGGACGAGATCTTATGGACTATATTTTTTGATTTGGAACTGCTATTTCTGACTCTTTTTAGAAACAACAAACGTGTCATTCGTTTCCTCGTGCAGATAGGGTTTTTATGGATGAGCCAGAAATATTAGCTCCTCATTGCAAGAAGTCCTTTGTCATCGTACCTCAACTAACATTTTGCAGTAAGGAAGTACTATTTCTGGCTCTTTTTAGCAACAACAAACGTGCCATTCGTTTCCTCGTGCATAAAGGGTTTGTACGGATGAGCCAGGAATATTGGTTCCTCATTGCAAAATTAAGCCCATTATCGTCTGACCTAAACTGCTGCACAATTGGACTACTTTTTGCAGTAGGAAGTAGATTTCTGGCTCATGTTAGAAACAACGTAAGTGCCATTAGTTGCCCCGTGCAGATAAGAGCTTTTAAGGATGAGCTAGAAATGGCAGTTTCATATTGCAAAATTTATTTCAGTCGAAAATGTTGACCTGATGAATGTTGCCTCGCACCTTAGCACGACAGCACAATTTGAATAATTCTTGAATTTCATAATTAAATATTGGTTTTCATTGTCGAGGGACCAAAAGCATGCATTCAGGTTTTAGGTTCCCATGATGATTTAAACAGACAGAAACAAATGTAGGTATTAATATGGATTTTTCTGCCGTGTTGAAGTATTTCTGTCTCTCTTTGGCAATGGGTAACTCTAAAAATAACAGCGCTGAAACCACTTTAAATTTTTGTGGATACCACTCATCATTATTCTCAGGTTATTTTTTCCCTCTAACTTTCATTTTTCCACTTAGGGTCTTCCCTATCTCTCTGCATATTTATACAATCCAGAAACGCATCGTCCGGCGGACGTCTGATTTTAAAATGCGAACAGCCCTATTGTTTCAAGATAAACATGCAAATACCTAGAAACTATCGGCACTCGTAGAATTCGTTGTCTGTGACTTAGATAACAAACCATAAGTAACGGGCAGCATGACCCTCTTTCAACTTTTTGACAAAAAAAAAAAAAAAAAAAAAAAAAAAAAAAACATAGCCCTTTGGTTATTTGGCTAAAAATCTCGCAATAACCACTGCAGTATCAAATCCATTGGTAAACAGGGCTGGATTGAGGGGTTGGCCGCTCATGGCGGCAAAGTAAGGGGGCGGCAAATTTTGCAATTTTTTTTAAATGCAGGTACAAAAAAATCGGATTCAGAAAAAAATTACAAACAATAAAAAGTGACAAAATCTCTCATTTCCTGAGAGTTCATCAATATCTAATTTCGTCGTATTTCGGTGATACAAAAGACTGCGCACCTTTAATTAGTTGAGTTAAGAGAGAAACCAAACACATAATTTGGCCTGGAGCGGCGCGCCGCACAGAGAAATGATGACGAGGATTTAAGATGAAAAGGAGAAGTCCTCGACGCGGCGGTAAGCATGTAACACATATTAGCGCCTACGAGACTGCATGAATACTTCACACTTTGCGTCAAACTGAGTACGGTCAACAGCGGTCGGCGCGGCGTGAAACGCACAGTGCCTACAAGACTACATGAATACTTCACGCATTGCTCCAAACACAGTGTGGTCAGCGTGGCACAGCGGTGGAAGTTAAAATTATTAAACCACATTTATGTTTGTTCTTTCTTAATTTTTTAGTTCATTTCTTACAAATGGAAGGTCTTGTCCCCACAGAGGTAGGTTTACGGAACTGAACTTTCGCGCGAAGTTCCGTGAACTTTTGCTAGTAGTGTTGACAGGGCTTACGCAAAACATGTGTCCAACACGAGTGAACGCGTCTTGTGCACCCTTCTTCCCCCGGCACGTTCACTTGATGGTTTTTATTGATGTTTCAAAATGAATGAGAAGAGGGCGGCAAAATACAGGCGGCCCATGGGCGGCAAGTAGGTAAATCCGGTCATGTTGGTAAAGCTCATGAAAAGTCAATCCATTCACAGGAATGTCTTTTTTGTCCCGTTTCGTCTCAGAATCTTCACCGCGACCTAAACCATGTGAGTGTGACGTGCACTGGAAAAAAAAAACATTGGATCTAGAGTCCAGACTCTTAAAAACATCGACAAGAAAAAATACTCTTAATTCAATCAGATTTAAGCTTGAATCAAAAGGAAATCCGCTCAAATGAAGAGGCTGGGTTCTTGATTTAAGCTTAAGTCCGATTGAATCAAGATTATTTTTTCTTGTCGATGTTTTTAAGAGTCTGGACTCTAGATCCAATGTGTTTTTTTTCCACTGTGGGTGTACAAGAATGAAAGTTTCCCCTCTTTTTTAAGCTCAGCTTCTTTCGGTAACAATGTAAGAAAATTGATTGATTGAGACTATATCAATATTTTCTAATTGTTCTTAGTCGAAAAAGCGATGGGAATGATTTAGTATCAATATGTAACAACTGTTGTATGAGCAAGCTGCCACATACTTCACTAACCGCTTGGCAACGCTGTGCTATACTCCCGCACTCTTTCGTTTCGGTCTATTTCTTTTACTCGGAGCGTCCTGGTATCTCTTATCCATCCTCCCCGAAAATTATCTTAACAGCTTAAATTCTCATAAAAAGACCAAGGAAGAGCACCGAGCAACTGACTTTCCTTATCAGGGCTTTTTCTTCTTCTTTTTCCCTTATTCGTTTTCAAGTATTTAAATCAGAACTGGTTGCTCGTATCTCTTTTAAAGTGTCCTCTTTTTGGCAGGCATCAAGGTTCTATCCTTATCATTCATGGGGTCACTCTAAAGAGTCCACTCTTATGAGTGGTTGTTCTGGTAATAAATTCCTTTTCAATTGATTTTATCCTTTATAAAGAAGCATTAGGGTGGCTTACGCAACTAGAAACCTCTGTCATCTTTTCTCCCGTCTAGGAAAGAATGACTAACCTAGTCTGAAAAGATGTCACATATATTATCAGTGATAAGCGAGTGCAGTAATTAAAACAAGGTTTATCAAGGATAACTGAATTAGTAAATACTTCAGAATCCATGTAAAATAAGAATGTCCCACGTATTTAAAACTACAACCAAGTTAGGAATTGTATAAGTTTCTTACGCACACTGTTGATCTAGTGAAAAAATGAGGCAAGAATTGAAGTTCCTTAGTAGCACTTAACTGAATCTAGGACTTTGAAGAGGAATGAGTTAGGTACTATCAACCACATTAATCTGAATCAACTTATCTACAGTAATCTTTGCCGAATCGCCTGCCATGTTTTACTTTTTTTACAAGATAAATTAGCGACCACTCTAATTTGACAATGTGAGTTAGTTTTCCATAATCACGAGGAATTGCCCGGAAAGTTTCGAGGCATTTACTCAATTAGTTGCCTTGTGACAGAATAACACGTGAAAAAAAAGTCAGTATGAGATGTATTTGGGCTGACTCTGGTCAAATCTGTCCAATTGGTTGCAAAACCGTCGATGTGAAGGACCGCACTATTTCACCCGCGCCGACCGGTGCTGATCGTGAAAGGCAATAGTCCAAAACAAGGATTCTTAGCCAATCGCCTTTAAAATTTAGGTCATTTATACCCTCCATTATTCGCTGTCCCCAATTAGAGCTGCATTTCATAAAACAGGGCGTGAATTCTTAAAAATCTAACCTCAATGCAACAGCAAAATTTGGTGCATCGCAGTTCTACAATGTAGAGTCAACATTATCGCCGCGGTATCCCGTCGTTATGAAATCAAAACGTTCATTTTTTCCCTCACGGTATGATATACCTTTTATTGCATGAAGTTATGTGCTCCAACCAAGTTTAGCAGAAAGGATCCAAGTTCATCAACACGTTTCAAAAAGCAATTTTGCTACTCCTGTGACGTAAGCGCGTATCCCAATTTCCACGTGAGCCTTGTTCTCCGTAGAGCTCAATGCTCTTCGAGGCTCGTGTGGGAATAGAGATACGTGACAAAGGAGCGACGAGCTATTATGCTAGCGGATTGAATGGCAGATATGTCATGTCACTCACAAAATATGCTCGAAAAGCTATGGTTCCTGTCTGCGACACTTGGTCAGTTTGCGTGTTTTCTTTATATCTCTACAGTCAACTAATCGATATATGTGACATTTTATCCAGGTGATAATGGGTGATCGGCCGGCGGCAGAAAGAGCGTGCAAAGACCCCAACCCAATCATCGATGGTAGGAAAGCCAACGTTAACCTAGCAATTCTCGGGGCCAAACCAAGAGGCAATATCCAACCCGGTAAGTGATCAATCCATTTATTTTTTCCATTAATTCGTTCTCTAACATTCAAGTGTTTGAACCGTCAAAATAAAATTAGTCCATTACCTGGACTCAAAGTCGATCTCTTCGCGCGTGATGTTCTTGAGAAATTTTTCAGCGTCAACTGAGGAAAGAATTTTCGAATACAGTTCAATGAATTTCGTTAAAAAGATAAACGCAGCCAAAATCGGTCGGATAGTATTCGAAGACTAGGTTAAACGAGAAAATGAAACCTATTTTTGAAGCTGCACGCGTTATGAGATTGATTGATGAGTTTTCATAGTCATCAAAGTTTAAACTTATCATTGATGCATTAGGCAGTGGGAAATGCTTCGGCCTCTGAATTAACGTCCAAATTTCCAAATTTTCGAAATGTTAAGGTTTACTGTGCTTATATCCTGAATATAGTTTAGTTAGGTATTTGTTATTCTTGTATTTCAACGCTTTGATTTTTTAAATTGAGATCAAATTTTGAATTTAGGGATAGGGAGACCATCATGCAAATTCAAAGGAGAAATTTAGATAAAATAAAATCAGCATGAACAAACGAGATGCTTAAAATTGTAAATCGAACAAATTTATGCTAAAAGGAACTATGTTGTAGGCAAAACCCATGTGCATAGTTCTTTTTAGCATAAATGAGGACCTTTCCGACCAACAGCATAATATAACGACCCATGTCAACGCCGCTAAGATTGTGCATTTCTTCCTTTTGCACAACGATCCTAAATCACCCACATCGTGAATTTCTTTGCCAAAATATTCAGGATGATAAAAATAAAATTTGAGCCTAATTTCAGGACAGAGCTTACAGCTGTCCACCAACTAAACGGTTGAGCGTATGCACAATCTTAGCAACGTTGACATGGGAATATGCTGTTTGGTCGGAAAGGTCCTCAAATACGTCCAATCGGCTCTTATTCATAGTTTAAAGAATACTATACTGCGAAACGAGGCCAGAAATACATCGGAAACTAGAGACCTAAGTGCTTCCCAATTATTTGTGGCGTAGAAAAAGCTCTGAAGCTGATAGAAGTACGCTTTGTTTTTTTCATACTACGGGTCCAGGCCTTTGTGCTTAATTTGCAGCGAACAGTAGCACGCAGGAGCCAGCAACGAAGTATTGCGTAAGTTCTGGCGCAAGGGTAATTCCCACCCTTCACCACCGCGCAACCATCAGATCGCTCCAAAAATTATTCCGTTCCGTAGATGGACAAAAACCCACCCCCATACTGTCGTACTGAAAAAATGCACTCAGCAAGACTCCAAGTGCCAGGGCCCGCGTCCTTAGGGTTGAAAGGGTTGCTGAGGACTTTACACCTTGCCCGGTACAAAACTGTCGACCGATCTTGCAACTCGGGTCCTTGCGCCAACCCCTCGTTTCATCCCTCTGAAATCCCTCTTCTCGCTCTGCGCGCCGGGTTGCCAGATCGTCGAGCGAAAATTTATGAATTTTTTGTCTGCGGGGTGTGTTTTCGTGCTCGGGGTGCGGTGGTTGGCAACCGGGCTGCGCTCCCTTCTCACCACTGGTCCCATCTCGTATCTTCCGCTGACTTTCCTTCGCGCACCCCTACCCATTCGCCCCGGTTTTGTTTACTTTCGGCTGTCTTTAATCAAGGATGTTTTGGAAATATATTTTAACTTCTTTCGCCCTCACTTTCGAGATCGTGGATGTGGTTATTGTCTTCGATTCCTGTGTCGTTGAACCTTGAGAAAAAGTTCGGACATGTGAACGGAAACTCTCCAAATGAACCAATCGGCTGGTCCAACTGAATTTTTGGCTCTTGTAACCGAGCTGAAGTAAGAATATTGGTTTCACGAATCGAACGTTTACACTAACTAAAAGTTTGATTTACAAACTGAACGGTTATAGGTCGCTATTGAGCATACGAAGTTCGGTTCCCAGGATTGAATATGTTTTTTCCATAGAGAAGTTGAGGTGTTTATGAGGTTTCTTTCTCCGGTCTTTGCGAACGAATTTTGAGCATCATGAATTTTTGCCTGTTCGGTGACATACCTTCATATGGTATTCATGTCACAGGCAGTTGGCAATCGCTGGTAATTTGCAATCGGATCACATGTTTCAATAAATCGCAATTATCCGCATTATCATGAGGAATGTTTGATGGGTGTTCAAAAGCATAATGTGGGCTCGGAGCGCCTTCATATTTTGTGATACTCCACGCTTTGTTTTGGAGTTAGTTTAGTTGCCTGTCTGATCTAAACCCTACTAAGGTCACGGATTTCACTTTACGCTTCCCTGAATTTCCCTGTTACTGTGATTATTGCACGGAGGAAAAATGACAATTCACACCAAAGGCAAAAATAAACAGTGCTTTATTCTTGTTTCATTATTTCTAACTTTGGTGATTTTCTATTCATTTACTAGTGGCATGCAAATTGCCAGTAATAACTGCTAATCACCTGTGAGGTATATGATGATTATTACAGGTATTTTCAATTTTTATCCGAGCAACTGACGCGCGAGTTAGAAAAACTTAAGTTCTTATACCCATTTCATCTCAGATTCAGTTCAGGTACCTGACTCAACTTACCGGTTTGAAGTAACTGATGTTCTTAGTCACAGGAATCAAATTTCGATCCAAGTACTTATTCACAGTTTTTGCTACAGCCATGCTGAGACTCATTGGTGTCACAGAATTTCGTTATCTGCATTGAAACTCCGTCTTTTTCACAATAAAACCGCTCCGATCCATGAAAATTAAGGCTCCGGTTGTGCAACTTAAGTTTCTTCTTCGGTGTGATAAGAACCATTTTCCTGGAGCGGATCCGTATAAAAAAACATATAACAATACGACGCACAGTGGTTCGAGTCAATTAGAGAGGTCCGACCTGAAACTTTTGACTTATAATGCAAATTTTGATGCAAATTTTAAATATCAAGGGGTGCTTCTGAAAGAAAATTTCACGAGAATCCCTATGGAACCACTTTTAAAACCTCAACATTTTGTGTAAACAGAATTATGAGCTTTTAAAGTTTCCAAATTTTGTTCGATCTCTCCCATTAACTCGATTCACTGTGCAATACTGAGAAAAAAATGTTGCAGGCGTTTGGACTTTTTTGCAAAGATGTCAAACGGCCCATAGCCGCAACAATACCAGGGATCTCCGGTCAAGAATTGTATAACGGTCGCATCTTAGAGCCTTATAAAACGAGATTCGCAGCCGAAATAAAAGGGTATTGAAAGGAAACACCCCCACGTATAAATGAGTAAAAACGGCAGCTGTCTGCGACCAGGGCCGGGGCCTCGCCACGTGAATTTGGATAATATCGAGCCCTTGACTCCGGTGGAGTGGCGCGGCGCTCAGACGTGAGTCAAGGCCGTCCCAACCCTCCCAGACCTCCGAAAGTTCTAAAATAAAGGTCTCCGCTCTTTATAGCAGTGTAGGTTATGATATTTTGTCGTCTTTCGCGCCTCGTCCCTTTTTTCTCCATGGGCGTTTTCAGGAAGCCCGCAAATAGGGTATTATTTGCTTCCGCCTTGACCGAAATAACCCATTCACTTTTATATGATCGGCAACATTTTATTTTGGAATCGCAACAAATAGTTGCGTAGGAAATTGTGAAGTACCTTCATGCCCACTTCGTTCATTAGGTCGGAAGCAATATCAGTATTTCTTCCGAATGAAGCGACGAAGAGATAATCGTTTCTTGTGTTAAAAATCCCACCAATATGAAATTCGGAGAATCCGGTAACTCTGGCGTCTATTATCCTGTTCTTTCTTTAAAAAATTGATCGAAATAGTAAATCGAATGAATCCGAAATCTACCGCAAAGGGGCTCCTGAATGTTCAGTATTTGCCAGGGTGGAAGGGGTGGGTCATCAGGGGAGGAAGGGGAGATTACGGAGGGGGTTGGGGAGTATTATTATGTAACTGAAGTTGCACGAGGAGCATTTCCAGTCTCTTAGGTTCTTTTCAGCAGCTTTTATGTGTATATTTACCTTAATTGATTTAAAAATACTTTTCCAAAAGTCTCGCACCACAAAGCATCTCTCGTGTGATTTCCGAACAAATTGAGGTAGAGACTTAATTAATAAAATTTTGCGAATGGGTCAAAGAAGACGACTTTGAGAGCCCTCTAAATGTTGAAGGGGCCACCCTAGAAAGAAGCCTAAGGGGTGGTGCTAAGCCTGTTATAAACTGAACTAACATTGAAAATCCCAGCAAAGATCCAAAATTCCAAAAATGTATAATCAAAAATAAATGAATAAATTAAAGAAAGAAAAAATTCTGGGCTTTGACTCGAACTCGACCCCAAAGTATAGAACTGGAGTAGAGGCGAGTAGTTTTTTTTCCAGATTGGTGGAGTCTGGGGCCAGTCGGGAACCAGATTGAAAAATCAGGACAGGAGCCGGGCTTTTAGTCTGGAGAGGATCCGGACTGGTTCGGAGGGCTGAGGTGAGCCTGGAGCATGGGCACAGTGCAGGGTGGGGCCGAGGGGCACAATGGCTCACATGGTTATGGCTCATAGCCCGCGCTCAGACTCCCGCTCCGGCTCAGCTGCAGTGGCAGTGGCAGTGTCGGCGGGAACCACTCAAAATCAGCTGTTCGTATGCTCGCACAGTTTGTTGGTATTCCATCTCCTCCACTTCCACTTCCACACTCCCGTGCTCAGGAAGAACGCCGTATGAACATTCGAGAGTTGCCAAATTTCCCTCAATAAAATATTTATTTTTGAAGAAAATTATGAATATTTTTCCTTGCAATTGGACGGAGTTAAACAGAAAGGAACCAAGCTACATCGGGATCGAACCGACAAAAAGAGGTTTAAAGTTTGGCTCTTGCATAAAACTCAATGTAAAAGATAAACTTCAAGTTCAATTTCTGCAAAATTTGCTCCAACAAAAACTTTGAATTTTTGGCGATAGATAGTAGAGCAGTGGTTGAGTTCAATACCACTCATAACTCAATTTTTTCCAAAATGTGGGTTGGTTCCTTTCTGCTTAACTCAGTCCAATTATCAGGACCTTTAGATGAAATTGTGAAGAAAATTGTCTGAAAAACTAGAGCGAAAATATTAATAAGTTATCCAGAAAATTCATGTTTGATCAAAGGAAATTTGGCAACGCCTGTAGGTTCATACGGCGTTCTTCCTGAGCACGGCAGCACTGCCCTCCATTGCGAGTCCTCCAACACGGACAGATTAATTATATTCCGCTGCGACCCGGCACGCGGCGAGACGCGACACGCTTTGCATGGTGCCGGTGCCGGTAGCGACTCAAATTTAGCGCATCTGCTCTTGCTCTTTGCCGCGCTAAAAAGTCCGCCGTTTGACCAGTCGGAACGCTCCGCACAAGGAACCTCGCCGCGGGTGTCGTTTTATTGCCCGCAGTTGCCGATGTCAGCGTGCACTGTGCCATTCTACAAAGGCCGTCGTGACGGCCCAATTTACAAGTGGGCTCAGTAAATCGCAAAGATTCGTAACTGAATACGACACTGAGACTCTTACTGGTGGTGGCAAACTGAAGCAAGATTTCGATTTTGAGCGCCTTCATTTTTCCGTGACACTCTACGCATCGTCACGAAGTTAGTTTAGTTGCCTATACGAACAAAACCCGTATAGGGTCATTAATTTCCACCACACTCGTAAGGTGCCAGTGTCTAGGGATATCATGCATTTATTACAATAGGGGAGCCTAATTTCATTGAAAGGAAAATATTTTCTACTCTCTTCTTGTCCTTGCATTTCTGAATCTTATGGTTTTTCATTAACCACCGGTGGCTTGCAAATTGCAGGCGATCGCTGATTTTCTCCGACATAGAGACTACATTTTACCATTAGGAACTACTAGTTTTGGACCATTGTAAAAACAACAAAAGCACTAATAGTTTTCTCGTGTATGCGTTTTTATGATTGAGCTGGAAATAGTAGTTCCTTATATCAAAATGTGGGTCTAGTCCATATGATCCCTTGGAACTTTGGTAACCACTGCTTCATTTTTGTCAGTGTTACGTCTGCCAACCGCGTGTTTGGAAATCTAGTGTAGCTATTTTGTTTTACTAAAGGTTTTTTGCCCTTTTAGCTGAATGTGCATAGCAATCAGTTAATTAATAGGAACAAACACAATCATCAAACTCTGCTTTGTGTTAGTCTAAAAGAGGTTAGAAGCAGACGGCAAGTTCGTTGTTTCTGAAGTGCCAGGTTGATAAACCCAGGAGAAGATAGGGCGACAAAATTCGCGGCGAATAGGCGCGATGAGTGTAAAAAGGAATACAGGGAATTATTAACGTTTTTCGCTCGGTGTTGAAAATGAGCGAGCTGTGTAATAGGTACTGAGTTATCAAGGCTCCGCGCCAGTAATTATGCCAACGGATAGACCAAGCACGACTCACTCCGCAGTCTATGGCTATATTTAAGCTCACATTGTCGCTTGCAAGATTCCCCTTTCTCCTCTTTTTCTTCTTACACGCCATTGTTCAATCGAACCACGATTTTCCCCCTCTTTTCCCGACGATATCTCCACACTGTATTTTTCTTTTTTCAGTCACATTTTTAAGCCTAACTCTACAATTCTACAAGCAAATTTTTCCTCACATGAAACGTGAGAGGTGCTGAAACACATTAGAACATAGCCAAATTTCTCTTTATTGCTTTTTGCTCAAGAGTGAGTGGACATTTTCACTTAAATTAAGTTTCTGTCAAATTTTTTTCTGACTTTTAAAATTTCCAATTTATTTCAACATACATGAGCTCACGAATGAAGAAATAATTTGACAGATGCAATTTTAAAACACGCCGCTAGAAAGCACTGGTTGTAACGTACTCTGGCAGCGCTTAATAGGTATTCTGACCAGTGGCGAGGGGTGGATGATCGATTATCGGCATTTCCCTATTCTAAGCTATGGTAAAAAATCGATCATTAAGGTGTTCGTTTCGAACACCCTGTCTATCGATCCTTTTCCATACGTTTAAACGGTAGATCAGTCAATATATCGCAAATCACGCCACGCCACTGATTCTGTCCAACGGTAATCGATGAGGGAACGATTAGTACAGCGGAAGTAGTTGGTATGGGCCAGCGATCAGCTCCTGATTGTCCCGCCGCTGGTTGCTGGCCATTGTCTGCCCCTGGTCACCGCTCCGATGTACTTAGGAAAAACGCCGTGTGAGCCTTCGAACGTTGCCCAAATATCCCTCATAAAATGATTTTTTTCTGAAGGAACATACAAATATTTTACTTTGAAATTTTCGTTTACTTTAGGTTAAAGTTGGAATAAAATTATCTGAAAAATTGGAAGAAAAATATTGTCAAGTTTCTTTTGAAATCCTTACTTTATCAGGGAACATTTGGCAACGTCTGAAGTCTCATACAGCGTTTTTCCTTAGCTCTATTCGTGGTTCCCGGATTCACACGCGGCGTCCGTGTTCGTTAACTCTACGCGCATTTGCTCATCCGATTTCCCACCAAAGTTGCCAAATAATATGAATCTATATAAGTTGTTCCAATCTCATATGGTCTCACTTAACTATACTTACTCTATCCCGAAGCATATCTAATCAGGGCCGGATTTACCTACTTGCCGCCCATGGGCCGCCCGTATTTTTCCGCCCCTTCTCATTTGTTTTGAAACATCAATAGATCGTATTTGACAGTGGTTAGATGTATGAGTGAACAGATTGGCCCAGATATTCCGGACCACATTTCACCAAAAACTGCTGTTTGTCAAACCGCCGTCAACACCTACCAAGCGGCGAGTAGGCCTTCGGCCGTACTCGGCAATCTTCGTAGCCAATCAGGTTGCCGCTCGCCGCCCGTAATCTCAGTAATCTCGAAGATGGTTCGGCTCCTACACCTACACCACCCTACCCTACCCACCCTACATTTTTCAAATTTTGGCTGGCATTGGCATTCGGCCTGATTCTCCCTTCCTCTTTTCCGTAATTAATAACAATAAAAAATTCATTTAGTCATTGTTTAGCGGCACCTTGTCCAATTTGTGCCTAGAGCCTACAACTAGGCAAGTTTGGACGTTACCTTTTGAACATTTCATCCCTTCCCTTTGAATACTCTTCACATATCACATGGGACCTTTATCTGCATATTTACTTGGCTTTTTTCGTAAAGGATCTTTTAAGAAGTAAATTCTCTCGATAACTTATTGGGGATGGTCAAGTTACCAATTAGAGCCAACCATTCCATGCCATTATTATTACAGGACAATGTTTCTTTCCTATAATTTGGTAGGCACCGTAAGAATTATACGTAACCTCAGTATTTGATCCGTGCCTTAAAAAATGAGCCACTTGTGGCAGAACCATCTTGGTGATGTTCTATAGGAATTTTAACCTTATTCTATTTTTTCAGCAGACGAACCTCACATGGTTACTTGTAAAGTCTTGCTTCATTTTCCTTGAGTTCTACTTAGTTTAGTGCCAAACAACAAGAAAATTCATGGAGAAACATGCCTTAAAGGTGATAGTTCCCCCTCATACTTACTGTCAGAGTTCCGATGGAAAAAATTTTGTTGTCATAGGTAAATACGGTTTCCATTGTTTCTTCAGCTGCTAATAGACAACTATGCAGGTTTGCTGGAGAATTTGGTGACTGCTAGGATTGTTAATTGGTATCTCCGAAGTTTGGTTGTTATAGCTACACTTGAAGCATTGGCTTCAACGCAACGCAAAACCAGAACCTTGGAGAGACCAGAGAACATCCATAAGAAAGTAAGTGAGGAGCAAGGTATACCTATCATTGTACATCCATCTAGTTTTCACAACTACCGTTACTGGAGATTTAGGATTCAGATTTGCACATCAACCAATAAGTTTTTCGCCCCATCATCTTGAGATAGAGGCTGCCATGCAAGGCGCAGCCAGGTAGTCCAATGCTCATGGCAAGGCGCAACCAGGTGCCAGGTAGTCCAATGCTCATGCCACTCAATCAACACAAATATTATCCTAACTTACTACAAAATGGCTTGTTTCTTCTCTAACAATGGAACCGGAAAATGTTACTTTAGACGCGCAGGAAACTTCTTTGGTCGAGATGAAGAAAGAAACGTAAATGAAGAAATGAGTCCGGAACATCTCGACCGGTAGGTACAAGGTCCGTACAGGCCGCTTTGTTTACTTTAGGAGTCCGGAGTATCTCGCTCCAATTTCACTTGAAACCACAATGAACAGATCAACGCGGTAACTGATATCTGATTTAACGAAATGGATAGATGGATGCGGACGAAAGTTCTTTTGTCGAGGTGAAGAAACGATAACGCTGAGAAAATTAGTCTGGAACATCTCGACGAGATCTGCC
>NW_017554546.1:60046-112915 GCF_001854935.1 Bemisia tabaci
ATTAAATTTTATGTATTTTTTATTTTTTTAATGAGTGTGTAACAAAAAAGGAAAAAAATATAATCAGCACCACAACGTCTACAAGGTGACTTACAATTTGCTGTGATGAAGCGATTAAAAAACAAAATAATCAATTGCAAGAATATATTGCACGGCGGTAGTATCGAACCCTGAACCTGCAGCACCGTAGGCGAGCGCGCTACCGCTTCGGCAACTGACTCACTTGACCGTCGGGGCACTCGGATCGCATTAAAAGATGCGCGCACAGTAGGCTCGACTTGAGCGCGTCGCTGACACGAAAAAACGGCAACTTCAAAAATTCATAACTCAAAAACGGCTGGGCATTGGCACCTAAAAAAAAATACGGTTTCTTATATTAACCTATTCTACCTCTCTGCCAAATTTGAACCCGATCTGAGGTGGACAATCGGTAGCCTCCCCTTGTGAGAGATTTTCATTTGAGTCATGTATTTTTTTACCGTTAATTTTTTTTTATCAGGATGAGTCAGAGATAAAAACTTAAAAAGTACGGCACATCGACTATACTTATATGTCTAGTTCTACAGTTATGTGGGATCACAAGGGCAAAAAGTACTTTTTTTATTTTCAGAGAAATAAAAAAAACCCGATTTTTTCTTCTTTAGCGCGTGATGTACTTTTTTGTGGCTGAAGCTGAAATTACAGCTCTCCGTCAGAGTGATCAGACCTAAGTAAATTTTGTGGCTGAAGCTGAAATTACAGCTCTTCGTCAGAGTGATCAGACCTAAGTAAAATATTTCAAACCTCAAATCAAATATTATTCAATGGATTCGCGAGAGGGAAAAATTATTTGTACCTCCTTGATCCTAACTTTTTTCAATACATATAGGCCCAATTTGAATCTTAGCTTTTTATATCTCAGCACTTAGAAAGTGCATCTGTAGAAACTTGTTGGTCACACTTTATAAGGTGGAAGAGAAGTTCATAATTATCGATAAAGATCTTTGAAGGAATCCATTTTTTTCCAATTTCAGTAATTGATTTTATCACTTTCAAACCGTTGCAGACTCTCAATCTACATCCCCAAAATTTAATTTCCGTGAATTTATTTTTATGTATTTTTTCCACTTGAAAATCACCGTTTAGTGTCACTTTCCTACGAAAGTGTCCTTTGTGCCCTTTTGATCCAGTATATTTAAAGTATTTAACGTAGTTTGAAAGGAATAGAACGTATCACCAAGTTTATCAAACGAAACACTGTAAAAAAAAATCTAAAATAATAAAATTCGGTTGTATTTCAAAATAACCACGAACTAAATACAATTTTGGGTCAGCACTGAAAAAAAAGTAGCTTGGATCAAGCATGATAATTCTTGAATTTGCCGCCAAGAATTTTCTTTATCTTACTTTAAGCTGACTTTTTCTTGATTCAAGAAAACAAATGCTTGGGTTAAGCAAAAAAGTAGCTTATATTAACCAGCAAAATTCTTGATTTAAGAAGAAATATACTTCTTGCCGGCAAATTTAAGATTCTTTTTTTCCCCGTGGCACTGAACAGCAGGAGAATTTTTCTCAACCGGCAACACCTCACCGACCTGTCCTTATCGATTCCGATTATTGGAAGAGGGATCACTAGCCTTTGAAGTCCATGCTCGCCGGGATAAAAAGGGGGGGTTGGACCGAGGGGCGCGAGTTTCGGGGTGCCGAGAGGGGGGAGGCGAGACTCCGTCTACTCGGGCTCAATGGGTTGTCATTTCCATGTGAAGCAAGCTGTTCAGCGTGGACGGAGTGTATGTACAAAACGCTTTCGTTTTTTGATCGCGGCTGCCTGCCAATAAGAAAGAGACGAGGGATTGCAGACGGCAGAGGGTGGGGCAGGGGTGGGAAATCACCAAATCAGCCGATATTCCCACGGAACGGGATGCGAATTCACCTCTCAATACACTTAATCGTACGGGTACTGCGCCTTCGATTTTCTTGCAGAGGATTTTCAGGAACGTCAATTGGGTTTTGTCTCGCCGCAGTTTTAAACTTAAGCCCGTAAACCTTTTGAGTGGATGTTAGCATCAGTAGCGTGGCGTGAATTGCGATGTATCCATTGTTATGCCATGTAAACCCATGGTAAAGAATCGATTATTAAGGTGTTCGCTGCGAACACCCTGTTTATCGATCCTTTTCCATAGGTTTAAATGGCCGATCAATCGATAGTATTCGATACGTCGCAAAGCACGCCACGCCACTGGTTAGCATGAGAGCCGGGTAGGCTAATGGGCCCATTCGAAGGTCAGGATTTTCACAATTCTGATCACATGCGTGGAATAGTAAATCTATTTTTCAAATGTCGGTTGATTTCACAATTGGACGTATTTCTACCAAACAGACCTATGTGGCGATGAGAAATGTGGGGTGTGCTCTAGAAATCTGCATAAGAAGCAATGTAAAAGTGGGCGTGGTTCCTTTTGAAGAATTGGCAAAGCGGGATATTGCATTCTATCAAACAGACCTATGTGCAACTGAGTGCGGAACTCATGAGCCGCGGGCAGGGCAAGAGAGCCTTGTGGACAGGGCTCATGAGTTAAAGAGCTCCAACGACGACGACGACGTCTCACCCCCGCTTTTTCTTTGCCGCTGACGTCACTGGCGCTTTATTATTCTCATTCACTCTTACGGCCAGAGACTAACGAGCACACCCCATATTTCTCACTTCCACATAGGTCTCTTTGGTAGAACTACGTCCAATTTTAACAAACTTACCTTGTTTGCTCTCTGTTTTACAAATTTCCTCTAGTTAGACAAAGATATTTTAGGACTAAGTTCCCATCATCAAATTAACGAACTTGGTCACATAAATGTGGAAAATTTCGCTCATTATCACCAACTCGTCATTGCAAATATCCTCGTCTTCCGCGAAAAGTTTTTGAATTATTTGTGCGACCAACTTTGTTGGCCTGATGATGAGGACACGACCTCGAAATGGCCGTTAGCTATTCTGAAAGCAAGTTTTAAAACAGAAAGTGAACAGACCGAGTCAAAAAGGAGAAATATCATATTTTCTAACAGATTTTTTGCATTTTCTCATGCTTGCCTAGCCGGGGTTTGATTTTAGTCCTCTAGAGGGAATGTATTTTTTTCCTCCTCAATCAAAGTCAATGACGGGCTGTGTCCCTGAGTAGTTTGTGACGTCAAAGCTCGTGCTGCATTGGAGGGCAATAAACGAGATCCTTTTTATATATTTTTCAAGGAAAATAATAAAAAATACTGAATCGTCAGCAGCTGAAACGAGTCGTAGTGAGGAAGGAAAAAATGTTACGACTTCGCTCAAATTGTGCAATCGTTTTTGCGTCAAATTTAGTGCGCACGTGGTACGTCATCATTGAAAATCGGATGCATCGGTGACAGCAGTGGCGTGGCGTGCTTTGCGATGTATCGATTGTTATGCCATTTAAACCTATGAAGAAGGATCGATAAACAGGGTGTTCGCAGCGAACACCTTAATAATCGATTCATTACCATAGGTTTAAATGGCATACCAATCGATGTATCGCAATTCGCGCCACGCCACAGGGTGACAGTTTGGAAGAGCCCGCCGTTACGGCACGGTTGAGCCTAGTTTTCCGTTCAAGGAGCCCCCTTTGACATTTTTTGTGACTTCGTTCATCAAGAGCTCTTCTTTCAACCTTATTCCGTCCCACTTCTAGAGTTTTTAGCAACCTCGATGCGAAAATCCCACCGACATTGACGTAGAACGTACTCGAACTAGGTAAAATGACGTCAGAAGTCAACAAAATTCACCTCGATGTTGCTCAAGTGATAGGATCCATGGGGGAAAGTTCGAAGGCTCAACATGAGTTCGATACTTCATTTTATGTTTGAAAGCAATAGCTCTTTCCGATTTTAAAGATTTTGAAATGTACTGAATTGAGGAGAGTTTTCCTACTTTTGTATAAAACACGACCAAGCTCTCAAGTTAGTGTTTTCTCGTTAAAGCAGAGAATGTCGTCAATGGAACATGCTGAAGTAGACGAAGCTGTCATGAAAATCCAGGTTTTCTTCGAAAAATTGGCACGTAGATTTTTAGCCTACTCCCGATAACTGCTTGGTTTTCAGAAGCATTGTATGCATTTTAAGTATTAGGAATGAAAACTGCGAAAGCTCTACCCGCAATGCAACATCCCTTGTTAGCAAGTACTGATCTTTGCAAAGTTTGCAAAAAGCCCTGAAAAAAATTTATGTAGTTTATAATTGGATTTGGGCTTGCATTTGAACACATTTCTCTAGCTCTTTTTCATCAATTGTTAGCTTTTGTTCAAACCATTAATATCTTAAAATCTTGGCTATAGACTGGCTGAACCATAAAAGCGTAACTCATTACCAAAGACAGAGAATTCTTCTAATTCCTGGTCTTGTAGATAATCTGCATTATATACTTCTTTCTTCACGCGTTTGTCAATTTAATTCATGTAGTTAGGCACAAGGCATATCGACGGTGTAAGTCGGCAATCACATAACTCGTTTGCAGTGCCTGAAAATCTCCGCAACTATGTTATTTTTTTAAAGGAGAATAAATTGGCATAATTTCTTGAAGTTTTTACAGAATTTTCTTCGCAAAGAGAAGAAAAATCAAGGCAGTTTTAAAGAATTACCGTCGAGTAGTTTTCCGTTTAAAAAATGAAGTATGACAGGAAGTCTGCGACGTCGCAAACCGAGTTATGTGATTGCCGACTTACACCGTCGATATACAGTTCTTGTGGTACTTACGATATTTTTAAATACAATTTGTTAAAGTAAGAAAAAAAATAAATAAAAATATACAGTCGTTCTTGCTTTAGGCGAATCAACTTTTTCAAGCGCTTTGATGGGAGTTAGTGACTGAATGAACGTCCCTTCCCGTCGCTCACGTATCCCGCGAAAATTCCTCGAAAGCTCCGTGGTTTATTTTTCATTAAGAACTTCTGCACCTGAAGGGCTCTCTTTTCACAAGAGCATTGGTCTATTTGGACGTATTTCTACCAAACAGACCTATGTGGCGATGAGAAATGTGGGGTGTGCTCGTGGAAGCTGCATAAGAAGCAATGTAAAAGTGGGCGTGGTTCCTTTTGAAGAATTGGAAAAGCGGGATATTGCATTCTATCAAAGAGACCTATGTGCAACTGAATGCGGAACTCACGAGCCGCGGGCATGGCAAGAGAGCCTTGTGGACAGGGCTCATGAGTTAATGAGCACGAGGAACGTGACGCGGCGTCCTCCTCCGATGACGTCACTGGCGCACAATTATTCTCATTCACTCTTACGCAAAGAGACTAACGAGCACACCCCATATTTCTCACTTCCACATAGGTCTCTTTGGTAGAACTACGTCCATTTGTCGCTCGGTTCCTTCAGGCGTTCAAACAACAAGGGTAGGCTGGACGTCACGCTGTTACGCGAGAACGTAACATTTAATAACGTGACTCAACGTGAACTCGTCATCGGGCT
Organism: Bemisia tabaci; assembly: GCF_001854935.1. Classification (NCBI taxonomy): domain Eukaryota; kingdom Metazoa; phylum Arthropoda; class Insecta; order Hemiptera; family Aleyrodidae; genus Bemisia; species Bemisia tabaci. The sequence continues at coordinate 65,501 of NW_017554546.1, forward strand.
TTTCCTGCCTCCGTCTAGGGCTCGTAGCATCACCCGCAAACGACATAGGAGCGGGGTTGAGGGTAAACAACTCAAATGAGCCGCTCTGCCATGCTAAGGAAAAACGCAGTATGAACATTCGAGAGTGGTCAAATTTCCCTCGATGAAATGTTTATTTTTCAGAGAAATTATGAATATTTTTACTTGAAATTTTCAAACGTTTCAGATCGAATTACAAACGAAATTATCTGAGAAATTGGTAGACAAATAGTCCAAAATTTTCCTGAAAATTAGTGATTTGCCAGGAGAAATTCGGCAACGCCTGAAGGCTCATACGGCGTTTTTCCTTAGCACGGCAGCGCTGCTCGGAGGCGATGACGTCCGGGGATTATCATGACGTCACCATGACCTCCGCTTCTAATTGTCTCCGATACGCTTTCATGACCTTTTGATCGCCTCATCAAGGCGTTCCTCAAATCCAAGCCTGACGGTGGTTGGTCTTTAGGGCCAGATATCCTGGAAATTTCCCCAAAATTTAATCTGCGAACTAATCTCGTCGAGTGAGTAGCTGCCCCCAACATTCTAGGGTCACTAACTTTGATACGCATAAAATTCGAGTCTACATCGCATCCCTTGAAGATAACTCATTTGGTTTTTTTCAATAAAAGTTAATTACAATATGTCCTTGCTGTTGTGTGTAAATATGTTTTAAACAAGCAGAGAAAATGCACAAAAACATATCAAAGAAATTATTGATTGAGTTTCTTTCAAAGAAATAATATATAAGCAAAGATTTGCAATATTGCAATGGACCGCGATGCAAGGTGCGAATTTTAGCATTATGATTTTTTCCCCCTTCAAAACACGTAAAACATGATTTGAGCGACTAAAATAATTGCAAGTAATCCATAATCACATTTTCTCCTCAGGAATCGATATTACGACTTCCAAAACACTGCAAGAAAACCCACTTTACCTTCAAAAAGCTTCATCTGAGTTGTGTACTCGTGTGAGATGTTCATGAGGAAAAATTCAGTCAGACAAATCTCCGAACGTCGAACGCCTCAAACGTCATATTGATTAGTTTGCCTGGGTATTGTGAGAAAAATGCATACTAATAGTTTCCTGAAATATTATCTCATTAAATGTGAGTTTACCAACCTTGTTCTTGTGAATTTCTTCCGCAAAGATCACAAACCTAATTTGGAAGACTTAAATATTCACAATTTTAAATGACACAGTATCATGAAGCAAATTTTCATTTATTAATCCTGGGCTACATGGTAAATGCATAAATGACAGATTCCTCACCAAAAATTAAGCATGGTCATAAACAGCAATCGATCACTTTAAAAATGTATGAAAAGCAACCCGCTTACAATAGCAATTAAATAATAATGGAACTATGTGAAAAATAAACGGTGGAGCCTGGAGCAGGATTTGAAGAAAGAGACTGCTGACTCTAACCACTCTTGTTGAATTAGGCGGCATTCGGGTCAAATAATGTTTTCTCAATATAGATTTTCTGCTAAATTGGACTAGAATTTGAAAGTGCTCTCTTTATGAGCAGGAAAAAATGCAAATTTCGCATCAACCTTTGTGCGGTATTCTCGTGCGATTTCGCAGTCACAAACGCTCGTTGAAAGCGAAAAGTCAATAGGCAGTAGGAGGATTTCAATGGCTCGACGTCGAGCAATCAAAATACTGGTTTCCCATTGGTGTTTCACTCTCTACAAGCGCTTGTAACTCGCAAGTGTATCTGCCGCTTTAATAAAATCATACCTAGCAGATATCAAATTGTCGAGTAACTCTTGGCTTTCCTGCGAACTGATGGAAATTTTCTGGCCAGCTCTTTTTTCCCGATGGAACGAACATGTGGCCGGGCGTTAAAAAGGAAAAAAAGTTGCATTTGATACTGAGAGGTAATGATGGGTGAACAGAAAACAAAAAGAGAGAAAAAAATCAGTCGAATTGAACGAAGCTGGTGACTAGTTGCCACAGCTTTTTAGAAAGATAGAGAGAGCAGCGTTGGAGAGACGTGCCATGACATAATGTGACGTGTCCATGGAACGACTTAAATTCATCAGTAACTGATTAGCGATCAACGAATTGGAGCAGCTTGATGGGGGAGAAAACGCTGTTGTCAGCTCTCATGGGATTCTTATTGTACTTTCCTTCACTTGAAATGATTGAAGAACAGGGCCGGATTTACCTACTTGCCGCCCATGGGCCGCCTGTATTTTGCCGCCCTCTTCTCCTTCGTTTTGAAACATCAATAAAAACCTTCAAGTGAACATGCCGGGGGGGGAGAAGTGCATAAGACGCGTTTACCTACTCATGTTGGATACATTTTTTGCGAAAGCCCTGTCAACACTACTAGTAAAATTTCATGGAACTTTGCGCGGAAGTTAAGTTCCGTAAACCTGTCTCTGTGTGGACAAGGTCCTCCATTTATCAGAAATGAACCAACAAATTATGAAAGAACAAACATAAATGTGGTTTAATAATTTTAACTTATTCCGCCGCTGCTGCGCCTGCGCCGCGCTGAAAGCACTGTGTTTGGCGCAATGTGTGAAGTATTCCTGCAGTCTTGTAGGCGCTATGCGTTTCACGCCAACCGCTCCTGACCACACTGTGTTTGACGCCATGCGTGAAGTATTCATGCAGTCTTGTAGGCGCTAATATGCGTTACATGCCGACCGCCGCGCCGCGCCGAGGGCTTGTCGAATATCTATATAAATGAGAGAGCACCAAAACTGTCATAAATCCGACTCTGAAATCTAAATTTTTGCTAACAGGCCGCGGTAGCTTGATTGAAGCTCATGGTAATCCGAGCAAATACACGTCATTTAGACTCGGGCTTGAATCTGGCGGGAAACTCTGGGATTGTTGGGAGACTCTAGGATTACTCATCAATCTAGATAACTCTCGACCGCCATCTTGGTCATCATTTTGATCGGAATTTGACGGAAATTTGAGCGTGTAACCAGGCCATTAGGCATTCTACTCGAGGTTCGTGAAAAGATTTCGCCGGCGAGCTGGCAAGCGGATCCGCGAAGGGTGGCGTGACGCATAGCGGTGTCTGGTCAGGGGTGGAGGGCGAGGGGGAAAGATCCGAGCTGGTTTCGGTCGGATGGTAAACAATTAAAGCGTGCGACGACGACCAACGGCGACATGCGTGCCGCAGTGCCGCACCACTCATCACACATCGGTCACCGGTTACCGGCGGCGCGGTGCGAGTGTGTGGACGTGGATGTATGTTTGCGCCGTCAGACAATACGGCGCGGGGCGGCCCGCGGTGGCCGGGACAGCGGTCGTTTCTGCCTCAGCGGGCCCCCGACCCCCCGCCCCCCGCCTCCTTCGCTCGTGCGGTCTCGAGGGGGTGGCCGGTGCCCACTCGAACGTGAACCAACACCGCTGCCGCCGCCGCCGCCGCCGGGCAGGACCCAGAAAACGAGGTTTCCTTCACGCCGTGTGGCTCGTGAAAATTCTGGCATTTTAACTCGTGCCACGGACGGGGTGGTAACTTCCCTCCGTCTTCCATCTGCCCCCGCTGTTGCGTAGCCATCGGGGCTTAGAATGGAGATGTTGCATGTGTGAGGAATTTGCGATATGACTGATGATTCTTTTGTAAAAGTTCGCGAGAAACATGATGGTGCCACTGGTTTTCTCTGAAATCAACCCCCAAGCTCAAAAAAAGCTCTCAAAGTGAGGCCAAAGTGGAGGGGATATCCCACCCTACCCTGAGAGTCCACGTCTACATCAAGACAAACTCTCCATGCAAAGATAGGGATCAAATACATTGACAGCGCTGCCACTTTATTTGGGGACTCCAAAACTGAAAACACGGAAACCCTGCCAATGTATTTGTTCCCTATCTTTGCATGGAGAGTTTGTCTTGATGTAGACGTGGACTCTCATGTAGGGTAGGGTGGGATATCCCCTCCATTTTAGCCTCAGCTTTTCTAGAGCTTGGGAGTCAATTTCAGAGAAAACCAGTGGCACCATCGTGTTTCTCGCGAACTTTTACATAAGAATCAACAGTCAAATCGCAAAGTCCTCACACATGCAACATCTCCATTGGACGGATTTGATCGAAGTCAGTCATAATGCATAGAGTACCTTCATTGGAGGCGTATGACCACAAACCCTGACCTGCCGTGCCAAGGAAAAGCGCCGTGTGAACGGTCGCTCTTCTGACGTAAGGGCTATCAAAATTTCCACGTGAGCCCTGTTTTACATGTCTATCCATGCTTTCCGGAACTCTCGTTGAAATAGAGGTACGTCCTTACGTCAGAGGTGCGACGAAATATCCGAATGATGCCAAATTTTCGTTAGCAAAACATTCATTTTCAAGGAGATCTCTGAAATTTTGTTTTGAAAATTTCCGATACTTTGGGTTGAACTGCGAGACAAATTCTCTGCAAATCCGGGAAAAAATATCCACAAGTCTCCCTGAAAATTCGTATTTAATCAGAAGAAGTTTGGCGGTATAAGGCTCATACGGCGTTTTTCCTTAGCATGGCAGAGTAGGACTCAGAAAATTGTCGGTGACGATGGCGGTTAGGGAGGTTCTTGCCAACTTTTGAAGTAGCAACACAACCCTAAAATTCCCTCGGAGTGTTTAAATCGGTGGTTTCATGAATCCTTTCGATGCTTGAAACTGTTACAACCGTTTAGAGAGCGATGCCGTCGACATTCCAATATCCTCCCATTAGAGGTACTAAAACATGACGTGATAGTAGGATCTCGTGGTAAGAGGCTGGAATACGCCATGCAGACGGTGCAAATGCAGACTCGAAGCGTGAACATGGCTCAAGCTTCAACAACCGACCGGCCGATCTGAGCCGCACGCACGCACGATCGCGGCTTGCATCCCGCGCCTTCCTACTTTACGCACGCCACCCGCGATACGCCTTCTTCGCGGTATCTCATTACACAATTGGGCTATTTATACTGCAGCACCAACACGTGAGCGAGCCCTCTATTTTTTTGTTGTTTTTTGGTGTTCAAATCCTTTCGTCTCTTTTTGCCTCATATGGAGGTGGAGATAAGCACGGGGTGTTAGAAAAGAATCGTATACGTATCGTCTTCAAAACTAGGTCAGTATAAAGCATGACTGCGACTGACCTTTAGGTCACCAGAGGGAACAGCAATATTGGGAACGGAATGAAATATTTCGGGCAAATCCTTAACTTAAATTGATTTTTAAAACCTTTGTAGAACTCTCACATCGTATGGGCGGCCATCACTCAAAAATTCAAATAGCGCGAAATTGAAAAGAAGTGTATCGACCCGACTGCCTGAAAATTAATCAGGAAGTCATATTTTTTTCATCGTCCTGAATAAACGTCCCTGAGTGCCGTTGCCCCAACGGTTGCGGGTGAGAATTACTCGAGTATTATTGAGTTTTGATGGATGGCTCCTTGGTTCCGACGTCTCAGACGATGAGAGGAGTCATTCGTCCTCTCTTTTCATGAGATACACTTCACATATTTATGAACTGCATGTAGTTCTCTACTTTATATGCATAAATCTGGGTCAAGGACCAGACATTTACACTAGTCGTTCTACACTTATTTTATGCATAAAAAAAAGTTTATCCAGAGAATTGTGTAATTTTTTATGTCTTCGCGTTTTAAAGGTCAAACCGCTGCGCACTCGATTTTCCAGAGGCCTTTTTTTCTCTCTCTCTTCACTCGGCAAAAATCAACAGGATTTAAAATTTATGAATTACGGTATTTCTAATCTTTTTTCGGTAAAAGAACCCAATAATACGCTCACGCTAAATATCTCTGTGCACTTTTGAAGTAAAACTTCCATTCTGCATTCATTTTCATTTCCAAATTGAAGATTGCGCGATAGGCCCACCCTCAATTCTAACACTCTATAGAATCCATAGCTTTCACTGGATAAGCCAGCTTGAGCTCGGGCTCAGCTGAGGTCGGGATGCTGAAAGCTTTCGTAGAGAATCGAGATTTGAACCGAGTTTATCAGGAAGGAACCGACCCATATTTCCGAAAAAATTGAGTCGAGAATGTCATTAAATTCCATTAATCGTATATTATCTCCTGCCAAGAGCTCAAAGTCGAAAAAAAACTAGTTTGTGAAAAGAGGCGCTAAAGTTTATTTTCTACATTGAGCCTAATGCCGCAATCATACGCTGAATTTAGCAGCTGAATGTGGAAGTCAACGGTCATCGCCCAACGGCTGAAATTTAGCAAATTCGAGTTATTTTCATCCAGATGTGTATCAAATCTACTCGAATAGTTCAGACAAATTCAACATTAGTCCGATGGTTGCTGAGAGCCGTTGCTGAATTTTGCGCGTCACGCGCAAAATTCAGGCATCGGGCAGATGACTTCCACATTCAAGCCACATTCCGCTCCCACATTCCGCGTGTGATTGCGGCATTATGGAGGAATACAACCTCAAACCTCTTTTTCTCAGTTTCAACTTTATGTGGGTTGGTTCCTTGCTGATGAACTCGGTCCATTCACTTGCAAGAAGAAGTAGGAAATGCCTCTTTGTAGGCATTCGCTTAGGAGCTGCTACGGAGCCGATCGTCAGAGAGGAAGCGATCAGAGAGACGAGGATCGATACCATTTGTACCCGTGGAAGCTCAGGTTTTGTCCCTGCGTCGAGTCGTCGGTGTTGCCTGGAGGTGCGGGAGGCGACAGGACGAAAAGTATGGAAACAATATGATTAATAGGAAGTGGTGTTGTATCAGCTGAGTGCGTGCGGGTGCGGGCCGCGCAGCTCCACCAGCTGAGCATTGCTTCCGGTCTTAGGATTGCTTCTATTACGGATATCCGGGGTGGTAAAGTGTCCTGCACGTGGTATGACATCCACTCCCTCGCCATGCCGACCTGGTCCGCGCTCACTCGTGGATGTCCCGGAGACTCATGCAGATTACCGTCGTATCCAGGTTTCCTCCCTCCGAGTGTTAACCTTAACACCGGCCGTCTGCCGCTCCGCCTCATGCCCCCTGTCACGTTGAATGCACCATTGCACCCTGTCTTCATGCATCGGCGCCATGTGGGGTCAAAAATTAGGGGGGCAAAAGGGGCCGCAATTAAAATATCGTTAACTTTTTCCCTTTTTATACAGCTCTTGTTCAACCTCTGTTTTTTTTCATTTTTCCTCCTTTCCTCTTCTATTTCTTTTGAGTTTTCACTGTCTCTTTCATTTTTCGTATTCTTCTTCTTTTCTTCCTCTTCCCCTTTCTCCTGCTTTCATCTTCCCCTTTTCTTTTTATTCTCTTCTTCTTCCTCTTCTTCTTCCTCTTTTTCTTCTTCCTCTCCTTCGTCTTCTTCCTCTTCTTCTTCTCCCTCTTCTCTCCCTCTTTTTATTCTTCCTCTTTTCCTTCTTCTTCTTCACCTTCTCTTTCTTCTTCGCCGTATTTTTTTTACTCTCTCTTAAGTTCGTGCACTCGCTCAATAATAGCCTTAAAAATTGCGAGTATGCAATCTCACGACAGCCGAGGACGAATAGTTATCGCTCAAGATTTAAGGAAACTAGAAAGTATGTCCGTGTATTTTGATTGCAAAGTATATGTATAGTTTGCGCATAAGGAATCTTTTCGTCAAACAACCATGACATTAACATGTGCTTGGGTCCAAAAATGGAATTATCCTTTCCCGAACCTCGTCAAAAATAGTAGTTTCCAAGTTTGAAACGTGTAAATGTATCCGCACAGCATGATAATATCGATGATTACGTTACCAAACTTCGTATCTCGATTGCAACATTTTAAAAATCGTCTCTGTTGTTTCACTTTTCTAAATGAAGAACGCATCCACATCAATCTTTGAAAATATCACCAGGTATTCTTCACACAAAAAAGAAGAATCGTAGAACACGTTACAAGAAACGACGTCAAAAAATTTTCCACTGAAAACACGAGGCATGATTGGAAGCGCGCACGCCGCAAATCGAAATGCGTAGTTCGGGAACTCGAACATGTAACGAGATCAGGAAAACTCGAGAAAACGAGAGTTCGTTGCGAACACCCCTTTTTCATAACATTCCATTTCACAACTTCTCGGAAAAGCAATAAAAAATCAAATACTTTTCCGACACGAGAGACTTTGAGCACTCTACGCAACAGCATAAGAGATGGAGGGGAAAACATGGGTTTAAACGTTGATATTAATGAGTCAAGGAGGACGTAAATAAAAGATTGACTGGAATCGCCCCGTATTGAAGCTCTCGCGGTGAGTACATTGTATTCACCACGAGCGCGGGGCGCTTTCGTGGCATTGGGGGTAGGTAGGCCGCCGGAAAAAAGGGGGTGCGGGGGCGAGTCAAGGCCAATACTCCCGCCGTACGCGCGCTTCAGTACTACAGAAGAGTCGAAAGTTTTCCCAACTTTGTAATCGATTTACGCGCTCCGGCCCCCAACCCCCTCTGGCCCCTTCCCGGGCCGAATCATCAATTTAATCATTCGACCAGTCGAATTCAAATTACTGAGCGGTGACAACCGCTTATCAATTACCTGTCCGGGGAAGCAAGTCGGAGCGAGGGTTGAAGAGAGTGCGCTTAAAATTCGCCTCGGCTAACACCCATTTCCGATGACTCACTTTCAACCCCCCCCCCTCCCCGGAGGGGTACTCTACCCCTGGGGCACCACACCGACGCTGAAACACATTACCTACCCTCTTATTTGCATCATATACGGCGAATTTTAGCGATCGGATTTGACCTTTTCAGATTGGACTGCATTATGCGATACGGAACTACCGTTTTTTTTCTCTGTGAAAACAACATACGCGCATTTAGTTTTCCGATGGGGATACGGGTTTTTATACATGAGCCGGAAATAGTAGTGCCTAACTGCAATTTTGAATCCGGAAGCTTGAAAATGCAAATTTCTTACGCAGATTGTTAGTTGAAGTTAGGATTGCATTTCAAACTTTGCCAGTGCGCTCATCCTGATTTTTGAGACGTTTACTGGTATGGAGACAACTCCTTGCTCTTTTGCTCTAGCGTAAGGTTGCAACAGGCCCATTAGGCAACACCGAATTCCCACCATTTAAACCAAGCAAAATAATCGATTTTTGTAGGACCACCTGGCCCCTCCAAGAATCGATATACTTCCATAGGCTTAAATGGAGGTAAACGATGTTGCCAATTCGCTGGATCCGCCAATGGAGTGTGCCAGAGCTGAGCGAGCATTATCAAAGTTGAACGAGCATGTAACGTTGTGGAAGGTGTGGTTTGAAGCGTTCTTGGTGAAAAATTAGGCCGGAAAACGGCATTATAGGCAGAGGTAAACAAACGAAAGTTGGACAATGTCGCCTGCAGGAGAGCATTGAAGTTCCATGAACCTGTCGCAAGCGCAGACGAGCAACGTATCACATGTGTGCTCAGCTGCGCACAACGCTGACACCCAAATGAAGTTGATTCTCCCTTCCCCTATGATTTTCATGAGCACATTCGCGAGGCAAAGAGAAAAAAAGGAGCAATGAAATATTTATGACCAAGACATGTTTTAGCGCGATGAAAGCTCACAGCAGTTTTTTTCCTTCTTCTTTTCCCTTTTTTTCGACAATTTTGTCTAGTCGAGAGGGAACCTCACTTGTCCTCAGTATCAATCTGTTTATGGTTTATAGTTCAGTACATTTTACGTATTTTGTTCCTTGTAGAACCGTATGCAATACGTATCCTTCGTGCTCTTCGCCAACGTTTCCTCTGCTACGAGAATACAGCAGTAATGGAATTGCTTAAAATTTTGTTGGTCCCCAAATTACTATTTTTTCAGGTATTCGTTTAAGAATCCTCCCAAAATTGTTTCCGAATTTGCAAGTAACACGAGGAACCATTAAGGATTTGAGTATTAAATATATTTACTATTAATGTTTAATTTTGTGTGACCAGAAAGAAGACATAACAGCGATCTTATTTTTACAAATTCAAATTAAATATTAGAAAGGCAATGCTGTTATTTTGTTTCTTTTAGATGTCCATACTTTTTTTAATGAGCATAGCTGGAGTTCTAGAAATTTGGCCTGGAATGGGAAAATGAAGAATGGAATGGAAACCGCTACCCCCTCTTTCTTCCCATAGAAGAATATACTGTGTACAGAAATATGTAATGTGTGAATATACTGTGTATACTGTATACTCATTTAATCCAACTTGTGCTGAAGCTTTTGTCTTGCAAACTTTCTTTCAAACAAAGAACATGTTTCGACCTTTTGCTTGATGATTGACACGCAGAGCATTTTATCAAAATAGTTTGTCAAATTGAATCATCGTAGCCGAATTGAAGTTCTCTTCATGTTGCTCATCGAGGTCAAAGGGTGAGGATGATCGTTGAATTTTTACGCTATGCGGGAGCTTTCATCGCACAGTGCAGGGTTTCTAGGATATTCTATCTTTTTAGACTCAACACCTCTATGGTTCTCTCGTGACAACTTATGGAATTATCGAAGATTTTGGACCTAAGCCACTCATTCCTGATGAAACCGAAGACCGGGATAAACTATCTAAGGATTCGGCCACCAAACGCGGAAGGAAGTAGATTCTAAGGGGGTCTCCGGCCTCGCGCCCGCGTGCATTGTACAGAGTCGCCAAATCGGTCAAAAATTCTGAAATATTAGGGGGAGGCTTCTGTAGGGGATGAACTGGATGTTTTTACGGTGCGGAGGCAACGATGGAGCGACTAGCTGATCGGTAGCAACCAGTGACGCGGCGAACAGTACCCCCTACAGCGGCATTAACAATGTAGGCCCACAGATGGTAGACAACAGCTGCTTGGATCTCAGAGCCCAACCGAAGCGATTCACCAGTGGTGGTGCATTAGGCTCCGATAATACCACTTATTCGAGAAATTTTCGCCCTCTGTACGCATGCATGTCCTGATCAAACAACCAGCACCAACGCCCGTGCTAAATTGCATTCGAACGCATGGCTAGTTAACAGTCAGATTAGTGGGATCTCTCGCGCTTCCTCCCTCGTTTTGTCTTCCTTCAGGCGAAAAACGTGTATCGTCACCTCCCGGCCAAAGTATCACAAGCGCCATGCCACAAAATTTTCACCGCCATTTTATTTTTTACAGAGAATGTGTTCAACGAAGCTGTCCGAAAATTTTACTGAATTTTCCTTGTGCTGCCAAAAAAATTAAGTGAAATTTACAAACAGATTCAACCAACAATTTCTCTGTAAAAAGATAAAATGGCGGCGGAATTTTTGAAACGTTGCTTGATGCTTGTGGTACTTTGGCCGGAGGGTGACGATATTAATCGGACCTATTTCTGCCAAACGGAACTATGGACGAGTGGGAAAGATGAGGTGTGCTCCAGAAAGCTGCATAAGAAACAATGTCAAAGTAGGCCTGACTGCCTTTGAGGAAATGGAAAAGCGGGATTTTACATTCTGTCAAACGGAACTGAATGCTAACTGAAAGCTGCGCACTCATGAGCCTTGGGCATGGCAAAAGAGCGCTGTGGACAGAGCTCATAGGTTAAAAAAAATTCATCGTGTTTGCAGTGCGTTGACCGCTAATGTTGCTCATTTAAATTATGTCACGTTGATTGGTCGTATTTCTGCCAAACGGAACTATGTGCATTAAGACATGAGCCCCGAGACCCATAAGAATATATGCATAACAGGGCTCACGTCATACTCACGTCACATATTTCCGTTTGGCAGAAATATGTCCAATTCACCTTCCAGAAGGAGCCTTCACCCTTCACCCTCCGCTCTGTTACGAATACATCTTGTGTCTAACTTTTCACTAGATGCGCCGTAATATATGGGCAAAAAGTCAATTTGGCCCCTAAAAAATCTTCGATGGCGCCTAAAATTCGGGCTTAATGCGCCACATGGCTCGTACAACTCAAGGGTGAGTTCCGAACACTGGTCAAGAATCTCTTACCATCGGTTGTCATCGTGGAAAGTTTCGTCAGGAAGGAGAGGTACAAATCGAGAGGGAAAATTTTGCCCGCCGGGAGCAAGGCGATTGATGTTAGCGCAAGCTACAGTGCCTGAAGTCAAACGATATCTTGACTTGATTCCATTTTTGTCGCGGGGCTGGCGCGACGCCCGGCCAAAACAGCCCGGGCCCCGGATCCCCCCTCCCCCCGCCCATGCCCCCTGGCCGGGACCCTGCTCAGCTAGCGCCGCGACGCCATAGGATGAGACGAATAGTAGCAGGTCAAATTAACCTACGGCTATATCATGTTTCCTCCTCCTTCAGAGTAGCATGGAGAATGTTTGCAATTGAACGGGGAACCATTGGCGGATCCAGAAAATTGGCAACATTGTCTTTTCTCCGTTTAAACCTATGGAAATGTATCGATTTTTGGAGGGGCCATGTGCTCCGACGAGATTCGATTATTTAGCATAGGTTTAAACGGAGGAAATCCGGTGTTGCCAAATTGCTGGATCGGCCTCTGCGGGGAACATTGATTTTTAACTTCGACATAGAGACAATTGAACCTAATTTTGCAACGAGGAACTAGGATCTATATCTAGCTTATGTAAGAAACAACGTACATGCCATTAGATTCTATTGCAGAGAGGTTTTTTCACAGATAAGTCAGAAAAAATAGTACCCTAATGAACGCTGCTGGGGGATACTTTTTCTCAAGATCGATTCCGAAGTGAGCTTGAAATTGAATAAAATCTGTTGAGCCTCTAAGTTCCTAAGTTCCCCGACGATAGATTTTGCAAAGAACACAATTTAACTGCATTTTTCGTGACGTGACTAATATCACTAGCTCATTCCTATAAGCACGTATCTACAAAGGAGGACTACAGAAACTTTCGTTGTTTCTAAAATTAGTCAACAACAGCAGTTTCTAATCGCAAAATGTAGTTCAGTCACTTCATTGTCTTTATTGCGAGAGCGTAAAAAATCATGTTCCATAAAAAGATTAAAGTAAGTGGAAATACTAAATGGATGAATTCAATTCACAGTGATTAGTTTTCAAACATTTATACATAGTTTTTTGTCCGTTTGATGTTTAATCCGTTCTTTAACATTACCCATCACCTGAACTTATGCATATGCATACCCTATAAGCGAATCCTTGCTTGAAACAAGGTGCACATATCTTTAAAATTAAATTAAATTTTCTACACTCACTTTTGGGAGAAGCGGGATCGATATTTGAGAAGTTTTGTCCAAGTAATGTTAGGATGGCAAGCATTAGAACAAAATTTTAAATGTAGACAATTTCGCCAATTTTCAAATTCAAAACATAGGCAAATCTAAGGTAATCCGGAAGAAAGTTAGGCTCCTTTAATCCATTTTATCATCAACGGTAGCGTTTGTATGTATAGCTTAATATTTAGAGAAGAGAGGTTGGAATAGTGCAAGAAATTGTATAATCAGACATAGATTTCAGATTGTTAAAAAAAAGAAAGAAAAAAAAATAATTAATATAATAAACACATGCACCATAAGAGAACCGCTCTAGAGCTCCTCGGTGAGGATCAAATTTCTCCATTGATGAGAAGCTAGCTTCCCGTTTTATGTTGGTTTTTTCATTCTCTTCTAATTTCGGGATCTTGGGGGCTGTTAACTCTTCGAGGCCCGAAATTTTCGGAAATTAGCGTCGAAGATATTCTTGTCGGGTGTTGCATGTGGGCTGACTCAGCGTGGCGAAGAAAGTGTCACTGATCCTCTCATCGGAAATGAGCGAGATTCTTCATCATCGTCCTCCGTCTGAAACTCGTGTCTCTCGCCACTAAAAATCTATTTCGGTACGCTTCAATTCGGCCTGAAGTTTAATCGCAGTCTTTGCCCCTTACCTCGCGCAGTTCGGCTCATGAGACCGCCAAATTTTACAAGAAAATCCGTCTTAACAGCGTCGCCCGACGGAGGAATCCGAGCACTCGGCAGCAGCGTCTCCCCGCTCTCTGCCGTCCTAAGGAAAAACGCCGTAAGAACATTCCAGAGTTGCCAAATTTCCTCCGATTAAATGTTCATTTTTGCGGAAAGTTATCAATATTTTTCCTTGAAATTTTTACACTGTTTGAATCAAATTACGAACAAAATTCTCTTAAAAACCGGAAGAAAAATGAGCGTAAATATTCCCGAAAATTTGTGATTTATCAAAAGAAATTTGGCAACGCCTAAAGGCTCATACGGCGTTTGTCCCTAGCACGGTAGTCTTCATCTTGTTGTGACTAACTGTTTCATATTTTTCGCTTCCCTTGCTCAAGTTAGCGTGAAATGACGAATCGCCTCGATTCCTGGGTCGTCATCCAACAATCTCGATAGTAACCCGTACCTTGTCGTCGCTATTTATCAATACATCGATTAGGATCATTCGATAAAGATTCAACTATCGACCTGAAATTGCACGAGGGCAACAATATATCTCCGGGAAAGCACGAAATCAAAACACATTGTCTTTGTAATTTGTGTTGATCTTTAACGTGATTGAAACGCATATTTTTCTCACCCTCTTCTTTCTTTCATATTTTCAGTTCAAATAAACAATACTTGCTGAAAAGTACGTTATCTGCCATAGGGGGAAACATTTATCTTAAAACTGTAGAGCAGAAACCACAAAACTTTGGGAAATGTTAAGAGATATGAGGGATTTTGGTACATCAGCAAACAACAAGCAAAATATCTAAGAATTGAGCGTATCTCTGATTGATCCCCGGGAAAAAATGTTGATTTTATATTTGTTTTTAGAAATTCTCCATGTATTAAATTCCTTTTCCGATTAAAATTTTCCGTCACTGTTAGAAAATATCACAGTTATATTGCGTTATTGGGAGAGTGCTTTACAGTACTTTAGCGGGGACATCATGTCGTCTCCTTCCGGTCGAAGTATCACAAGCGCCATGCGACGTTTAAAAATTTCCGCCGCCATTTTATATTTTTCAGAAAAATTATTCAACAAAGCTTTCCGAAAATCTCACTGAATTTTCCTCGTTCTACCGATGAAATTCAGTGAAATTTCCAAACAGATTCAACCAACAATTTCCCTGTAAAAAAAAATAAAAGGGCGGCGGAAATTTTGAAACGTCGCAAGGCGCTTGCGATACTTCGGCCGGAAGGTGACGCTGAACGTAGAAGGCGCGGGAAGGCGAAACATAGAAGAGAGCTCGGGAGAAGTAAGTCAGTGAACTTGGTGACCCTGCTCCACGAGGAGGGTCCACCGCTCCGGGTCCCTCGTCTCCACCACCCCCCCCCCCCCCCCCCCNGGCTCGGGGATGCTCAGCTCGAGCCAGGCCAGGAAGAGGAGGAAGCGCCAATCCCGAGGGTGGAGGCGCTCGACAGCGACGAAGGAGGAGGAAGCTGGAAGACCGCGATCCCGAAGAACAAAAAATCAGGGACAATAATGAGACGGGCCTCGCGAGGAAAGGAGAGGAGAATGAAAGTGCGTGCGCGGGACTCGTCTGGACTCGAAACACTCGACGTCGTCCCTCCGAGCCCTATCTCCATCCCCACATGAGCCCTGTTATCCATAAAGCTCCCTCCTCGCCAGGGCTCATCTTGGAACGGAGATACGCCTCTTCAGAGGTGCGACGAAAATAGTGGACCCGGAGTCTGCGCTTCCCCCTTCTCACGGTTCCCGCCCCGAGGGTCGATTCTCGAATCGCTATCGAATAATTCGACAAATAGCAGTGGCGTGGCGTGCTTTGCGATATATCGATTGATCGGCCATTTAAACCTATGGGAAAGTATCAATAAGCAGGGTGTTCGCAGCGAACACCGTAATAATCGATTATTTACCACACCTTCAAATGGGGATACATCGATATATCGCAAAGCACACCACGCCACTGATAAATAGCATATAATTATCGAATGATTTGATCAAAAACATGGTTGAGATAGGGGCGTATCGATGGGGACTCAAATGATTCGATAAATAGCATCGTCGAGATGGGGATGTATCGATTCACGATTCGATAATCGACCCGGGTGTCCCTTGTCACGCTCCCTCTTCCTGTCTAACTTTGATCCGTATCCGCTTACATCCGAACTTGGCGCCAAATTCAAACGCCGTCGGCCGGAAGGAGTCCACGCCCGGATCGGCGTTCACCGCCCGCGTTCGCGTGTTGTGAAATATATATAACGACAGTAAACTGTGAAAACGGATTTGCGATGTTGCAGACTTTCCATCAATCTTTATTTGTGAACATTTTTGGATCCAGCATCAGGGCCGGATTTACTTACTTGCCGCCCATGGGCCGCCTGTATTTTGCCGCCCCCTTCTCATTCGTTTCGAAACATCGATAAAAACCATCAAGTGAACGTGCCGGAGAGGGAGGGGTGCATATGACGTGTTTACTCGTGTTGGACATATTTTTTTGCGAGTGTCCTGTCAACACTATTAGCAAAAGTTCACGGGACTTTGCGCGAAAGTTAAGTTCCATAAACATATCTCTGTGTGGACAAGGCCTTCCATTTATAAGAAATGAACGAAACAATTATGAAAGAACGAACATAAATGCGGTTTAATAATTTTGACTTCCGCCGCCGCGCCGCGCTGACCGCACTGTGTTTGACGCAATGCGTGAAGTATTCATGCAGTCTTGTAGGCGCTATGCGTTTCACGCCGCCCGCCGCTGATCGCAGCGACCGCACTGTCTTTGACGCAATGCGTGAAGTATTCATGCAGTCTTGTAGGCGTTAATAAGTGTTACATGCCGACCGCCGCGCCGCGCCGAGGATTTCTCCTTTTCATCTCAAGTTCTCGTCATCATTGCTCTCTGCGCCGCGCCGTTCCAGGCCAAATTCCGTATTCGGTTTCTCTCTTAGTCTTAACTCGACTAATAATTAAAGGTGCTGTTTATTGTATCACAGAAAGACGACAAAATTAGAGATATACTTTTAGGAAATGAATTTGCACTTTAGATAGCACATAGATTTGCACTTTTTAGAGGGGTCTATGATGATTGCACCACGAAAAGGAGAAAACGACGAAGTTTAGGAAGGAACAGAAATAAAGAAGTAGAAATTATTTCTGAATGAGCAATATTTTAACATCTTCCTTTCATATTTGTGTGTTCATTTTTCCTTACCCGTCTCTGTACATTATGTCTGTCTCTTTGCTTTGTGCACAAAGAAACTGCATTTGGGGGAGAGAGGTGAAGGGGTACAATGAAATAAACTGCTCTCCTATGCCTCCCCCACGATAAATGCATACGATTCAACACTAGAGCATACAAGTCTCACAGAATGGGCACAATGCTTCAGACGATTCCGAAATATATCACAGTGCAGTAACGTCACTAGGGACTTATATTTGGACACGAATTGGCGGATTTCCCAAATATTTGCCACACGTACAATTAATGTATTCATGCATTTATCATGTCATTTCAAAATCTCAATTCGTATGGAAACTTACCAACCAATCTTTTGTGAGGTACATCTGTCATTTAAGGTTTCGGACACATTTGAATGAAATGATATGAAAACTATAATTTCCTCTTTGTTCGTATAAAAAGCAAGGATTATGCCCTTCAAAACTCGGGCAATCGACACAAAATGATTCGCTTAAATAAGTACATGATGATTATACTTAATTGGAAGCAACCGCCATATTCTTTTTTAACGTTATGGTTCTTTTACTCTTGTCCTTTAATAAACTGCATCAAACTTATGAACGTTTAAAAGCTTGAACTTCATATTTAAGCAGAACGTCAACAGATGCCTCTGAACGTATAGCCTATTAATCTCCTTTATTGGTTTATAATCAAATTTTGTATTTAGGAAGCAGTGCTCCACGCATCGACTCGAAAAAAATCCGATTCTTGTTTAATGTATAACCGCGCAGTCGTGTTTAACGTATCTTCGCTGATAAGGACGTCAGTATTGACAAATGCACCTGCGCCTTCAGAAACGAGAGAATAAAATCATCGAATAACCGAACCAGAAGTCAGGAGTGAGGCTGCGCAACTGAACAAATGTAGGAGTGAGCAAACAGTTGGAATCATGTAGGTGACACTTCTGCGCGCCGTCATTACTACGGCATTCAGTCGCAGAGTCCTCTGCACATACAGCGCTTTTTCCCACCGATTTCACCGATTCAAACAATATTTAAACATGCTTGAACGTCCTTGTGATGAACCTTGTCGTTTAAAATACCCATGGCAAAAATTCAGGAAGTAAAATGATATCAGTTCATAAAAAAATCAAGGTAATAGAGTTTTCTGTCATGAGGGGCGGGGATACACACATGACCAAATATTTCTCGTTGAAGCGTATTTTTTTTAAAGTTAATTTTTTTAAACATCGTCCAAAATCACTCCTTAGGGGCAAAGAGAGAAGGGTCAAGACTAGGGCCGGACTGGTACGGCTGATCATGATGAAAGGAATGCGTAAACACAGAGAAAAAAAGGGTGGTATCGAAAGCAGTGAAATTTCGGTGAATCTCATTCTGGGTAAAAATTACTACTTGCAAGAGAGATTCAGGCTCAGCCGAGAGAGACTCAAGGGCCCGGGCGGCTCCCTTTACATGTAAAAATTACTATAATGTAAATAAATTTTAATTGTTTCTTTGAATGAATTTATACTTTCATTCATTAATTTAGATATGTGTATTAATGAATTCTTAATCATACGAATACCTTGATCTACAAACACAGGACTATTCAAGGAATGTGATGTTTACACGTTGATTTCAAAATGATATGCAGCGAAATATCTCGCAAAAAATAAAACAAAATACGAGGTGAAGTCACCGCTTCTTGCCACGATTGTTTACTCGTCTTCTCGCTTTCTTGGTGACATTTGAGAGTGATACCCCTATTCGACCACGTGGGAACTCGGGTTGCCTACACTCAAAACTGAAGGCAAACCCACAGTGAGCTGAAGTCAGATCCACGACGTTTTTCAAGGTCTCCCCTAATAATTCTCGATGTTTCATGTTGTTAAACACATTAGTATCTCTTATGTTTTTTTTTTTTTTTTGCAAAAAATACGTCTTATGGTTAGAGATTTTTAAAATTCTGTTTAATTTTTAATAACTCAGATTTCGCAGTTTCACTGATGATGCGTTGCTAAATATAACTTGAATTACCTTAAACCGCGCGTTGAATAGATTTGGTATTTAAAGTCTTCGCGTCCGCTTTGGAAGCACATGAGGAGGGGGCTACTTCGGAATATTTTTCAATTTTAGAGGGTGTCAGTTCCATCATACAAGCGTAAAATACTCATTCGATACCTCGCAGGTTGTTTTTCTAAGTTTAACATTGATCACTATTGCAATACACCATTCCTTTGAACTTTGAACTTACTCATGTGCGTCTTTTATCTCTGTTCCAGCTTTCACGTTCCCCGGCCTAAGAGCTGGATATCCCACGGTGTTACCAGGACAATATGGGTGAGTTTTTCCCTTCATAAGATGACTAATCTTAACGAGTATTGAGTTTTTACGGCAAAAACCTCATCAATCTAGGCCATCCATTTTCAAGCACCTATTATACACTTGAAACTTTTTCCGAAGGGTGCATGGTCTCTAGAATTGACTAGGATTTTATGCTTATAAAAACAAACTACTCTACCTGTTTATTTAATCTGTACCATTTCACATTTCTCAACATTAAATACGCCTTTCAATCAAATAATTATTTTTCCACTTCTCTCTTACACCTTTTTTTTTTAAATCTCTACTTCAATCTTCCATGTGGCACAATATACAGTGAATAATATTTCTGTTAGCCGTGCTAAATGATGAAAGTTTTCTATCAAAAATTCGCTTTTCAATCCACTTTCCAAGGACTGCTGCGTAATTTAACGTCTACACAATTTCGATGCAGCAATACAATGCATTCAATGAGCATGTATGACGTGAAAAATTACCTTTTAACGAGTGGAGGAAATTGAATTTTAGTAAACATCGTCATTAGCCCCTCCTCTAGTCATGTTTATGTCCCATTCACGTCCTATTTACGTCAATGAGTTTCTTTTCTCTCTTTAATTTATTTATTTTTACTCTTCTAAAAATAAATTTTACAAATATACATTGATTGGTATTCGGAAGTGTACTTGAAGAATTCATATATTTACTTGTTGTATAGAAGAGTTTCAAGTCATCTGGTTTTTAATGTTGAAATTTGTGACATGGCCTAACTCAGGTACCGTGAGAACCAACAATGACTAAACGTAAAAGAATGAAGTGCAATTTTAAAAATAAAAAAATCCAGAGGTACCAAAACCTTGTGTATCTATTTCAACAAATAAAATTTTGATTAAATTAAGATTTGATCGGATTTTTGTTGGAAAAATGAATTTAAGTGTAGGTCTCACTACATTATGTCAGAATGTGGCACAATTAAACAAAGTCAAGAACATTTAGCTCTTTAAATATCATAAACGATATAGCTAGATTCAAAGTAGCAGGATCAGTTAACGACCATTCAAAGAGGTATGAATGTACATTGATGGTTTGAGAATCACTTCTTTCTCAAAATCACCACGGAGTGAAAGATCACTAGCCTTCAATAAGTTGTGCAAGTTAAATCAGGATTTGCAGTTTAGTAACAGTTTACAAGATTTAAATCATTTCTAATTTTTTCTCGCGTGAATTAATTTTTGTTTAATTTCATAGCATTGTATGTATGGAGTGTGTCATCGTAGAAAAATATAAATTCATAAAACACTCTCCGTATCATTCGCCCATTGTAACTCAAGGCAGAAGCAAATTGAACAATGCAAATACATGAATCATTCACGTCGTTCCAAACTTTGAATAAAAACCAGTAATACCGCAATATTAGTTCATTTTACTGCACTAAACTTCTATACCAAACCACAAGTCGAAATCTTCAATTTTGAATGATGGTTGCCATCAATCAACTTTCCACATCTTTAATGGTCTTAACATTTAATTTTTGACCGGATCACGTAGCCTCTCTCTCTCCCCTCCCCCTTCTCTATTTGTCTACGATTTTAAATACCATGCAGATCAGCGAAAAGTATGAGGAAGGTCAATAAGACTCCAATTCCTGTCATAGTTTCCCATGTCCCCAATCAATTGATTCGATTTTTAATGCTCTCTCTGTAATATTTTATTTCACTGCGTAAAATTAGCTCATTGTCAGAGTCCCATGTCCTCATTAAAAAAAAAAAAAAAAAAAAAAAATTCTTTAGCAAATTAAACTAGTGAAAGGAAATTAGAATTGAGAAGCACTCAAATATCTGTAAGTTCACACCTCTTGAGTTTTACGTGTAAAACTCAAGAGAACTCATGTGCTCCAACGTTCGAACTCAAAGATAATTATTTTCGTTCTCGTTTTTGGTTTCTTAATGCAGAAAACTTAATTTTCTCAGGCTCTCCGTACCCGCGCCCCTATATTAATAAACTTGTTTTGGCAATAAATTTAAGTTTTTACAAGTTCGCACGAAACTTGGCCCAAAATCCGCACTTCCTCTGAAATGTGGTATTCCAGAAGAATTGTTGAATCATGAATGGGCAAAAATAGAACAATACCGGTTTTAAGAGCCTCGTTATTTCAATCTCCTCTGACGTAATGTATAGGGCAAAATCAAGTGTTCTTCTTTTCTATTGTTATGTCTAGGTATTTTTTTCACTATCTCTACTCGATTTTTACTGTATTTAAACTTATCCTTTACCTACTTAATGTAAAATGAAAAATCAACGCTATTACACTCTTCAGCTCTTGGCCTCTAAACATGAATCTCTAGACTGAATAAAGTACTGAAAATCAACAAAAGTCGTATTAATTTTGAGACCTTTTTAGTTGTTTTTTATCAAATCGCCACAGTCTCTCAAAACACGACTGTCATATTTAAAATTACTACCGCTGAAGCGACGAGAGAAGCTTTCCCGGTAAATTTGCCGGTAGATGTATTTCTAATTAATTATCAGAATGGGGGAAAAACAGAGTCAACAGTGTTGCCAATTACTTTCTTTGGATCCATCTGATAATGCTACGTTGTACTAATAGTTTAAAATAGGATGATCGGAGGAGGGGTGGAGAAGATTCGGCCAGAAATTTTTGAAAATACGAACCTAGGGGCGAATGATAAATGAAAATGTTGGATTACTTTATATTGCAGTCTGTGAGAAGACTTCAAAACTGGAAGATCGAAGTTTCCGGGATATACAACATATCTTCTTAAGAACCTGCTAAAATCCCAATATTATCGTCATTTAAATGCCGTTTTTATTCACCGCTATTGAGTCCACCAAATATTATTGTGAGTCACAACTCGCTGGATATTATTACATGAATTTTTTCGACACTCAACAGGGTCTAACCACTTTTCACAGCGCGCGATTTTTTATTCACGCACTACCCATTGCAAGGTGCAACTGTAAGTAAATATATGATTATAGCGTCGAACTCACACTTAAATTTTGGCAACGCTGTATCTTCTGTATTTCCTCCCTTCGATATTTTTTCTCGGACTGATATGCATTGAAAAATAATGTAAGAAATTACTTTGTTAAGTTGCATAAGTTTAAAACGGTTACCGTTCAAATGATGTTCACAGAGCAGAACATGGCTGAGAGGATAGACACCGCCCACCACTCGATAGCTAAATCCAATGTACGCCGAAAATAATTTACTGTTTGTGTTCTTTTGAGTGTGTGATATTTTGTTGATTTTTCTTTTTTTTAAAGTTCTTGGTTATTCATTAATCTTTTATTTTAATCTCTGTCATTTATTTTTTTTTCCTCTCTTTTTTTTATTCATTTTTTTTTTGTTTCTTCGCTAATATCTTATTCCTGCGGCCTTGTTCACATATTGTTGTCGTATTGATAATTTTTCACTTGCTTTTTAATTTCCGAAAATTATGGGCCTTAACAACATTCTGTCCCTAATATTTTTGATTAATTTGTATCCGTTTTACTTCGCGCAAACTTCTGCTAGTTCTTGAGATTTGCATGGATATTGGGACCCTTGAAAACATTTTGACTTTCCTTCTGAAATTCCGAAGAGAGAAAACACGTGGAAAAAATAAGAATAAAAATATGTAGATCAGTGTTTTTGCCTCAGTTGTTGCCTCAGCTGTGAACAAACCTATCCAAATAGAAGTAAATCACTCATTAAATATTTCATTTTACATTGCACCTCCTCTCTTTTATGTTTTTGGCACCATGAACGAATTGAAAAGGATTGAATATAAATGAACCGATTTTAGAGGTCTTATAAATAAATTTTATAATTTAATTTATATAACCCTTCACTTTTTCCCCCCTGTCGTTGAAAGTGCGTTATGAGTTCTTGGTTCTGAAATCATGGTAGATTTTGACTTAAATTTCTGTTGTAATTTTGTTTCGGTAATTAAATGTCAGTCAGACTTTTTTGTTGTTGCGGTAGGTGCCCGTAAGAAGGTGTGTTTTATTTCATACCATCCTATGGAAAACACGCACCGAATTAAGTGTGGTTTTTCTTACCATTTCACCATACTCTCAATGCTCTGTATATGCTCTGAGAGTGAGGTTATGTGACCAGGGATTACCCGCCCAACACGAAATATTGCAGCAATATTGCAGCAATATTGTCAATATTGAAACAATATTGTCATGTAAATATTTCCTTACATACACTGCAGAAATATGTTGACAATATTGCTAAAATATTTCATGACAATATTGTAACAATATATTTATGAAAATGTGTTAAATATATTTCCAAAATATATTTATGTAATTACTTTTAAAACAGTTTGTAAAATATATTTACAAAATATTTTAAAATTATTTTAAAAATATTAGTTTAAAAATATTTGTTTCATATTATGTTGAAAATATTTTATAAATATTTTTGTAATATTTAAAAATTAATTGCTAAAATGGCAAAAAATGGTTTGCGATTTCTGCAATTTGCTTTTTTTGCTAAAATGCCCACCCTCGTGGCGAGAACGACAAAACAATTTGCAAAAGTGGTAATTTTATTGTGCGAAAATGGCAAACTATACTTTTGCGAAATTAACATTACTAGTTTATGCTATTATGGCTAAAATTTTTGCTAGATTTTCAAAATGTTTGCCAAATTAGCGTATGGTTTTGCTCTGTTTACCAATTATTTTGCGGAACTTACTAAAATCAATCGCTAGAAAAAAGAAAGGGGGGGGGGAAGAAAAGACAAAAAGAAGGGAAAAAAATAAATAACATAACATAAATACATCGACATAAATTCAAACTAGGAAAAAGCTCAAATAATTAAAACTGGAAAAAGACGCAATTATAAAAAACAGTAATTCTGTAAAGAAAAAAATGAGAGAGAGTTAAAAAAAACGAAAATTTGTAATACATGAATAGGAATATGTTGAGTACAATTAATAAAGAATTTGAAACACAAATTACAGGATGAAATAAAAAATAATAAATAAATAATAAATAATAAATTCTGGTAAAATATTATAAGAATCCGTCAATAAACAAACATATTACGGACTCAGAGGCCTGCGATAGTTAAGAGATTGAATTTACGGGCCCATCTCCATCAAGTCTGGCTGGTCTGGTGGTAAAGTACTGGACTTCGGATATCAACTCCACCCCGAGGCGTGGGTTCTAATCCCGACTAGGACGGCACGGATTTTAAGGTCAGTAACAACTCTACGATCCTCAACCTGGACGCATGTGTACATTAGCAAGAAAATTAGTACCAAAGACGCCTCCTAGAGTGCGCGCACACGGATATGGAATATGATAACCTCATCGCAAGTAAATATTTTTAAAATATATTATCAATATTACCTTGACAATATTGCTGCAATATTGTCAGGGGGGCGGACAACAAACTATTGCAGCAATATTATTTCGATATTGTTAAAATATTGTTAAAATGTTTTTGACAATATTTCAGCAATATTTTTAAAATATTTCCGTGTTGGGCGGGTACGTATTTTCGCATTTCACTGTATTAACTGGAGGATTGTTTTTGTAACAAGTTAAGTTCTCCTAATCGGTCTTGGAGATGAAAAAACAGAGGAACGTTGAGTTTATAAGACTCTCTTGGTGAATCACCCTTTTCTTTTCGTTTTTTATTTTTCTCTTGCAGAAAAGTTCTTCTGTTCTTACTTTTATGCTCGAAAACACTCTATCCAAGCCGGAAACTTAAATTTTATCGGCTCACAATGAAGACGGGGAATTTCTACATTTTTTTTAATACACTTTAAATATTTTTTCAAAGAAAAAAATAGACTCATGAATGATATATTTTTACTAGATCCTCTTCAATAATACTATTAATAATAGCCTCCAGCTGGATGAGAGTGTATGAACGAGCAGTTTTTATTTATAAGGAAGATCTTCGTCATTTTGTTTGGTTTCTCGTTGGTTTTAGATTTAATACCCATGTTTGACAAATTTTTTGCCACTTTTCATTTGTTCGTTCATTTGGTTTATTTCACCCGGCCGTTTTTAGATATTGCAATCATGATTTCATAATCTTATTATTGTCGTTATTGTTTTGAAATGTGTCTCATGCTCATTTTGCATTTTGTGTGTGTTAACATACAACAATCCTTGTTACATATTCGAATCGAGGAATAATTTTTCCTACATCTTTGTCGTGTCCCCCAAATAGTTTCTCTTTACCCGCTGTTCTCTTTTCTGCACTCAATTACTCGAATCACACCATGTCCATAGGTCAGCTCTACTATACAGGAAAGGATATGTCTTCTTCCGTACTCGTCTGAGTAAAGAACAGTCTGGCTGTAAATTGGGAACTGACTGTTCACCCATAGGTTTTCGTCTCTCACCAATTTCTAAAATTCATGATCACGTGCCCTCACCAAGCATCGATACACACATTCAGAATGAAAATAATTCTTTAAGAGTTTGAGAACCCCCCCTCCCTCTATCATATTTGTGACGTCCTCACCTCACCTACTTTTTTTATTTTTTTTTTTAAATGTATTTTCTTCAAGAGAGAGAAAATTAATTGACCGTAAGATGGACTATATCATGAAAGAATGTAGGTACCTTCAGAGATTTGACCGCCCCTCTTCCCGCAAAAAATAACTACGCTGATGTGAACGCACATGGCTCATTACTATCGTCCGCTGGTTATTTAAATAATGTATGTGTCTGCGCTCCGTCACCGGACAAATTTATAATGCACTGGAGGACTAGACTACTTTAATGAAATGAATTGAGAAGCGTATAAGATCGTACATACGTATCAGCAAAATACCTACTCTTATAAGTTTGCTCTGAGAATATATTTTCTGGTTACACTTTTTTATTTAGTAAAATGTGTACATTAAAACCGCTTATTTTTATGCAAAACGTACAATATGTTCTATTTTTTACCTTTTCAGGTTACCTAACTTGGAATTAAAAAGGTAAATAGTTTATTTCTTAGCTTAGCGGCAATTTAAAGGTAATCTCTTATATACTCCTTTATTTTATTTCACATTTCAGTCTGTAGTTTTTCGTAGATTATTTAACTTTTCCTCCCTTTTCCATATCTTTTTCTCAATTTTCTCGACTTTATTTTAAACTAAATGCAGGAATCGTAACTGCATTTCCATTTTGTAATCATAGTTACTTGATTTTAGAGAAGAGAAAATAAATTGATTATTTCCTTCACTCATTCCATACAGTAAAAATGTATTCACCAGAGTGTATAGGGCAGAATTGTAAGGACATTTTAAAAAGCTGTGATATAACGACCTTATCCCTTCTTACTCGGTGCGAACTATTTTTTTTTATAATTTGCAAATGGCACCGAGAAACTTGAAACCGCCTCTGATAGGTAATTCAGAAATTTTACGAGTTTCTCTAAAGTTTATCTAGCTCCTATTTTCTTTCTTTTCTCACTCCCCTCTTTTTCTCATTTTTTCCCGGGAAGAGGTACAAGTATTAGTGAAATTTCCTACACCACGATCATATTCAACTTTCCGCACAAACTGTATACGCTCAAGAGATCTTATACGACCATGGAGAGAAATCTATGCTACATTAAACGGGCATCCTGCATCTTCAATGAAGCAGCGAATTTTCTCTTGCTCAAAAAAATGCTATAATAAAGAAAACTCTCATCATATCCGTCCGTAATCTTGACGATGTGTGCGATACGATTTTGCAGAATGTCTTGTTCGATAAACATAGCCGTTAAGCATTGTGTGGAGGAGTCAGTCGAGTTTGAAACAAGAGGGAGAAAACTAAAATCGTAAAGTTGAAACAATGAGGATATCCTGTGAAGCGGTTTTGATATTTTTTTCATAGAACAAGTGTACGAGCCTATAGCGTGGGTTTTGTTTGTCCATTCTGAGAGTACGGCGAAAGCTACTCGGGTTCGACATTCGACAGAGCGGAGGACCCAAGCCGCATTGGGGCCGCTGGTAACGCGTGAATCATCTCTTACCCCGTCTTCACCCCCCTCCATGGTCATCAACCCCTATGTAATTTCACGATATGCTTTAGAGCTCAGTTAGTCCCCTTCCATTTATTTCCACCCTCTTTCGCCCTTCGCCCGAAACTACCCTCCTATTCAGTTGACGTCAATGTGCAGGGGTAAACAAGGGTGCAGGAATGAGAATTTCTCGACCAGAATTCAAATTCTAATTCACATTCTAAATTTTACCATTTTCACTTTATACCTCTTTCTTTTTTCTTTTTCAATAATTATTCTTTTTTCCTTTTTTTAAAGTCATTGTTAAGTTCTTGTGTTTGGCTAATCATCCATCACGTGGCACGTTTGATGTGTGAATTTCGTTCACATTAATTGGTTTGCGGTCACCGTTTTTCTGTGTGTTACTGCTTTGTAGGCCTTTTATGAATTATTTTGTTTGTCGTAAATTCAGTGATTTTTTTCTTTTTTTTCTTTTCATTTTTGCAAAATCGATGTTTTTACTTTTATAAACTCCTTTTATTTATTTTTGCTACATCTCTTGCCCCCAGCCCCATTTCTTTCTCGTTTTTTTTTGGTTAGACGAGGTGCCTTATGAGGATGGCTGTTGTTGAGAGGGTGCGTTTGGACTGCGGGTCGACCCACCTACCACTGAACACTTCATTTTTATTTGTTATTTTTTTTTCACCCTCGTGCCTTTTACAATGGTTTCAGGGACATAATTACTACGGTGCAAATTTATTACGAAAAAGATGCACTGGGGATATAAAATTTATAAAGTTTTATTTTTACTCATCTTTACTCACTTTACTCACTTTACTCATCTTTCTCATTTTCACCTATCACAGCGAAATAATGATATATTTCGTTTGAAATTTAAAAATTCTTGAAAAATGTATACTTAACTCTGATTAATCTCGTTCGGGTCGAGTTTTGAGTATACGCAGTCTTACTCGTTCCATTGAAAATTACAATTATTTGTACCTCATCGTTGCTGGTAAGGAAGTTGTGTGCAGTTTCTGTCTCTCCATAGTAGTCTTTGATTATTATGAAATTTCTCGGGTTTTTTCATGGTCCTAATGAAGTCTGCTCAAGTTTATTTGTTGGTTTCTTCATTTATGTAATTGTGAATTTGGTTAATGTCTCAACGAGCCGTTGGGTCACAGAAACAGAAAAAAAATGAGAAAAAGAGAGGCAAATAATGCCTGACAATGTAGCATTAATCTATAGAAAAATTAATTTGGAACAGTAAAGTTTCAATGAATATTCTTCAAAGAAACTACAGTGCCGAGACTTGTCAACTGTATTGACTGCACCTCTCTGTCGCTGGAAGTTACCAACCTCAAGCAACTATTTTAACTTTCCGGAGATCAAATTGCATATCCGATGGACTGAAGGAACTGTATAAGTGTGAGTCCGAAAATCTCGAACCAGTTATCATAACGATGTTGTAGCGCCGCGCCGTTCTGTTTAAAGTTATTAACCAACGCACATCCCTTTCTTCTTTTTTTAAGAATAGCTGAGCCCGCAATAAATTGCATCTTCATAATACGATATTATTATAACTGCTGCCCGTTATAAATTACAAAGTTTGCCTCAAAATACGGCACGGATGCAATTCGTAAAACATTGTTTTAGGATTATCGTAGGTGATAGGGAGCGATACAAGTGAAATTTTCTTCAATTCGAGTTTCTGATGATCGATATAAGTATTATGCCCCAAGACACACACACACTCATCGTGATAAATGGACCGAGTTTAACAGAAAGGAACCAAGCCACGTCAGCTATTGCCAAGTTTAACTGGGCAGTAATTTTTTTTTACAAGAGAACGTTTGTTCGGATTTCCTTGAAAATTTTAAGGAATTTGCTTCGCACTATGGAGAATTTTCACTGAAATTTGCACGAAAATCCGCACAACCGTTTTCATGTAAAAAATTAAATTACCCAATTAAATTTGGCAATAGCTGATGTGGCTTGGTTCCTTTCTGCTTAACGCGGTCCAAATGTCAAAATCGGTCCAAATTATTAGGATTTTAATACACTGAAAAAGAAGTTACGGGTACTAAGACGTACCGTCCGTTCCGGGCTCAGAGGTCGAAAGTTTCAGGTTCAAGAGCCGTAGCTTTGAGAGCTCCGGGTGCTGCCCCCGGAACTTTTGGCCTCCGAGTCCGAAACGCGCACGGTATATATCTATATACCCCGTAAGTACGGCTTCAACGGCCGGAGTTTTTACTTTCTCGCTCCCTTAGGGTAGCGAGGAAGTATTGTCATCCTCCAAGAAAAAAAAGGGGAAAAAAGTTGAAATTTCATCATTTCTAGACGTTTCAAGATCCCTGGAGTCAAAATAACCATGCTTGTTTTTCATTGTACATATTGAATTCAATTTTTATGTATAAAAAAAGTCTTTCGTTTATTTTATATATTTTTTACATCAAGTACCACTGTCCTGATACATTAAAATTGGGTTGTAAAAGCTCAAAAAATATGTCGTGTCATGCTGCATCGCGTGGGAAAAACTCTAACTCGCCTTCATTTTTTCGCGTATATGCAAACACGCATCTTCGGAGTTAAAATAGTTGGCTGGAAACAGAGGGTGGATCTGGCTCGCGGGGATTGTTATTTAATAAACCCAGTTTCATGTTCCCCCACATATTACCCTTCCATATCATTAATTTGGTTTTTTTTTTCTTCTCCCTTTTCTCCTTCCTTCCGTTGTGTTCGGGGTGCCGCACCGATAGCCGATTGGACGAAGTGTAATTCACACTCTCGAAAAAGCCTCGTTTAGGATCAGACTGTAGAAGTGTAGACGTAGAGCTCTTGCTATTTGTCGGACAAGGTTGTATCAGGAATCTGGAGGAAGATAAGCAGAAGAAGAATGAATGAGAAAAGTAAAAAAGGAGGAAAAAAGGAAGTACAGGATAAAGGACGAGAAGGAAAAGTAAAAAAAAAGGAGAAGAAGTAGACCAGGAAAAAAAGGAGAAATGAAAGAAAATTAGAAAGAGGAATGAAAGAAAAAAGAGCAAGAAGAAGAATAATTTGAATAGAAAGAAAGCGTAGAAGAAGAGGAAAAATAAAAGGAAGAAAGAGTGAATTTGAAGGGAACCATCGAAAAGAGGGAAAGACAGATAAAAGAGAGGGAACGAGAAAATAGAATAGTAGAGAAGAAAAGGGAGATGAATAATAATAATAGGAAATGAAATGAAAGAGATAAAGAAGAGGTACAAGAATGAAAAGAGTAACAGAAGGGAAAGGAAAGAGTGGAAGATTAAGAATTTATTTTTCTTTGTCTTTTTCCTCCTCTTCCTCTTCTTCTCTCGCTTTTCTTCTCCCTCTCCTTCTCCTTTTTCCTTGTTTGTCCTCTCCTCCTTCCCTTATGCGCCTCATTCTCAGCGATGATAGAAAATCCAGAACCCGCAGATACAAGTCTTTTTTTCAAAACTCGTCCGATAAGTATGCCGCTTTTACTTGACGATCCGATCTATCCGTTCACCAAATGACGACTCGTGATTCTCGAGATGAGAATCTCATCCTGACAATTGGATCCGTACGTGGACACGACAATGCGCTTCGGTGCGCAGTGGGAAGAGAGGACGAAGAGAAGAGGATATCGCGGCGCCAACGGTGGATTGGTCCTCACACTCGCGACTCGCGCCTGGTCGCCATGGCGGAGTTTAGCCATTGGATTATCTCGTCCCGACTGCGCAGCTCAGCCCCCCTTGCCACTCCTACTCCTTGCAGATGCAGCCCGCCAGACTCCACTCCTCCCCTGCCCCGCCCCCTCCTCCCCCGAGCGAAAATCAAGCCCGTTTTCCGTACCTGGTACCAGTTTTCCCTCGCCCATCAGCGTCTACATTTACCTCCACGCAGACTCCCCTTTTTATTCGCCTCTATCCGCCCGGGTGCCTCCGCCAATCGTCGGGCGTCCTTTGTTCGAATAAATAAATTTTCTCCGAACGGTATTCGGTATTCCCGAGAGGCGTTTTCTTACGCTGGATGTCTGTTGGTGAAATTTTTCGCTCGATGTTTCATCGATGGTGAACTGCACGGGATGTGATCCATTATAGGCCATCGTTTACACTGCCGCACAGTGGTTCGAGTCAATTTGAGAGGTCGGACATGAAATTTTTCACTAAAGCTGCAAATTTGGAGTTTCATTTCGTCACATTTTCAATTTCAAGGGGTGTTTATCGTGGAAAATTTCACCAGGAAACCAATGAAACCACTTTTAAAACCTGAAAGTTTTGTATAAACGGAGTTATAAGCGTTTAAAGTTTCCAAATTTTGTCCGACCTCTCCCATTGACTCGATCCACTGTGTGCCGTGCCGCGGAAGAACGCCGCATAAGCCATCAGGCGTTGCCAAATGATGAATTCTCAGGGAAATTTGTGTATACCTTTCTTCCGATTTTTCTGAGGATTTCGTCGGTAATTTGACCTGAATAGCCTGAAAATTTCATGGAAAATATTCAGAGTTTTCTGCAAAAATGAATACTTTCGCAAGGAAATTTGTCAACATTCGAATGCTGATACGGAGTTTCTAGGTTTAGGAAAGTTTTGCATTTTACTTCAGATATAGGAGCTAATATTTAGTAAATCAGATTGTATATATTGGAGTATGGAAAACTCATTTGAAGTCAGAGCATTCAGCTTTACGATTGTAAAATGTTCGTACTTGGCCTTACTTATTCGTAATCCAGATACGTTGTTTGTCAAGAAGAAACTAGGGGGTGCTTAGTTGCAGTTTGACGGAATCAGAATAAGTATACGTATTGATGCGTGTGTGCAGTGCGTACTGTACGTGGGCGTGTTGTTCTAAATTTTGCCTTCTTTTTGGAGGATAGACCACACAAGATACTACCACCTACACCCCTTCCATCCCCCCCCCTAAAAAAAAAACGAAGTGGTGATTCGTTGGTATATCATCAAATATAACGTTACTCGTCGGTACCATTTCCCTCACCAGAAATTCTTCGTAATTTGTACGAAGTTATGTTTTTAACAAATTCAAAATAACATTATATTTTACAGAACAGTTCAAACTTACAAGAAAATCCCCAAAAATTGATTAATAATAAGGTTATTTAGAGGCGCCTACACACAAATAAATTACATAATGATGATGTAATCTTCCCACTGCTCTTAAGCCATTCAAATCACCTCAGTATTGGAGTGGAACTGGATAGAATGAGTGTAAAATGATGCATTGTTAGTAGATAGTTCATCAGTGTCATGTTTGACACGAGTAAACGCCGTCACATTGCTGCAAGCAACTATTACCGCTCCGCAGCCACTGACATTGCCTACTTCAGAATTGAAGGCGAACTAGTCAGAATGAGCGCATAGCGATGCCCTTCTGCCAGTAGTCCACTAATACAATGTTTAATGATTTCGAAGGGGCGTGGTTACATTGGCGTTTATGCGTTACTGCCCGTCCAAGATTTCCGTGTTTACCTCATTTCTCCTCAAGTCACCTCTGCGGTAGAAAGTTCGCCGGTTATCGGTTAAAAAGTCATCCGGTAAAGTCACCTTAGCAGTGCTAAAAAGATTCTCTGGTCAGGGGTAAGTAACCAACGAATGGGGTTCTATTTGACGGCACGGTACCGACAAACGCCGGCCAAAAAGAATCACTTCACGCTACATCACAAGTAATGGAACAAATCGGATTTTGACAAATGAGAGAAACCAAGCGGCCCGGCGTCCGTGTAGGCCCGTAGACAAGGTAATAAGGTTCATTCTTCCGCCTTAGAAAGGCGCTTTGGTATGACATTATTATGCCGCTTCTTGTCTTGTCATTTCAAAAATAGAGTGGCTAAGAAAATATATCTACCTGACAAATTTCCGTCTCTTACCGTGCTTCGTTAAACTTGCTCGGGCTAAA
The DNA here is from genome assembly GCF_001854935.1 of Bemisia tabaci. Taxonomy (NCBI): domain Eukaryota; kingdom Metazoa; phylum Arthropoda; class Insecta; order Hemiptera; family Aleyrodidae; genus Bemisia; species Bemisia tabaci. The sequence goes on from NW_017554546.1 coordinate 98,615, forward strand.
TTAATGCGCGGAAAAGTTTCTTGTTTTGACGTCTTCCTCTGCAGCGTCAGCTATTTTTGGCCTCCTCGAAAACACTGACTTGGAATTGGCGCAGGCACCCGCGATCTTTTCCTGTTAAAAAATCCTGGCTGTCATGTGAGGCGTCCTCTGCCGTGTTCGTCGTTGTGCATACCGCGCGCGGCGCCACCAAGTACATGCCAATTGAAAACGCAGTATCAAGATTATTTGTGCGATTGTGAAATCCAGTTCATACTCAGTCTTGATGACATAGCGAAAACGAAGAGATGACCATTGTGTCGTGTCATATTAACTTTGATCATTGGGAATTTCATCAAAAATTATTCACTTAAAATTGAAGTAAGGGAAACAAGGATCTGAATCAGAAATCAGAGAAAAATCTAATCTCATAAAATATACGTAGTAACTTGGAACGCTATCGTTGTCGATGTTAACGATGAACTGATGCCATGCCGTGTCAGCGGCTTTGATGCAGTTCTGTGGCGAGGCATGAGTGATCGATAATCGATCTTTCCCCATTTGAAGTTGGGGTGAAGAATCGATTATTAAGGTGTTCCCCTGTTATCGATCCATTTCCATAGGTTTAAATGGCAGATCAATTGACAAGTTTTGTTTCCGAACCACCCTCTTTACACCTCTTAAAATATCGGATCCTCGAACCAATTCCGGATACCCTTCGCATTCGAGAGATAACTATTCGAACACGAACGTCGGGGGGTTGCATACTCACAATTTTGAAGGCAATTTTTGATCGTCCGGTTAATAGTGCACTATTCCACCGTGCTTCTTTCAACAATAATCATCCTGTGTTTCCTCGAAGTTTTGCGTTTTGTACTTCTGCTATATTACACTGGCATTGACTCTTCACGACAGAAGGGTCCACCCCCTGTCCGCTCTGCGGTCCAGCCTCCAACAGCCCTCTCAACCAGCGGTCAATGCACCTCAGATGAGGACTGATCTTTGCTCTTCTGACGCATAGGGCGTATCCTAATTTCCACGTGAGCCCTGTTCTCCGTATAATTCAATGCTTCCGAAGCTCATGTGGAAATGAAGGTACGCCAACCTCTTCCATTCACCTCTATCTTCTTGAATTTTCGAGATTTCGCTTGGAAAATTACGGGCGGTTTTGCCGCAACGTCCCATAAAAGGATGAGTAGGTATTCACACCAGCAAACGCACACAAAAATAATTCCACTTTCCAATACACGAACTCGATGGTGAAGGGAAATGACATGAAACTGGATATTCTATAGAATCCTATGATTTTAAAGTAACACAAAATTACATTTTTACTTGTTTGTCGGGTTTTTTTTTTAAAATTTTACTTTAAGTATTCTTTTATTTGTATTTCATTTGCTCAGTATTTTAATGAATCCATATTACGCTCGAATGCAAGGCTCTGGATCTGCCACTTGCCATTTTGTCAAGGAAGATCCAGAACTTTGCCTCGAGACCCCCTCGTGTGCCAGCCTGACGACAGACTGATTGGATCGGCTTTCGTTCATCAAGCTGAAAGGCATTAATAATCAGTCTGATGTTTTCTGACCACCCCAATTCCACACTATTCACTTTGCCGCAAGCTTGGCTTAAAGTCTCTGTCAGACTAGCATCAGACCGATTTGCTTCAGAAACCAGTTTGATATATTAGTCACCTAGTATCTTGGGGATGGTATACTTAGAAACTTTTACTGTCTGGACTTTTTCCTGTCAGCTTATCTTCTTGATAGGTTGTTGAGCGACATGTCGAGGAATTTATTTGGTAAACGAGCCGATATATGGTAAACTTAATGGGTATGCTGCATCGCCCAAAGCTATCAATCATCAAGGAGATGGTTAACAGTTATCGAATGAGTAGATAAGCGTTACTGCCTGATAAATTGTCCTTTGGAAAGTTGAATTCCTGAGAGTAAAAGTTTCCAAGTGTCGCCATGGGCCCTCCTATGAGAAGAAGCTGTTTTAAGAACTATCTCTGAAAAAAAAAATTGGGTTATAAGAACCAAACGTTCGGTGTTCCATATGATCCCAAGTATTCGCTTTGTCAAACTGAATTTTCGGTTCGTGTAACCGATCGTTCGGCATATATGGCCAAACTTGGTTCGTCTGTACCCTTTAGTGCACAAGCTGGGTTACACGAACCGAAAGTTCGGTTTAACAAGTCAAAAGTTCGGTTTAACAAACCGAATATTCAATTTGACAAACCGAAAAATTCAGCTTTTCAAACCGGAAATTTAGTTTGACAAACCGAAAATTTAGTTTGACAAACCGAAAATTCAGTTTGACGAACTAAATTAGTCGGGATGATGTAGAACACCGAATTTCGGTACATAGGACCAAACTCTTTTTTCCAGTGCATTGTACGATTCCGGGCCTTCCTACGTCCGACCTACACGGAGAAAAAAACTTCGTGCATGGGACCCAAAGTTGAGGTCATGTGGATCTCTGAAGTTTTCTGATCACTTATCCGAAAACTTGAGGTCGCGCTGCCGAAGTTCGGGTCAGACATCGAGGCACTTCGGTATGTCCCGGAGTACTTCAGATGTGTGACGCGAACCCTTCGGTATAGATCGAAGTACTTCAGATGTCTGACCCGAACTTTGGCAGCTGGACCTCAAGTTTTAAGATACGTGATCCGAAAACTTCAGAGATCCATATGACCTCAACTTCGGGTCCCACGCACGAAGTTTTTTTCTCCGCGTACTTTTACTGTCTGATTTTTGTGAGGAATGGATATCTTTGGTGAAAATTAGCACGATGTATGTTTGGTTGTTGTAGAGTTCAACCTGGGTACGTGTACCAGTCGCCGTACCTGAGCGCGGCTGCGGCGGCCGCCTCTGCCACGCCTAGCGGGCTGGTCTCGATACCGCCAGCGCCGCTCTCGCACGCCGCCGCTGTAGCCGCCGCCGCCTCCCAGTTCTACGAGTACCAGAACGCCGCCGCAGCAGCCGCAGCCGCCGCCGCCTCGGCCACCGCCTCCGTCTCCAACTACCCCAGTCAGTACACCAATGGTTTTGAAACTTACCCTTACACATCAGTTGCAGGTTTGTTGCCGCCATTTAACTATTAACCCCTTGCCCACCGCTATTCTCACCTAGAGTACCTATATAGCGAGAGTATGGACAGGTGCGAAACTCCGAAAATCCATCGGGCCTTCACCGATGCCTCCGCGAACAAAGTAAAGGCCTCGATAGACGATCAAATTCCCGAACCAATTCCGATCGAAGTAGCATCAAAAAGTCGGGAGTCATCAGTCCTAAACTCATTAATTTGCTTCATTTTAAAATGAAAGCTTGTCAGAAATGTTTCCTGTGGCAGGAAATGATGAATAGTGGCACTCCGTTCTGATCTTACTTTGAACAAAAAAGTGCGGCCCGTCAAAATTTGATGGTAGATGGTGACCACCAGTCATCAGCATGTCTACTTTGATCGGAATTGGTTCGGAATTTGATCGTCTATCCAGGGCTATAAAGCGAGAGTATAGACAGGTGTGAGACTCCGAAATTCCATCTGGCCTTCACCGATGCCTCCGCGAACAAAGTTAGGGCCCAGAAATGCAGCCAACCTATGAATTTCAATTGTCCAGAGCGATTTACTAATACATTTGTTGGGAACTGTCGTTTATAAAGCGCGTATTTGGCTTAGTTTTTGCATAAATTTACTCATTTTCGTTGAAGAACGCTCATTTATGTACATTCTTGGTCATCTTGGTTAGAATTGAAATCTGCAGACTAGCAGTGAAATTTTGTGTGTTAGAAGTTGGTTAGAAGAATGGCTGCACTTTTGGGCCCTAAGCCTTCCATGAAGCGATCTGTCCATACTCTCGCTGTATAGGTACTCTATTCCCACCCGCTTCTTTGCCAAGGTTCCACTAGCAGAGGCGGATCCAGCCATTGGGCAACACCGGATTTCCTCCGCAATTTAAACCTATGCTAAATAATCGATTAATCGAATAGTCGATACATTTACATAGGGTTGAATAGAGAAAAGACAATGTTGTCGATTTGCTGGGCCCGCCAACGTGCACTGGTGAAATGAAAAATGTGAAAGATTGGAAATTCCCGTGAAATGTTTCATGAAAGTTATGAAAATTATGGAATATATTTCCAAGGGATGGGTATGCAACACGCACTAGAATACGCCAAAAAGCAAAAGCGTTTCGTTCAATTTGTTAATTTCGAAGAATTTTTTCCAATATATTTTTCTGAAATTTCATGAAATATTTCACATGAAATTTCAAGATTTCATGAAAAATTGCAACCCTGCTCATTACACCCCAACAGGTTCGGACCAGTAAACTCTCGTGTTTATTGGGAGGGAAGGTAATACAAAAATATTGATGGTTTTTTCAAGCTTGCTTACTGCGCCTGCAAATCTCTTGCGTGGCGACCTCCCTTGCACACTTGCACCGATTTTTCAGTCATGACTAGTCCCGAGGCGCAGGCCGGATGTAGACATGTCATCGTTCCCCCACGAAACAATATAAGTGCATTTCAATGCCACCAAATTTCCCATCGGAGATTGCATTCTTACCCAGAGAATCTTGGGCATTTTTGACTAAAAATTCCACTGATTTTCTTCTGACCTTGTTTAAAAAATCAGGAAAATATTATGGTCGGAAAAACACGAATAAGTTTATTTTGAGGGAAAAGAGGGGGACTCAGTGGTGCTGTGTGTGCTAAATCTGGTCCTGCTGATGCGCCTCACGAGACTCAGGCCGAACCTGTTTCAAGCTTGTCACCCCTTTTTCTTCTTCCTTACTTCTGTAATTCAAAATTTTCAAAATCGTTTTTGAGCTAAAAGTCATTCACGAGAAAGGCACTTTAGAAGCTTCAAGAAGCTTGGCACGCGTGACATAACTCAGTTTGATTGATCTAGTGTTTGAGGAAAGAAAATCTGAAATATAACGTGTGAGCTTGTGCTGAAATAAAGAGTGTATCACGGTTTTAGGAGTTACAATTCTAACTTGGTATTTTGTGTGGAATTAGAAATTCATGAGGACCGAGGTAAAAGCCTTTTGAATTGTTGGCTGCATAACGTTTGCGCACACTTTTCTTACCGATAACGTTTGCGGTTGTAGAGCCAAGACGTTCAATTTTTGAAGTGAAAAAATACGACACCTAAATACTTATGTTCAGATTTTTGTGGCACTCATAGATGCGCAGTAGGCACAAGCACACACTGCCTAAATATGGTACCTATAGGTAGGTACTGTTGAAAATTTCGCTGAATTTAAAATGATTAATCTTTGAAGCGTTTCTGGGGATTTTTTGCTCCTGAATGTACACTGAGAATAAATTTCTCGAGGCACCGACGGGAACGTCCTATTAATTTCCTCGTCGGATTTTGTTTTAGGACAGTTCGACTCTCTCTCTCGAGTAGCATGGTGCACGAAATATTGAAATAATGTTGTAATTGAATGTAATAAAATTGAAATTTCAACCATAAAACAGCCATATTTTTACATCATTTGGTGAAATGCCGATTTCAGACGATATCGGTGAGATAAATCATGTATCGACAGTGAAACTACCAAACCACGTATCTCGGTTTGCGACGTCGCAGACTTCCTGTCATACTTTATTTTTTAAATGAAAAACTACTCAACGTCCAGTCTTGAAAATTTCTGTGATTTTTCCTCTTCGTGCGGAGAAAATTCTGTGAAAATTTCAAGGAATGATATTGATTTGGTCTACTTTAAAAAAATAAAATGCGAGCGTAGATTTTTAAACACCGCAAACGAGATACGTGGTTTGGTAGTTTCACCGTCGATATGTGAGAAATCTAGCCAATTCACAAATGCAAAATATTGCGCACGGCAATAAACTATGAGAGGAGCCGAGCCCCTTCAATTAATGAACATACAACATGCGTAACATTCCGATACAATTGCAATAATTTGACATGGTAGTTGGAATTAATCGCAATCTATGCTACTTGGGTGTGGTCCCAATGGGGTTCTCATTGTAACAACCTTCCCATTGGGCCAACAGGAATCCCGACAATCTCAAAGAAGGAAGAGGAAATTACTGAGGGGAAAATTTTTCTTCATTTTTCACTTAACTATATCTTTCACCAGGAAATTACTTTTGTTGCTTTAAGAAAGTGTAGAGATAATCCTCGGAATATTTTGTTTGTTTGACACACTTTTTGCATGCATGATTTTTGTGCAACTGAGTAATTTTCGCATTGCACATAACTTTTCTCAGGTAGGTACGTAAAGTCGCCTTTGCAACAATAATTACTCTATCCCTAGAGCGGATTTTTTTTTTTTTTTTTTTTTTTTTTTTTTTTTTTGAATATTCTTTAAGGAGAAAAGAAGAAACCCCAAGAGTTTTCAGTAACCACGCTGATTAGCTTATCAGTTCAATAAAAAAGTATGGCACAAAGTCTGTCGTGCTAAACCGAGCTACTCACTTGGTTTCTATAGGTGAGACCATCTAGTTATATCGTTATATCGATGGCCAAAATGCAAAACCACATAGGTACCTCCGTTGCGACGTTTCAAAATGTTTGCTCTTATACCCTGGTAAAAATTGGCAGTAGAATCTGTGTACCAAAATACCATAGACCTAAAGCCGGCTGTTAGATTTCCAATAGCTTCTACAGCCGGCAACACAATTTCTTATAGCCTTTTATAGCCGATGGCGATTAAGCAACAGCCTGGCGATAAAGTGTATGCTAAACGTTACAAATTACGGATGCTAGGACTTAGTGAGTTTTTGGACTACCGCTCTCTTTTTAGGCCGCAGTATCTTGATTTAATTTGCGAGGAAAGCTCCGTACTTTTGAAGGATGCCTGCCATTCCTAAAATGTTGGAGCGCCTTCAATTTCGTATGATACTGTGCAATACCTCTGGTGTGAAATAGTTGCTTCAAGCGGCGCGGCGGGCGGGCAGCCAGCGCTGAACGCGCATTGGCGCCTACAAACCTAACAGGGATACTTCACGCATTGCGCAATGTTTGAAGTATCCCCTTAGGTTTGTAGGCGCCGTGGCACGCATTGTGCAATGCGTGAAGTATCCCTATTAGGTTTGTAGGCGCCAGTGCGCCGCCGCTCTGCTTTGTGTTAGGCTCTAATATTTTATCTCGCGGAGTCAGCGTTTTTCAACTCATAACTTTGAAATGTTTGCACACTCTGTATGGATTATTCTCATTTTAATTGATGAAAAAAAAATATGTAGTAAAGGAAAATATAATGTGCGTTTTGTACATATTAAGGTGATTCCGTACAAACTTAAGGATTTACAAAGCATAAGAATTTCTACACAATTTCTAATAGCCTTTTATAGCCGATGGCGAAAAAGCAACAGCCAGGCGATAAAGTGTAAAGCTCGGCGATAGAACTGTAGCCCGGCTGTATAATTTTTTATCGCTTCGTGTAGCCCGGCCGTATGATTTTTTCCACTTTCTACAGCCAGCTATATGATTTTCTATCGCCCTCTTCAGTCAGCTATAAGAACTCCTATGGTATTTTGAAACGCAGCTCCTATCGCCAATTTTTACCAGGGATGCTTAATTTTTCCACACAAAAAACGACCCAACTTCACAGCTTAAAATGTATAGGTAAATACAGAATAATCTGCTAGCAGAAAAAAAATTAGGAAGCAAGAAATTAGGTACAATGATAGTTTTCTGAAGAAAAATAAATTTTAACGGGAAGTCTGCCAAGTCGCAAACGGAAATACGTGGTTCCACACTTAGACCATCGAAAGCTTTGTATAACTGTACCTAGCCATGTCCATCAAGCAAAGGAGTAAGAATGCGACTATATCGACGCTTAGGGTCGATTTTTGCCTACCCGGGCAAATGAAGGCAAATCATGCCGAGGCGCTCTCTTGAAATACTTTTCCACGGCACAGAAATCATAGTTCGCCCGGTCCATTCAGCGCGATAAAAACAGAGCCGACGCATCAAAGTGGTTGCTTTGGAAGAGATTGATCTGAGTATGTCATTCTTTCATGTGCCTGCAATGATTTTAGAATTCTAGATTAGAGGGGCTTGGAGGACAAGGTGCAAAAGTGCAATTTATGAAAAAATCGAGGCGTTAATGATTTCGAGAAAAACTGGTCTGAAAGCATATCATGCAAAAAATTCGCTCCCAAATTCCAATGTTTAAGCCTAAGTAAAAAGTCAGTTTGAACTTTCTTTCCACCGTAAGGATCCATGTAATTTCGAAACTTTAAACACGTTTTCTCGAAATAGCAAAAACTGCACACATGCGCCTTGTCTTCCGGACCCCTCGTTTTACCGAAGTGAATGATTTATTTTCCTTCACTATAAATGGTCTAATTTTTCATCTTCCTGATGTGTTTCTGGTGCTTTCAGGAGCAGGTAGTTATGTGACTCCTTACACGTATGCAACTTTGCCACAAACTGCGACTGCTCTACCAACTGCGGCAACGGCAGCGACAGCTTTCACAGGTCTGTCACCTTACACAGCAGCTGCTGCTCAGGCAGCCAGCCTACAAGAGGCTCGACTCCAGTGATACAAACTAAGCCCGGGCACCCCTAGTTATTCATCATTTTAGTCAATATTATTTTGTTTATGCCAATTTTATACTTTAGTTAATGGAATAATATTTATTACATCATGCCTATTTCTCTCTCTTTCTCCTTCTTTCCTATCATTGAAAAAAAAAAAAAAAATATAAATCAGGCCCCCTTTTTTGGCCCTCACCCTCAAAGTCACCTCCTATCATTGAAAAAAAAAATAATAATAAAATAAATCAGGCCCCACTGTTTTCTCCTCACCTTCAACGTCACCATGAGCATGTACTTACCTACTTTTATGACCTCTTACCTACCTTTTAGTATCAATTCATTTTTGCAGCCTTTAACCCGAAAAACACACCAAATTCTAATCAGCCATTTTCTCGTCCTTTCTATTCAAAGAGTTTTGACAAGAATTTCAACTACCTACCATTTTAAGAGGGAAATTGTTAAATTTCCCCTACATTTAGTTCACAATTTGTAACCCAATGATTCTTATTGTAATTCTACTCTTGATTTCCCACCATATGTATAGATGCAAAAAGTGCTGGCACAGTAATATTTCATCTCTGCAGTTTTTGTTTGTGAAAATAGGAGAACACTAAGAATGGTTATTCACAGAATGTGATTCATCCAAGCCCATGGGATCAGCTTTGCCAAGATGCAGCACTGCTCATTTTTGCCGCAGCAAAATAACTTGTAAATCTTGCTCTCGGGTGTATATAGAAACCAAGCTTCTTGAAACAAGTAGTTTCTCTAAAAAATTTCTTACGAGGTTCAAATAGTTGAAAGAAAAACATTTAATAAAAAGTAAAGTTAAAGTGAGAGGGAAATTGAAGAGGAATCATAAGAAAAATGGAACTGTGGTGCACTAAGCAGGCTCTTTGCAGAACCTTTCTCTCTGTAGACTCTCTCCATCTATTTTGAAGGTAGATATTAAGAGCAAAGGAGAGCCAACCTACTTTCTTTGATGATGCAGGGGCCTCAAAATCCTGTGAAGCTGAGAGCTTTGATTTGAGGTGGTCTCTTGCTCACTCAAATTACTGTGAAACTGTTCTTTGACCTATCTACCAAAGTTAACTGGATTTATTTTTTTAATTCGATTTGTAAATATATAACTTGACTAATATTCAAAGGAGTAAAATATTTGTAAGTACCTACATAGTTTTTAAGATTTTTATCGTATTACAATCTAGAGTAATTTGTATCGTAAGTATCGATATTTTTGTCACTTTTTATTCTCTGTCAAATTACCCTTTGTATTTATAACATTGTACTTGTGTATCCAGGATATATATCCTGAAAAATGATCGCTATTTTACGTAATTAGCATGGTCGAAAAAATATGAAGTTAAAAACTTCTAAAAATGGTAATTTAGGTTTGTAATCCTCTTTTGAGCAAGAAGGATTTCCTCTCAGCAAAGAGATTTTGCCCAACTCTGAACAAAGCCTCTTTTTATTTAGCCTTTTCTTCTTTTCCTAAGTCTTCTCAACAATTTTTTTCACCACTGACAGAAGAAAAAAAGTCATTCCACATTCAAAAGGGCAGAAATCCTCCATGTTCCTGGAAAATTTGGAAGAGGATTTGGTACATGTCAAAATAGACCCCCGGTTCTTGAGTTTGAATGAGCATTCAAGCTTGAGAAACCCCTCACTTTTCTTGCCTTCTCTCATCGATGGTTACTTTCTGAATTATTGATATTTTATTACTTTCATATAAGCTGTTGTATCATAACTGTACTATATCTGAACTTATATTAATCTACATCATTTGAAAATAAAGTAGGCATGAATTAAATTTGAACCATAAGAAAAAAACTGAAGTATATTTAGGTGCAATCGATGTTTGCACAGTTTTGGACCTCTCTTTGTCTGATTGACGTCTGTATTGCCTCATAATTGATTATTGTGTGACAGCTGCACACCAAAGAGAAGCATAATGAATGCAAATTTTGAAAATAATTAAGTTTAACGTGTTAAATGAAATGTAATCAATTTACCTCATCTTCTTGTTTCTTCAATATTCGCTCAAAATATGAACTCTTATGAACTATTTGTAATAAGTTGACTTTCAAAAGCAATTATTTTTTCATTCTTATTGACCTATTTCTTTCTTTTTTTTATACATTTCATTATTGTTAAAAATTATTGACAAGATTGTTAGCATATTTATGTAAATCCCTTGTTTTTCATTAAGTTTCTTTCTTTATACAAACGAAAAAACAACTTAGTCTAATTTCCATGCACAAAATACATTCAATGTATTTTTATTTATCAGTCTTGCACCTAATTAGGGTACCTCATTCCTCCGTGTACTGAAATTTCTTCATATACTTCATAGTTCAAACCACGTACAAATTTTAAGTAAGTACAATCTATTCAGAAACTGTACAAGAGTCTAACGCCAGAGATTCATATACCTTATTTTTTTAAAAAAAATTAAAAGGTACCTTTCACTTACATTTTTCTATAATTAAACTTGCAGACTTCCTCTTTGAAACATTACTCAAAAAATGACTTCTATCTCGCGACAAGATAAGTAGAATACTTTAATCGATTAAGGACCTTAATTTGCTGTTTTTATGCCTGTCATAACTCAAATATCAAGAAGACTGGGTGCGGAAGCGGTTAAAGTTATCTAATGAAACTTTAGAAAAATTTATCATTGAATCTTTTGTTATTCTTCCTTTATGCATTATATTATTTTAAATGTTAAAATATTCATAATTTATCACCTTATTTTTGTAAGTTTTGATATCTAGTCTAGTAGATTGTAATTCATGGCGTAGATTTAAGATAAATTATTTTTTAACTTTCCGATATTAATTTTTAAATCAGAATGTTCTTTTTTAAACGATCCAATTTATTTTTACACGATAGTGTAACTGATAGACATGATACATATTTAATCTCTACTAGAGAACTTGAATTGAACAATTCAAAAGCAAGTCTAAAAATAAGGAGAAAGACCTCTTGTATCCTACTGACCTTTCTCATTTGTCTGATTTTTCGTAACTGCAATTGTAACGCTTTTACCGAAAAGTTCAAGTATTCGAGAACCGCTGATTAGTACTGCCTATCAATTCAAGGAGAAGTGTAATATTGCATCACTTTTGACGAATTATATTTTTTTAATGTGAGATATATTTTGATCAGAATTTAATAGAAGTTTAGCAGATTATTTTTATAAACCTTGTTAATGACAATCTTCAGTCATTTTTTAAATGTTTTTAACCAGAATGTCCCTCCTCTTCTTTGACACGCCTTTAGTTTCTCCAATCTAAACCCTCATATTGAGGTTACCTGTTGCATCTAATTAAAAACCCAATATTTTTTTAAAAAATATCTGAGCTTTGCTCAATGAAAAAAACTTTACCTATAATATCATTTAAAATTCAAATTGCCTTGTTCCGAGTAAAAAATTTGTTATGATTTAAGTTCCATAGATCTCTCATCAAGTGAAATAATCAAGCAAGTATGTAGTTTACACTTTTTGACCACTGGCTTGGGTTTTCGCTAAATTTCATTGACATCCTTTTCGGGTGGCAAAAGACTGGAAAGATAAAGAAACTATGTTTTGCAAAAATTATATGCCTTGGATTTCAGTTCAGCTATGGTTGTAATTCTAATGAGGAACCAGCAATTGAAGGGTCCTCTCATCATTATGAGCATCTTGACATTATTAAAAGGTTTTACTCTCAATGAGACTTGAATGATGGATCGAATTTTGTGCTTTGCACACTTTTGTCAATCTATTTTTAAATGTAATGATGAATAGGCATTTTACTCGATAATGTAGATATGTAATTGGAGTACAGCCTCTGATGAGTAAATAAATGATTATAAAAAGAATGTTCAAAGAGAACTTTAGAGGAAGTACCTAACAAAATTCTGATTAGAAGGGTAATGATCATTTCCTTTAAAAACTGAGTACTTTATACCTTGCATAGTCTTCTTTAAAACTATTTAAGAGTAAGAAGAGGTTGTGACCTTGGAATGAAGAAATATTACATACTTTGTTATCACAATCAATATTATTGTTGTATATTATTATCAAATTATAAGTACTTAATGAATAAATATTATAATATTATTTATATTTTGCATTGATTTTTTTATTTGACTCATCCCTAATCCTACATAAAAAAGTTAACACATCCTGATGTCAACTTAACTTCACAGTGATTACATTACCCTGCCAGATTTTAGAACATGAGTAAATAGATGTCTCTATTTTGTGCATAGAGTACAATAGAGTCGCAAAGTACTGGAGCGGCGATGAAGCCAATCCATGAACAGGCGTTTCCGAGCCGCGTGTGCTCCGAAAATAGTGAACCATTTGTGAACCCAACGGCATTTTGTAACACGGCGGCTTATGGAGAAATCAAGAACTGTTTGTGTTTTTTAGGTATTTTTTAATTCAAACAGCATTAATTTTTGCAAATTTTGCTATTTAAAGGTAGTCAAAGCCATAATGAATCTATTGATGTATATTACTCCTGGATAATATTCATATTGGGATTTAATTTCTGACTTATACCAAGTGTGAACCAACCGGCATTTCTTATCACGGCGGCTTACGGGAAAAGCAACGACTGCCTGTGTTTTTTCGGCATTTTTTAATTCCATCAATATTAATTTGTGCAAATTTTGCTATAATTAGATAGTCAAAGCCATAATGAATCCATTGATGTATATTACTCCTGGATAATATTCATACAGGGATTTAATTTCTGATTTATACCAAGTGTGAACCAACCGGCATTTTTTTACACGGTGGCTTATGGAGAAATCAACAACTGCTTGTGTTTTTTCGACTTTTTTTAATTCCATCGGTATTAATTTGTGCAAATTTTGCTTGAAATAGATATTCAAAGCCATAATGAATCCATTAATGTATGTTACTCCGAGATAATATTCATATATGGACTCAATTTCAGACTTATTACCGGCCTACTTATTTTAGCTGGTTCAGTGTGTGTCTGGCCGACGAACGGAGCCGAGTCGGGACTGTCGGGAGTGGGGAGCGCTGAGCGCGAGTCTCTGCGTATGCGTCATCGCTAGTCGCCGCACACTAGTCTCCGGAGAACTGGACAAAACAGCCTCGAAAAGTGACTTCATCGGCGATCCAGTACTTTGCGACTCTATTGTACTCTATGATTTTGTGACACAAAAAAAGTAGAAGGACCTTAAGTTGCCGTTAGATGGACAGCAAAGCAAAGAACTTGGACCTACTTCGTGACATTAGGTCCTTCTTCCTCTTCAGTATATTCATTTGTTTAAAAGAAATTTTACCAGCTTTGCCACCAACTTGAGAATTTTATGAATTCATGGTCGTTATGGAATACAATTTGCAACTAATTGCAAATACTATTGCCTTCTACACCACATGAGTGAGTTTTCAATCTGAAAAGCCAAATTTTTCGTCCAAAAAAACCAGAACGGATGTGAAATTGGGGGTTGAATAGCAAAAAACTTCACTTAGAAAAATAGCAGATATATCTTTTCTGGAACAGAAGAGGCATTTTTGGCAAGCTTGCTTTTAAACAAAATAAGTCGGTCTCATAGAAACCAATGAGTATAGGGAGGAGGTAATTGCGAGTTCAAGATTGTGAACATCTAAATTCTTTAGATAACACATGAAAATCAACTGAGATGTTGTGACCAATCATTTTTTTCAATATTTCCAATAGTAATGTGAAGCTTTGAGATTAAATTCTTGTGATCCCAGTATTTGAAAAGCATACGAACCGAAAGAGTCGAAAACAAACGAAACTAACGGAAAAAACCGAGGTA
>NW_017554568.1:0-67057 GCF_001854935.1 Bemisia tabaci
AGGAAATCTCGAGTCGAGGAAGTTTCGAGTAACGTCTTAAAATTCCGGCCTTAGTCTAAGTATCATACTGGATATTATATTTGTTACAGATAAGGTTAGAGAAATGATAACGATTTGTTCATTGTAATATTAGTGCTCATTGTATGTAAATCTAGTGTTTGAGAAACAATAAAAAAAAAAAAAAAAAGGCAAAAATAAAACAGCATCATTATGCTCGGATGATTTTTTTGTTTTTTGTTTAAGGTTTAATGTCTTATACCTCTTCTCACAGATTTAATGTCCTTAGACAACAGGGCTGTAGGGACATCCATGCTCCAGGCTTTTAAATTTTCAGGGACTAAAGCTGAGTAAAACCTGTTCCAGCAGATCTGCTCATCAGTTCCGTGAAAATTTGACGTCACTACCGGGATTCGAACCCGGGGCGTATTGACCTAGAGTCAGACGCGCTGACCACTAGGTCCACCTGGCCGGCTTCAGATGATCGAAGATCTTCAATGACCATCACGCAAGTGCTGCCGTATATTTTAGTTATTCTTTACTTGGAAACTCGCTTATCCTGACACGTAAATTCTAGGTAAGCGAACAAGAACAGTCCACATTACTATCCCGCAACAATATCATGGTGATGATTGAAGATAATTTGAATATCGAAATAATGTCTTCTTTTTTTCCAAATAAGAATGCAACTTCTAATCATGCCATAAATATTTTACGACTTACGATTTGTTGACATGCTCATCTTTGAATGTTACTTTTTCTTCGTCTGGTTGCTCGTAAACGTAATAGCATAGCCGATGGCTGCCTGTAAAAAGGAAGAGGGAATGGATCAATAGTGAAAATTTCTAGGCAACACACAGTGGATCGAGTCGGTTAGAGAGGTTGGACATGAAATGTTTGACGACTATAACTAAAAATTTTGATGTTTATTTCGTCACATTTTAAATATTAAAGGGTGTTTCTAGAAGAAAATTTCACGAAAAAACTAGTCGAACCATTTTTTTGAAACCTCAATGTTTTGTATAACCGGAGTTGTAAGCTTGTAAAGTTTCCAAATTGTGTCTGACCTCTCCCCTCGATCCACTATGCGTCGCTTAAAAAGTCATAAATATTGACTATAGAGTAGGCAAATATTTGGTATAGATTCTGTCCTCCTAGCAAAATTTTCTCTGGCTGTGGTGCTTTGGTCCACGGCTTGTGGACAAAGTTTACTGCGAATTATAAATTGAACTATTAATAAAAAAATGTGCTTTTTGACACTTTTTTATTGATAACCTTTCATACCTTGTGGACATTTTCAATACACAATGATCCATATTTTTGTAATAGATCAGGAAGATGCGTCACCGCTTTATGAAAATAATAATTTTTTTACATACCTGGCTCATAAAGTGGAATTATTCCTCTGTATTCCGTCAAAGTTTCCCCAGCAGAGACATTGTTGCCCGGAATGTTACCAACCACCCAATGTTGAATCTCTTTGTCGACTGCTTTTTCATGAGTTGGTACATCAGGCCCTAAAATGTATTCATTATGCTGAATAATCTTCTGCAGATTTCCTATTTGGAAAATCACTTCTACGGATCTAAGCGATGCATAGATAATTTCAATACTAATTCGCTTGAAAAAAAGGCCAATATACGTTTTGGTCAAAAACGTTTCCGCACAATCGGTTAAAGGACATTTCGTCAACGATTTTTTGTCCGCGCACCTGTTTTTTCCAGTAATTTACGTCCACGCGTTTTTTCGGCACGGCAGTTTTGGTCCACGTGCCAGTTGAGACCCAAAGTTAATTGGCCCACATGTAATTACAAACGACAAGTGCTCAAGACGTTTTTGGATGAAAATATATAATGTCTTGGAAGAATGAGGGGTTGCTTGTTTTTTTTTTTTTTGTTTTGTCCGTTTGGTCCAACGGAGAATAATATATAATTGAGAGTTTTGGTAAAAATGGGGGAGCGTCAATTCCATGAGACATAATTCACTAAAACTCTCTACACCTCTTTGGTGTAACAGGACTTAATTATCCTTCAAAAAATTCCCACCTTGTTATACCTGAGCCAGATAAACCTCTTGATTTGCCTCTGCTAAAGGCTCCTAGATTTTTCCTGTGTACGATAAGTATCTTGATTTATTTTGCGAGGAGAGACCTGTACTTTTAAAGGAGTGCCTTCGAATATGTTCATTCTTAGCCAGCTCTTCATAAGGCGGAATTTTATAACCCATTATCGGTTCAGAACTTGAATTAAGCTGGAGAAAATTTATCGCGTATGGATCGCCCAAATCATACTTTCTTGATAAATTTTCCCACTGAAAGTTTCCTCGCAGATTGTCTGAGGCACTGCAACAGAAATAATTTGGTTTGTAAGACAAAATTGAATCTATAAAAGCAGGCTAAGAATGATTGAAGAAATCGATCACTTTAAAAAATAGTAAGCCACACGTGCTGTGCTTTTTAAATACATCTTGGGGGTTAAAATTATGTATTACTGTGCTCTTTTCGTTTTGTGCTCCAACGCATTTAATTGTTGTGTAGAGATGTATACTTTCCTAGTGCTAAAAGAACCATGCAACGCTTAGGCGCTTATTCTAGGATGCCTTTTTATTATATAACATATGGATATCTCAGAACCGCCTACCCTAGATCTCCAGATCAATAAATTCTTGCTCACATCTTCGGTCTTTGACGAAAATATTTGTTCAATGAGGACCCTTTAATTGGGAAAGGCGGTGTGAATACTTGTAGGGAAAATCTCATTTCGACTGAGACTTTTCAAAATCCTAGCGATCTTTTTGTTTTTTGAATGCTCAATATCTGAAATTTTAAAAAAACTATTCTTCAGAGGACGAAGAAACATTGTACGAAATTTTGTAAAACCCATGTAGCTAATATAACTGTAAGCCTTAAAACTATAAAATACGAATTTTAAACGTCTCAAAGCGAGCTGTTTTGTTTCTAGCTCCTTGCCGTATACAGTTACAAATTTGATAGTTGCTGAAAGTACATTGACAGCTTTTAGCAGGCTTTAAGTAAAAATGTTTGAAACATCTTTTTAAAAAACTTACCGTGCTTAAAAGCTAATTTTTTTTTNGGGGGGGGGGGGGGTTAACGAAGAGGAAGCTGGGTACAATAACCGTGCTCACAGTCTAATTACTAGTGATAAACGTTACTAAGTGTTTTACACTGCATGATTAAAACTTGTAGTAATATGCCAAACGTTGGTTTGCAATTTTAAAAACATAGCTTTTCATATTCTTTCCCCGGTAAAATACATAGCTTGATCACTCATTCTTCCGTTTGGACTATCTAAATTCTACAATAAAATATAAATGGACTCCTAATATTAATTGTGGAATGAATGTTTTAACTTACTGCACGGAAACATATGGATCTGTGTACAGGAGAGAATCTTTCCCTTTTTGTCTGTATACGATGAAAAAGACTCGGTGTAAATCTACGAGGAAAAAAAAGAGATATATTAGATATCTAATTTGCTAGAGAGTTGTCAAAGCGAACATATTAATCACTTATCATTTATCAGATTTGATAGTTTTATGGCCTGAAACCGTCAATGATGAACAGCTATGAGACATGGTGCTGGTGCGTGCTGAGTAATTGACTCAGCTTCAATATTGACTTATGATTTAAATAACTTGAAGCAATAAATATGCATGTATAACAATGGGAAAATAAAATGCAATACATAATAATTTACTCCAAATTTTGAAAAGAAAGAAACCAGTAGAATATTAACAAAAAGAAATTGTGATCTCCAGTAAATTAATATTTTCTCAACGCGCAAGAAAGTGACTGTGTAAAAAAATGAGGAATAGTTTAGAGTTTCTTTTGTTGACAAAATAAACGACAAATGATACATGAATAGCTAGCGGAACTGTATATCTGTTGCTAACAAGAGATACTGCTAACTTAGCAGACATTAATTGGTATAAAATCGCACAATTATCACGTTGAGTATGCTAGTGCTTAACTCCGCTTTAGGCAAAGGTTTGCCTTGGCAGAACTCTCCTTGCTCAAAATCTTAAAAAAAAAAAAAAAAAAAAAAAAAAAAAAAAATTCTTGCGAGAAAGAAATTATATAGGTATTCATTCCGCTCAGATAAGTATTTTTGAATTTTTTCCTTGTACCGTTCATGTAGAAGGGCTCATGGGCCTTATACTCAGTCACCACCCGGCCTTCTTTCCATTTGTCACCTGGGATGTCTAAAATAAGCCAATGCTGCCATTGGTAAGTTCCAATAGCTATCTCTCTTGCGGGTGTATCAGGTCCTAAAGGAGAAAAGCGAAAATTTTGTTGTTAATAAGTTATGCGCACTTTTCGTAACACCCGCGTAGCGAAGGTTCACGGATAACTTATAAAACACTGCGAGTTTAGGCAACTTATCAAGAAACCTTTTAAAATTGTCGTGAAATATATTTTTTTATAAGTTTTAATTACATCATGCAAGATCTCACGAGAAACTCGTGAAATTTATAATAAAAATTGAACTAAAAATAAGCAAAAAGAAAAAAAATCATCCAATCTGACGTTAAGTCAATAAAAAAGCGAGCGCGCGTTGAACGAAAAGGGATTTATTTCAAGAGAAAAATCTTTCAGAAATTTACATTAGTTGTTTTAAAGACAATTTTTGTGCTCTCACAATTTTACCTTCACAAAGTGTCTCCAAAATTGACTAAAAACAAACAAAGACGTTCTGCTGTGAATGCAAATGTCGAAAGAGTATAGAGCTATTTGGGCTAAATTCGGCTCTTAACGGCAGCCCTTCTTCACCAAAATATTGAAATGCATACTTATTTTTAAAATAATGAATGCGGAATGCGGATACGTGGAAATTAATTACCGAACATTCCTAAGGCAAACCTTGATTTTGCTCGCTCATACTTCCTTTCAACGGTCCACGAAATTTTGTTCGGCGGATTGTCTATTTCGTCTTCCGAGAAGATAGTGCCAAAGTCGACTTTTCTTCCGTGTTCATATTCAACCTGTTTGAAATTATGTGCGATATAAGTCATAAAATGTCC
This sequence comes from Bemisia tabaci, assembly GCF_001854935.1. Classification (NCBI taxonomy): domain Eukaryota; kingdom Metazoa; phylum Arthropoda; class Insecta; order Hemiptera; family Aleyrodidae; genus Bemisia; species Bemisia tabaci. Next base: position 5,038 of record NW_017554568.1, read on the forward strand.
TAACTTCAAACATTATTTTATTGAAATCATATACATGCATCGAAGAAGTATCAGTGTTGGGCGTAACTAAAAATGAATTTTTCCCCGCATCAAGAAAAAAGACATCAAAAGGGGGAAAATACAGCAATGCGACCGACCGTCTACTGATATTTGCCACACTTTGTATTGTAATTAATTTGTTCGAATTTTCTAAAAAATAAAATCACAAGTCCATAAATGAGGACTACGTTGAGGCTGAAACACTATTCTGCCGTGCTAAGGAAGAACGCCGCATGAACATTCGAGAGTTGCCAAATTTCCTTCGATAAAATGTTTATTTTTCTGAGTAAGTTATATGGCTACTTTTCCTTTATATTTTCAGAATCTTTAGGTAAAATTTGGAGCTGAATTATCTAAAAAATCGGGAGGAAAATGTTCATTAATTCACCAGGAAATTTGCATTTTATCACAGGAAATTTGGCAACGCCTAAATGTTCATACGGCGTTTTTCCTTAGCACAGCAGAATTGTGTACCTATATGTATATGGACCATGAGGTACTGGCTAGGCTATAGCCCGCAATTTTTATCGAAGCCCAAAGAAGACGCCAGTGTTAAATGTTCCTGTGTGAATAGTGTAAGTACGCTATTTTGAAGGCGACAAAGGAAATAATTATATACTAACCTTCACTTCACGAGGAGGAAACTTTTTAAATAATTGAGGCACAACTTGATACGCTTTCAGGTTCTCTTGATTTGCTGTCGCAGCTCTGAAAAGAATTGGACACAGCGTGCATTTTGAATGGAAAACAAGCGCCATAAAATCAGTGATGATCACAGAGAGTGTAAGTGATCGGAAAAATTCATTCAGGTCCATTCTTCGAGCTTTAATTCTAACGGCAAGTGTTCATTTTTGCGCCCCCGAGCTGTAAAAAAAAATGAAAACGAAAGATGCACGACAGATGTTCTGTGTGAGCTGAGTTATTACTGACTAATTGGACTTTCTATTTTGATTGTAATTAAGTTCTAAAAAGAGCACACCTATGAATACTGGCAGTGAATGAAGGGCAAAAGAGTACTGGGAGTGTTATATGTATACTGTAATCGAATTACATAGGCAGGAGAACTGGACGACACGATGGGTTTTGGATGTATAGCACTCCATTTATGGAATATGTGTTCACTTTCCCTCTTCCTCATACGGATTTCAGGACTACTCAGGAAAAAAATAAAACTAGTATGGTTCGCGAAAAATGCTTGTTTTTGCATTAGGCAGATTAGATTTCTTTATTATCCCCTCTTTCTTTCTTTTTGTTTTCGCTTCTTAAAAGTGCCTCCTTTTTACTCCTTACGTAAATAACTTCATATTTTACCTTTTAGGTCTTTATGTGCACGATACTAATTAAAACAGAGATATTAGAAATAGACAAACAGACAATGTGCGTTCATAAGTCTGAAACCTAGGACAACTATCAGTATTTCAATTTTGCATCATAAGCAACCGGGCCGGATTTACCTACATGCCGCCCATGGGCCGCCTGTATTTTTCCGCCCCCTTCTCATTTGTTTTGAAACATCAATAGATAGTATTCGACAGTGGTTCGATATATCGTTTGTTTCAAAACAATAGAACATAACCTCAAACACAAATTTTAGGATTTAATTTGGAAAAGCTGAAAATGGGAACATTCCTAAAAATTTCACTTTTCATTGCCATTTGGTACTCGAGAGAATAAAAATTCGATCACATAAGACCCGTTACCTCAAGTTTCTAAATTGACTTTTGAGGCTTTGGTTAAATATTGAACCAATCGATATCAATATAATCTCACCTGTGTGATCTGTGGAATACGATCTATAAAAACCATCACGTGAATGTGCTGTTGGGGGAGGGGTGTATAAGACGTGTTTACTCGTGTTGGGCACATTTTTTGTAAAAGCCCTGTCAACACTTATAAAAGTTCAGTTCCGTCAACCCATCTCTGTTTGGACAAGGCGTTCCGTTTACAAAAAAGAACGAAAAAATTATGAAAGAACAAACATAAATGTGGTTAAAAATTTTAACTTCCACCGCCGCACCGACCGCACCGTGTTGGCGCAATGCGTGAGGTATTCATGCAGTCTTGTAGGCGCTATGCGTTTCACGCCGATCGCTGCTGACCACACTGCTTGGCGCAATGCGTGAATTATTCATGTAGTCTTGTCGGCGCTATGCGTTCCACGCCGACTGCTGCTGACCGCAGTGTGTTTGACGCAATGCGTGAAGTATTCATGCAGTCTTGCAGGCGCTATGTGTTTCATGCCGACCGCCGCGCCGCTCCGTTCCAGGTCAAATTGCGTGTTTGGTTTCTCTCATAACTCGACGAATTAAAGGTATTGTCTCTTGTATCACCGAAAGACGACACAATTAGAAATTACTATACTTTTCCTCTCAGGAAATGAGAGATTTTGTCGCCTTTTCTCGTTTGTACTTTATTTTCTGAATCCGATTGTTTTCTCTCATTTTTTGATACCTACATTCAAAAAGATTGCAAAATTTGCCGCCATCTAAAATTTGCCGTCATGGGCCGCGGCCCATGTGGCCACCCCCTTAATCCGGCTCTGATAAGCAATACTTTCAAAGACATTACCTGGGTACAACTCAATTTTTTGAACTGCTTATGATTGTAATTCTTTGTAAGCATGCAAAAAACAAATAAAAGAAGAGCATATTCTTAGAAATTGAATGAAATTAAAACAGGAGCTTGTTTTTTTGAGTGTAGGAATTCCTACTCTTCAACTGAATTGTATATAATATCTTATTTAACACTCATCTCAAAGACTGTTAGAATGTGATTGAATGACACACCTACCAAGTAGTATCCTCCATATTTTTGTTATTATTCCAGATATACACGATTAAGATGATACTGATGTAGATAGATTATGATAGATTAACATGGGTGCCAAAAAGTAAGTTTAATTGCGAGGTTGACTCATAAACTGCCAGAACTCACTATATTGACACGATTAAAAGAGAAAGTCCATACTGTGCTCCATTCGGCTGTTTGATTGGTAGACGAACACTTACACACGGTGACATTGTATAAAGCAACAAAAACATTCTTTTTTATCTCTCCAATAATCTGAGACAAAAATCTCGAACTATGATGACACTTCCTCATGCTCATTCTGTTCAAATTACTGAAATACTCAAAGTGGTTTCAATGTGATCCGAATGATGAGAGAAGTTGTAAAAAATGTTGATTTTTTTATGCATGAGGCAAATGTATCCATTTAATTATGATTGGAAAACTTGTAATCTCTCACAGGGGGCATGAGTTATCGTCTTAAATGCCTTAAAAAAACCTAAAATTAAATGTAGCTGTAACCTCATGATTCTTTTCGTGTAGTGTTCTGATTTGTTTATCAGTGCTCTGAACTTTAATTTTCTTAGTACATATTTTAAGATTTAAGTGGCATAACTTTAAAAGATATCTCTTTCCGCGTGAAGTTACCTCCTAGCGACCGAAACTGTGCAGAATGATAAATAATTTTGTCTATTTTTAATGTGGATTTTGTAAAATGCATTGTATTTTGTCAGCGATCGCCACCTTGATTGTTTTTTATTTCCGGCTTGTGAATCCCTCGAATCTTGGGCGACTGAAAAACGCTGCAGCTTTGAGGAAACTGATGCATGAGAAAAAAATAATTCCGGATCTCATAGATGAAGCTCCTCTACAGGCTGTAACGGTATATTTAACTTCCTAATTAATTATTTTCCCCCTAATATTACGGTATTAACCATAGTTTAATATGAAAATAAAAACCCTTTATGGATAATGTTATTTTTTAAAAATGCTTTGGGATAATTTGACTGACGCTCAAGTTACTTTGGAGTTTATGGCAGAATAAATTAATGCATTTTTCTGACTGTGCAGGTCCAATATAGAAGTCCGTCGTTTAGTTTCGGTGAAAAAGTCACAATCTACGATATTGTAGAAACTCCGCAGGTTGTAAACTGGACAATAAAAAAAGGCGAGCAGTACACACTTATAATGACAGGTAAAGTTTTTTTTAGGATAATTATCATAAGTCTAGCTCCTAAAATTCAATTAAAAATACACTAAAAAACAAATATTGCTGAAATTGCCGTGCACGCGAGTACGCGGGTATTTCATGGCATGTTGTAGCTAAAAAACGAACGTGCAAACCATGCAGGTAAAATCGCTACAGAAAGTTCACCTAACTTACACACACGCGTGTAGGTGATTGTGATCTCTGAAAAGCTACGTCTGTTACCTTTTTAGTTATTCTTCCGTAAATTTCGCTATTTTTCCGTAAATTCCGCTATTTCAGCCTAACTGTTGAGCTCTTTTTACTGTTCGCAAAGTACCAATACCAAAAAATGCAGTTACACTTCCAAGCCACTCGATGCAAGATTAACTGCATGAAGGCGCGCAGATGTAGCAAATCGGTGTAGCAATTCGTGCTAGTCGTTCACTTGATTCAACATCGTGCACGGATAAGAAAGCTCTACGAAGTGAAGCAAATCGACGGTGAAAGTCGGAAATCACATAACTCGTTTGCGGTGTCTGAAAATCTCCGCCTCTACGTCATTTTTTTAAAGGAGAGCAAATTGACATTATTTCTTGAAGTTTTTGCAGAATTTTCTTCGCATTGAGAAGAAAAATCGTGACAGTTTTAAAGAATTGCCGTTGAGTAGTTTTCCATTTAAAAAATAAAGTATGACAGGAAGTCTGCGACGTCGCAAACCGAGTTATGTGATTGCCGACTTGCACCGTCGAAATTTTGCTCCACCCTAAATCGGTGAATTAGCAATCTTTTTTTTTCAGTGTAACATGCAGGATCCTAAAATATCGTAACATTTTCAACATCAACATGAAAATGAAAAGATGCTGGGGAAATACTTTTATACTTAGAAAGAAAAAAACTAGGAGAAATAAAACCATTTGAAAACAGATCATAAATATATGATTTCTTTATTCAAAGACGCTGCAGCATCACATTATTTTTCTGCAAATCAGTTCGGAGCAGATTTTCTTACTCTAAAAAATATTCTGCACTAACTAACATGATTCCAAACATAATTTCAGAAGTTTCTTCTTTGTTTGTTTGTTTTAGAGATAATTTTTGATAAATGATATTTTCAAGTGGAAATAAGTGGCATATTTGGTTGAGATCAACAAGGGCTATAGGTTGACAAACTTTCTCAGCAATGCATATCTTGAGATTTATTCGTAGATTTACATTGAAAAGGAGGCCGAAAAAAAGCAAAAATGATCGAACATTTTGATCAACAACGACAAGATCGACATAACAATACTCGAAACAAGTCAAAATATATCGACTTACACAATTTGAATAACCAGAAACGTTAGAGACACGTCTTCTTTTTTATACCAGATGAAATGTGAAATTTTTGACCACACTTTTTACAAATGATTCTTGTCCATGACTGAAATTTGACACTTCTCTTAGATTTGCCCTTTTGCACCTTCCGTCGCTAGAACTTCTTCTTTTAATTTTTTTTTTTGGCGCGTATACGTAGTATACCGCCTTTGCGATCGTTTCGACCCCCCCCTCGATACAATTACCGAGTCCCCTAGTTCCTTACCGAAAAGTGACTACCGCGAACTTCTGAGATTTTCCAAAGCGTGTAAAAAGTTTACTAATCCGTCAATAATAATGATTAAAATTTGTTTCTCATTCTGGGGCTCGCTAGTTTATGTGTAATGAATACCAAGAGTCTACGTTTCTTGGTTTTTTTTAAAAAAACCTTAGAATGGGGCGCGCTGATTTAAAATATGCATATATAAGCGGAAGCAAGCGAACTGATTCGAGGATGGCTGACCAGTTCGGCACTCCTTGAATGAGAATTTCACTCACTCCGTTTTGTTCACAACGTTGCTTTGACATATCTCCACAACACTGTTATCCTTTTCAAAAGTTGGTACTCCTTGCTCTGATAGCCGGGGCCACCAGGATAGTGGTAAGTGCAATCTGTGATGAGCCTCGAGACTCATTAGACCATTTGCTAAACGTGGCTCATACAGGAGTCCACTAAGCCCTCTCGTCCCCACGCTCCTGATCACTGCGTCGGCGTCACGAAGAACAATGGGCCTTGGGTCCCAACGCGGCCGATACCCGTACCCCAATTACTCACGCTTCATTAACCATTTCACCGTCACGCTAGGATTCATNTGCACTCACAAAATTGGTTGGTAAATTCAACGAGTGGGTGCATCGACCTGGTATATCAAGTTTCTGCAATTTTTTACGGCAAATCAGTAGATTTTCGGGATGTAGATTGCTTACTTTCAATTCATGAATGAATAAAGCAACGACATGGTTGAACTTCTTTGCATGGAAAGACGTTTAAAATAACAAAATCAAGACGTATTTAATGCAATTGCATTTATATCGAGTCAATTTCTTTTCAATAATATAACGGGATTTTTACTACCGGTGATTTGGGTATTTTAGCCCCAAAATACCTTTAAATCGACTTTATCTTCTAGGAGTTCGACAGAATTTTTCCTTTCTTCGCTTAAATTATTCCGTAGCACTTTTCTTCAAGAATCTGATAAGATTTTGCTTGAGGCAGATCAAAAAACTTAAATTCGATCGAATAGCTTTCTACTTTCACAATACACGGTCTCGTCAAGGTGCGTCTTTGACCTCGCAGTGTTGGATCGTGAATTCTCTTTTTATGCTGTTTGCCTATTTTGAAATCTCTGTAAATGAAAACTAAAGGGGTTGATATGTGCGAGTTAATGACGCGCCTTATCAACACATTGTGTTGGAGTTCACTGCTTGTTTTTTTTTAGCCTATGGTCCTTAAGTTTATTCTGTTATTTTATATATCAACGGTGTAACTTTTAGACCACGCATCTCGGTTTGTGACGTTGCAGAATTTCTGTCATTCTATATTTTGTGAATGAAGAACCACTCAACGCCAATCCTTTAAAATTTTTACGATTATTCTTCTCATTGTGAAGAAAATTCTGTGAAAACTTCAAAGAATGATGTTGAATTATTGTCCTTTGAAAAATAGAGGATTAGCTGAGATTTTCAAACACCGTTAACGAGATACGTAGTTTGAGAGTGTCACCGTCGATATATTGGACGTATTTATGCCAAAAGGAACACGCAAACCCTATGCACATAGTTCCTTTTAGCCTAAAATACGTCCTTTTGTAAGGATGCCACTGGGAACAACAAATTTCATAATGGCGATACTATTTTTAACTTTTCATTCTGTAGGCTTAGATGTGCCTAGCCGAGAGGATTACAAGGATCGGGAGTATCTTCACTGGTTGGTGGTTAATATACCAGGTCGAAATCTGAGGAAGGGATTTCACTTGCCCGAATATAAAGGAGCGATTTATGAATACCAAGAAGGTAAATCTTAATTACCTCCTATGGTCCTTTATAACATTCTAATTTAAAGGAATTACGAGCATTAGAGATTATTTTTATTGCTGTTTTTTTACTTCGATTTCATTCAACATGCGTGAATAAATACACGTTTGAACGACATTAGAAGTACTGTAATTAAATTAAGAGGTGGCTTAGTTTTAGCCGTCTCTCTTTAAATTAATTTTTCTCACATTTACACGACAAGATTCAGAACGGCACCTTTCAGTGCTCGATTGTTCTGCGACAGACCTGAAAAAGAGCACAGAAAATGTGTTTTCAGGTTTTACTGATCTCCTTTGATGCTTATTCTAATTTTCTTCATGGCAGTTTCGTTAACTGACAAAACTTTAACAAGAACTCATCTTCAAAATGCTCAAAATTAGACAGGCTCTCGAAATATATTGAGAATATTTTGTGAATAGTAGTAATATACATGCACGAAAGTAGAATGAAATATTTCAATCATGCTTGATATCTCTTTTTTACATTTAGGAAATCATCGTATAATTTACTTAGTGTACCGTCAAAAGGAAAAGTTGCATCTCAAAGGTGATCACCATCATCCAGAGTATGTATAAAAACATTGCGTCTTTTATTTATAGAGTAGAAAAAGGCCGAGTGTTATTTTTTCACAGGGGAGATGCCAGAATTTTTGAAAAAGTGTATGGCATAATTGAGTTGAATAGCGTTCTCAGAAGAAGGCTGTAATCTAAAAATCTAGTATTGTTGGAAAACCCCCAAAAATAGTTCTCTATCACTGCGCTTGACTAAAGTCTTCAGCGGAATCCATTTTCTGAAAAATCAATCGTTTTTCTAATAAACAAATGGGCCACGAGTGTCATTCACGAGAGTCCTTTGTGGGTGTCAAAAAAGGAGGCTCTACTATCATCATTTGATGATAGATTTTTTAACGCGGCCCTACTTGAAAGCAGCCGGCATCACACCAGCCGATACTATGATTTGGTATCAAATTTTAAAAGCACCACTTACTTTTCTTTCTCCTTTTTTCAGTTCACTGAAAGTTAAAAGAGAAAATTTTTCTACGCGACATTTCGTCAATGAGTACAGATTAGGAGCACCATTTGCAATCAATTGGGCAGAAGTGGACAAAAGCCCTGACATCATATTTACTCCAGACATGGATCCTTACGAAGATGAAGACGATTCGTGAAAAGGTACCTCTCCACAAAAATCAAGGATACAAAAGAAGGATTGAGAAAGAAATAAATAGAAAAATAAAATTAAAAACACGTATATATTCTTGAAGTATCAAAATATAAAAGGGTGTCCTGCCACGAATTTTAAAGGTTATAAATTGATTAGAATATTTTTAGCAAAGAACACAAATTTGCCTGCACTGCAAATCGATTTGCATCTCAGTGTTTGACGGATTCATTGAAGAGCCACCTAGGTATGTCTTGTCATCTCAGTTGCAAATAAACATGAAAAATGAAAAAATGCGTAAAACATGGTTTAAGTATTACAACTTTAAAAAGACAGGACGTTTCGAGCTTTCATATGACCATCACTTCAATTTGGTTCCAATATTCCTCGAGTGTATACAAATACTAAACTTAAGCACTATCAAGGAATAATTACATCGACAGAGCTATCAATAGGGCTGCAACATTTTTCAGGTCCAAGAAGTGTCAACTTTCTTAGAATTTATTGTTTTTGCACAAAATGAAATGCTTAAATAAAAATACCCGAAATACAAATTCAAAGACCTTTTATCCCTTCTTACGTCAAATATATGCAAAATCTTAAAAAAAAAAAAAATTAAAAAAGGCATAAAAATTCTGTGAAATTCTTACAATTGTTCCTACGTAAGCAAACGGAGGCCGAGCCAAGAGCAAATGCATGCAAAATACACAACAAAACATGGAAATTTTTTCCAAAGTATGTTCTAAAATGAAGTGTGAAAAAACGTCAAAAAGGAAAGTAGTATTTTTACGGAGGATAGTGCCTCCTTTCTATAGTGTAGGTTTTAAAGACCCTTTCCCTCCCCCGGTAATTTACGACTACACTTATATTTTTTCCTTTTTCTTTTTAAGTGAATAAGCAACGCATGACTCTAAAGTACTGAAGCCTTGACATGGTGTTAAATATAGTGCATGCCTAGCTTACTGGTAAACCTGGGATGTTTAGCTTAACGACAACATACAATTGACAAGAAACATTGTTTAAACATTAGTAACAATTGATACATTTCTGCCATTTCCTTGGAATTTTGAATGTAGAAAAAAATTGATTTTGAAAACTATTATTAGTACCAGGGGCCCTTGGCCGCTACGCTGCCGACAAGCAATGCGGAAGAAAACAACATACGTAAAAAGTCGTAGAACAACCATGTTCAAGTTATCTCGGTGATTAATGGATTCAAATACCGTCAATGTTTTATTTTTGATCAATGTTTTTAAAAGAATACACACTGTTATTCCAATGAGTTTCCGCAAATTTTCCTGAGTGATTTAAAATAGATAAAAGAAAATTTGACTTAAAACGCATAATATCCGAAATCTAAGCTCAGATTCGGCTTCCTCGTGAAAAATCGATGCAATTTCATGTATCATATGTCACCGTGTAGATTCTAACATATCAGTCCGACGTGGCAACATGGGTGATTCGGAGTGGGTCAGCTGATGAGTAAGAAGTTTGTTTTCTCGGAAACGGACGAACCAAATGCTTGGCGCCCGACGCCTGGCGGCGTAGCTCAAACGTTTGAATTCTGTGCCTACTTCCGCATACCGGCCGGCTTTGATAGAATCTTTACGCCTATGATTACCCTCTTTTCTTTATGCTATGGTAACATATGATACATGAAATATCATCAATTTTTCACGAGGAAGCCAAATCTGAGCTTAGATTTTGGGTATGATGCGTTTCAAGTTGAATTTTCTGAATTTGAAAATTTAAGACGGCGGACGTAGCCTAAATTGATACATCGGCTCCCATTCCATCGATTAAATTCTAATTTTTAGTCTAATTTCGAAAATTCGAAAAACCAAGGTGGTGGGCGTGGCCTAAAACGCTATGTCGGTTCCTGCTCGTCGGATTTTCGTAAAACTTGGTGCCAAGGGGATGGGGGAGGAAAGAAATTTTCAAACACTGCAATCGATATGTCGCAGGCAAATGGTAAAATTAGGCATTTTGCCAAATGCCTAGGCAAATAGTCAAATACTAGGGGGCTATGTCCCCTGACCGCTACGCTGTCCAACCCCCTGAAGGCGCTCCGCACCATCAATGGGCCGCTTCGCGGCCCTATTTTTACCTCCTATCAGTGTTAGTTTTATTTTTCCCCTCAAAAATTACGATATGAGGTATACTTTACTTTTATAATAAAATAATTTTTGGTTTAAATGAATATTTTAGTTCGTTTTAATCCGTTTTTATTTTAAATCAGTGAAAAATTTAACATCGTCCGAGTTTCTGACTTGCTGTAATAAATGCCCTTTAATTATCATTAAAACCGAACAGAGTCAAGAATAATTAATTGCGCGAAGTCATATAGTTTTGCGGCGACTTTATCGTCGCCCAAGCCAGGGACGGGAAAAGGAGTACGTTCCACGAACATATTATTACACGCTTATCAGTCACACAAAGCACAAGGTGGGTTGAATATGAATTCTTGATAATTTATCAACATACTTTCCCTAATCAGCCCATATCTGATTACTTTCTTTGGTGACTCAATGTTGGCAAAGCGTAAAATATTGACGGGGCAGACTACTAACAAAATACTTTAACTGAGTCATCCGAGATGGTGACCTTCATTATCAACAAGTTTATAATTTGCACTAACGCATTCTGTAGTTCAATGAGCCCACTTAACCGAGTAGCATCAACCAAATACAAGATATAGGTGAAGCGCAAGCGCACTCTTCGGTGCGATGAGTCAACTTGATGGAGCAGTTTACCATCAATTTTGTCTCGGTGAACAGATTTGTAATAGCTAGTAGCAACTAATTGAAAATGACTGATTTCCCTAAAGACGTTGTGGACAATACAATGCCGTTGGTTATTCTATCAATTTTTTCATGTATACAGCACCAACTTTTAATTAACAAAACCAAGATGGTTATCCGAGCACAGTTATTTTTTTCCGTGTGTATAAAACTTCTTAGGCGATAGGGTAGATGCATTTTTCGGAGCAATTCTAAGTACTGATTGTATTTTCTTACTCGTCATAGCTGTTTTTCAAAAACTTTCGAGCCGGTATGGTTAAAAATTACCAAGTTCAGTGTTCTGAGACAGAGAATCTTCCTCTGGTTGCAGTTGTGAGAGAAAGCTGCCTCTGATTATAAAACATTGGTGGTGCCTTTAAGAACTAGTCGCCGTCGAAGTCCGACATGAAAAAATTGACGGCAATGGGGTCACCAAATTTGTACTTCTTTGCAAAATTCCTGGTGGAAAATTTACACCGCGACTCTAAGACGGGCCTAGAGTCAGAAAAAAAAGAAATTCGGCTCTTAACGAGTACGTTTAAAATCCTAAAGAAATATAATTGTGAACTATTAAATAAAGCAAATCGTCTATACTGCACTGATATTATCATCTTACATACATACATATATAAAAGTTGCTCCCGCAACAAACTTTGGCGTTCTGCGATACAAAAAGGCCACATGTGCCTGTCTCTCCAGAGTAGGTTATTCGGCAACTGACGACGCAACATATATTCGACAACGCCCTGCCGCCATCCCTTCATGGGATGCCCTTGTCGCCTTTTTCCACGTTTTCATCCTTTCTTCCATATACTTTCAAAAGAACTTTTCATGAATAATGATTGCGCACATCGACGGTGAAACTACCAAACCACGTATCTCGTTTGCGGTGTTTAAAAATCTACGCTCACATTTTATTTTTTTGAAGTAGACCAAATCAATATCATTCCTTGAAATTTTCACGGAATTTTTTCCGCACAAAGAGGAAAAATCACAGAAATTTTCAAGACTGGATGTTAAGTAGTTTTTCATTTAAAAAATAAAGTATGATAGGAGGTCTGCGACGTCGCAAACCGAGATACGTGGTTTGGTAGTTTCACCGTCGACATATGATTTCATAAAGCTTCGATCGCTAAATATATACAATTCGGATTTTAAAGAGTTTTACATTTGACTCTAATTGGAGTGTAAATACGGTTCTCCTTCTACTTTATCGATACAAATCTTCAAGTCAATTCAATGGCTAACTCGAACACGCCATAATCTTGAAACTTAAGTGAATTGAAAAACCCATTTAATTGAAAAAAAAAAAAAAAAATTAAAATTGTGCTTACCGAACGTCCAACACTCTTTCTGTGAATTTCAATTTCCCAGGTTGTTTGTATAAAAGGAAGACATAACGATGAACACCTGAGGACAAAAATATCAATGAGTGTTTTACTCGCTGAGATGACAAATATTCACCTCTAAGTTTATTATTCTATTGAATCCAACTGATCGATCAAATAATGACTCATGAGCAGCTCTCTAAAATGAGCGACTTTCTTGAGTAATTTTTCACTACTTGAGAATCTCTCCTCTGCACATTTTGAATCATTTAAAAATTTCAGACGGAGAAACGTATTTTCCTTTAAATCATCGAATAAGATTCTGCAATTTTTGGGCTATTTTTTTTTTTTTATTTATTTGCACAAATACATAATCATTGTACAGAGTAGAGCTTTTAGACTTTTCGTCTTTAAAAGCGATTTTAACTCTAGCCTTAATAATAGCTACATAAATATTTTTAACAGAAAAGATACCGGCCTAAAATAAACAGGCGGAGAAAAGATATAGAGTCCAATTATTTCGAAATAACAGGGCTCAATTTTTTAAACCAGTTTCTAACGGGTGAGCCGTTCGAAACCATCATCGTTTCTCCTTATATGTCCAGGCAAAGCGAGGAACATTAGGAGGCGTGTGATTACAATTTTTATAAGACTGATGTCTTATACAAAAAATATATTTTAAAATATTAAGGGGTAGGTTCCTCTCCTGGTAAGACTAACTTACCCATGATACCTACTTTTTCCATTAATGTTCCGTAAAATATTAGTAAGTCTCTTATTGCATCTGAGAGTTCTTTTGAGTTTTGACTTTGTATTTTAATCATTTTCTCTAAGTCGTCGATTTTCTTATCTACTGCTTCAAATTTGGATAAGAAGACATTATTTTGTGATTCGGATCTAGTTTCATTAATTGAAACTGAGTCATGTGCCTTATCAGCTCCGTTTGATAAGGCTTTAGCGTAACTTATGCCTGGGGAGATAAGGTTTGATGTCAAAGAAGTATTCTGAAGTTTAGGGGAGGGGGTTGAAGGGAATCTTTTCTTGTTTATTTCTTTATAGACTTTGCATCCCCTATAATTGCCGAAATGTACACCTCCGCAGAGGGCACACGTCGGCAGTATGGGGGTGAAAGTTTTAATGGCTTCGATTTTACGGGGACAGGAGTCAGCTTCGTGAAAATCTCCACAAACAATACATCGGGGATTTCTATAACAAAAATTTTGGGAATGGCCAATTGATAAACATTTTTTGCATTGAATTACTTTTCTAGCTTTATTTGGGAATTCAAGCCGAATGATGAAGTCGTTTATGGTGTTTATTCCTTTTAGAATTTGGCTTACGTTTGGTTTGGGTTCAAATTCAATTTTAAAGATAGGTAGCGGAGTTTTATTTTCAGGCTATGCTGATCAAGTAAAAACGCTACACAAGCCTTTATCACTTTTTAACGAGGCACCAGCCATTAATTTATAAGGTATGAATTTTTCCATACGACCAAGAAACTTAATCAGGGGTAACCCTCCTCAAATTGAATTTCTCAGTCGTATGATAAAATTCTATACCTAAAAAAGTACAGGCCGATACCTAGTTAAAACAAACAGCATTTCTTATAGATTACAGCCAAAATCAAATTTTGACCTTTATCACTTTTATGTACGATATTTTAATGTACGTTCAATTCGACATGCAAATAACTGTTTCAAGAGTTTTTTTTTTTTTTTTTTTTTTTTTTTTTTTTTTTTCAAATTACAATTACTCAGCATGAGAAGTTGTCACTAACCAAATTCGTAGTCACGTAGAATCCCAATGTATTCTGTCAGACAAAATCCTTGAGTCCAGTTCGCCCCGGGAATATTAACAAGAACCCAATGCTGCAATTCTCGGTGAGTTGGACTTTCTTTCAAAGAACAATCTGGGTCTGAGAGAAAATATGGTATAGTCAACATATTGGTCCGTCGTTGTATATTATTATTTTGTATTTGAAGGCTCTTAAAATGCGAAATTTTACTTTGTAAAAACAACGATACTTTAAGAGAAAACCAACATATTTTAGTTAAGCTACAGTGTGATCGAAGCCCTGAACCTCCGAAACCATACATATAACTGGTTACTAAGTTTCTCAATTCATGGTCAAACATGAAACTTTTTTTTTAAATTCGTGTTGAGCCTATTTTACGAACACTTCGATGGTGAAAATGCAGAAGTGCGTATCTCAGAAAACACATTTTTTCAGGAGAGTAAAGAAACTGTCTACATTCCTCCTTATTGTCAGTAGAAGGGTAATAATTCTTGAGGATAGCAAGAATAAGATGCTTTTTCAGATTTCATCAATATTTTGAATAATTTCTCGCGCTGTTAGAAAATACGGTCGAAATGCCGAGATTCACGTTTTCGGCACTAAGAATTGACACTTTATCACGAGATACGCATTTCTGCAAATAGTGTTTTAAACCTATTGTTGGCAAATTTTGATAATTTAAAAACTGAAAAAAAGATTTCATGCTTACAATTCTTTATCAGGAGCTTTAGTTTGACCTCATACGGCCGGATCAAGCATTGTATGATTGGAAACTGACATTAGATTACGAGATACGCATTTCTGCAATTAGCGTTTTGAAGTTACTCTTGATCAATGAGATCAAAAATAGAATTTATTCAACCTTAAAACTTATTTAGAAGCTTTAGTCGATCCAATACACTAAATGAAGCATTGTTTGACCGGATTGACTCTGATAAAACTGACCGTTGTGATGAACCGTCAGTTCAATCAGTTCATGATTGCATTGACCCAGAGAGTAAAAATGGACATGAACGCCGCGCGCTGCTAGTAGGTAGTAGATACCTATGAAGAAATGATACTGGAGGGAACTCGAGTGATAATCCGCCTTCAATTACAAGCGTATGCAACATTAATGACAAGTAACAGTACCTAATCCCCCCCTTCCCTCGTCTATCGGCCTATCACCAGCATTCACTGATATTATGCATGCTGGACTGCCTGATTATCCTCATTTGTCCACATCAACTTTTCTTTTAGATAGATAAATGAAAACCATTGAAAACAAACACAGAACAGCTGATCAGCTGATATGCGGTGTTGGCGGGAAACGCTGCTGAGGAGCGCGCGTTGTGATTAGTTGTGCGTAAGGCGCGCCGAAAAATGAACAGGCCTGAACGAGATAGCATTCCTGCACTTAAGCTCGAGATACGCGAAAAAAGTTCTACTGTTTTAGGTGACTTCCCGATTATTTTCGATTATAATCTCTTGCTGGCTGATAGACGAAATCTTCAACTACACGTTTATGCAGCTAACTCAAAACTGTCAAAAATCGAGGTACGCACTTCTGCACTTTCACCATCGACTTGCTTGACCATGCATTTACATTTAGTTCATCTTAAAAGTCTTTTGACCGTCTTCGTCAATTGTGTCTCGCAATGATAGTGTACAAATCTGAGTTTTAATCTTTCTTGAGAATTATTTTCTCTACTCACCTGTCATAATTAAGGCATAATAGGCATTAGGTTCCGTCGGGTAGGATATATTCACCGGCTGTTCAATCGCATCCCAGCATGACAAATAATTACCAAAAGATACCTCTTTGTGGTTTTGATATTCAATCTAGAAAACAAAAAAAACGAATGCATTTTAAACTAAGATGTGGTCTCCATGACTCAGATTTAATGGTATAATTAGCTTAGAGCCATCAGACTATTATTGTCAGTGGGAACTTGGGGGGATAAATTGGAATGGTAAAATAATGATGGCATCAAACCAATTTAAACGTACACAACCTCTCTCAAAATTTCACCAATGAAATTATGCCGGTGAGTCCTACCATTTTGGGTTCACGATTTCTCTAGCGTATCAAAACAATTTTGACAAGGAAAACATGGATAATGAATGTGAATAATTTGTACAACTATTTGTGCTGATTAGCTGCAGCAATCGTGATGGGTAAATTATATAAACTCCAAACGCATGACTCATGTATGTATGCAAAACCACGGCAGTATCCCTGATCGTCATACAATGACTGTTCAGTCTTATGTCATTAGCTATGGTTGTCATTAATGACAATTACTGTCCTATTCCCATTATTGAGATAGTTTTAAAAAGCAATTATTGTCATTTCTGTCACGATGAAGTTTGAATCAGGATGTAGGGTCTTCTTGACAATTTTAATGAGTTGGTCTCTTAAAGAAGGACACATTTCAATGAATGCACCTATGACATCCGTCCCACGCACTAAGATCCAACAAACTGGCGCATCGGTGACTGCTGCCTCTCAAATTCTTTGAAGGTCACTCACTGGTGAGCCAGTTTGTGGGCCTAGTTCGTGCGTGGGGTAATAGTTTCGCAGTATTACCTGGTAGTAAGTCATTTGGTGGTGCGGTGGCGTTTGCGGACGTGGCGTTTGCGGATTCTCATATTTTGATGGTGGCGATTGCGGAAAGGCGGAACAGGGCCGGTCGAGTTTGCGGACCAGAGAATTTCGGCGATGGCAATTGCGGACGGAAGGGGTAGGCACTTAAATATGCCACCGGATTCTTAGAATCCGCAAACGCCACCGCACCTCATTTGGTAACGATTGGTGCAAACGGTCATTGGCGAGGTATGATCTGGTGCATCTACTGCCTGTCAATTAATAATTTGGACCGATTACCATCTGTTTTAGTCGATTGCAATAATTGGCCCGGGCTGGTTTGAATAGGACCTCGACATATCATACTAATTAAGATAAGCCCGGCGGAGGCGGATCACAGAGCCCACGTTACGAGCACTACACCATAGAAAGCCGGCAGCTGGAGTGAAGATAAGTAAATAGTATCAAGATCTCAGGATGTTGGCTTGTCACATAAATTTCCATAAAATAATTGGCCTGGACTCATTACGATTGGCGTGATCCATCGCGGTTCCATTCAGATCGGCCCAAGCCAAGCGCCCAAGCAGATTGCGCTCGACTCAAAATCAGATCGAGCGAGCTGGCCAAAAGGGCACATACCGAAAAATCGCATTGTGAGGAAAACGCATTTTAAGTTTTCATTATTTCTTTATGGTCACTGATGGTGACTTACATCGGAACCTGGACACTTAGAGTAAAGTTCATACGCCCTTGGATGAAGAACGACCATTTGTAAAACTATAAGACTTCTTTTATTGTTGAGGGAGGATTTTTTTTTTTTTAAATTTCCGTCATGTGCACTTTTTCCGGAAATGGACCGGTGGACATTGGTTTCGGTTTTTGAAACTGGACTTTTAGGACATGATCGAGTTTCTAAACAAATATGAAGTTAATGCATCTCCTCTGCACGTTAAAAAATATAAAAAATCGTCTTTGGTATCAAAAGTATTCCTCGTCCGTCCGTTAGGACCACGCGCTATCTCCACAACGTTGTGGCGGCCGTGGTAGATAGATGAGGCACATCGTGAAGTAGCAATTTGCGGTCAACTTTGCTACCATTACAGCTGTACTTACACTTAAGTAGACAAGAAAAATTGACTTAACTGCAATTTTCCAGAAAAAGGACACTTTACGCAACATGCCCTTTTTCCAAGAATAGCCTATAACCCATGACTTAGTTGCACAAAGCGTGGTCTCTTGGCTCCAAAATTTGATTAAATAAGCTAAAACTAGGGGAACATATACAGTAGGATATGAGAAGTCCGTTTCTGCAATTTCCGAGGAAAAGGGCATATACGCGTTTGTGCCCTTTTTCCGGAAAGCTCCTCAATTGGCCCGTCACATACTTATGCTGATTGTGAACAGCTTATTAATAAAGTGCTGTCTAAATTTCGACGTCCTTATCCAATGTCAAACCTTCTCATGATATTGATAATCTATGCATTGATAACCCACTACGTAAAGTAAAATTACCTCCAAAATAATAGTTCCTAAAATTGATGTACGTATTTTTAATTTGCGTATTTCGTCTACACTACCGTTAAAAGTCGATATAATTGGTTACTTTCTTTCTGAGTAGCCATTATGAAAATCGAGCGGGTTCGGTGGGAAAACAAATGGTTTTTAAACTTTTTCCAGGATCTTTCGTAAATTTTTAATTTATTCAGCTTCCCTATCTTTCGAAGATAATGTATAAATGAGCTGGTTATGTTTGTAGAGAATAAATAAATCCATAGTGAGGAATCAATAGGTAAGTGATTGATTTTTGGAGGAGAGTTTGCTGGGAATAAAGCAATTGTTTACCTGGAGCATATTTTCAGGGAATACATCAATGACATCGGGAACGATACCACTCTCATTTAAAGCATTTTTAATTTTCATTGAATCTAATTTGACTTCCGAGGCAGACTCTTTGATGCAATAACAAAAAAATGTAATTGCTGTGATAAAATACGCTTCATTGAGAAACGAGATTATCTTAAACAGGTGCTGCAAAAGAAAAACAAGTATTCGTAAGCTGAAAATACAAAATTGAATGAATTCATTTCGAGCCAATTTAACACTTTGAACCCAAAGAGACCTATAACCGAGTTTAATTAAAAATGGGATTGAGTACTTTTCGGTGCATTTGTAAATTTAAACTTGATTATGAGAATTTAAACTTTACTTTAATGAAGATTTTTGCCCTACTCATCAAGGCTCCGAAAATTTAGTCCCCGAATTTAGACTTGACTCAGGTAGATACAACTTAATATAGAAACAATTGAATCATAGTTTGATTTAGACCTGGTGCTGAATATTTTTAAAACAAATGGCTCATATAAATTCGCTTTTTCTATTTTACCAGACGTGTGCGTACGAAATACACTATTACGGTAATTCAATTATCTCCAGTACAATAAATACGGAGCACTGAGCATTTTCAAAAGAATTCGAGGATTAAGAATCTATTTTTCTACTTTCTCATCCAAATTGACTCCTCATTTTAATGGACTCACATACCTATATATGAGCCCTTCATACTCGGTTGTGATAAGATATACACCTTTTCTGCAGTGGTAATATGCTTCCGTTTTACAAATTTATTTAAAAAAAGTCAATTTTTACATCATATGCAGTCTTCATTCACATGGCTGTAAATCTCATGTATTCATTCAAATCCAACAAAATGAGCCTTCTCCAAGTGAATTATCACATTACCTTGGTTTCGTTTCCTAGTTCAGAGTTCTTGAAATAAAGTCCCATGGGGAAAATGGTTGATGAAATCCTTTAAAATATTGTATCGAACACTCTTCCTCGTCGTTGGCTCTTCACAATATGTTCAAATTTGAGCATATAACTCTAAAACATTCACATGTTTGAGCAGCTAAACTACAACATTGGCAATTTTGTAATGATACAGTTGATGTACCATTCTTTAGCCTTTAAAATACTTAATAAAGATAAAAAATCCCGATATTACGTAAAAAGCTATATTACAAACTGTATTCGCCACGCTCATGATTTGCATTTTTTTGAGGGCAGAGAAATTAGAAATTCTTTATCAAGTAATAAGCACAGGTGTATTTCTACTACTGAACTACATAAAACTACTTGAAACTAAAGTGTGATCGACTGAAAGGCAACTTTCAGCTTTCAATGGAACAATCGTTTAATTATGTGTTTTGGGTTCATTTTTAATCTCATATTTGATCTTGACAAAATATACGTCTCAATATTTATCAAATTGATATTGGATTTGTGAGCTTTTGCTTGTAACAGGTTTCCGTCGATTATGGTGAATTTATAGGTCATGTTTACATTCATTATACTCTACATGAAAACACTATAAAAGATTCCCTCCGGTGCTTATTGGTGCGGGTCGGAAGAGTCTATAATTATTTTGAAGAAGTAACGGCTTCAAAGTGATTCGATGGACGCCATATTTTGTGTCAGAACGACAAGCGATTCATCGCATCGATTGGTTTCCTTATTTCAGCTACTCATCATTTTTCTCGAATTTTGTAATCGCAATTCTCTTTTCAGGAGACCAAAGAATTCACTTACCAATTTTGACAGACAAATTCAACGCAATAAAGACGTGTTTTTTTTTAGAGGAAAAATATCGCATTCGATTTGAGTTTCGATATCAGTATCGAGTGAGATATTTTTCCTCTGAAGAAATCACTCCTTTATTACGTTGAAGTTGTTCGTTAAAAGTAAACAAATTCTTTAGCCCCCCACGGAAAAAACGAGCTTAGGGTTGGGACCTACATGTTAGTGCTGGGCACTAACGAGGGTTAGATCACTCAAAAAAAGCTCCGGCCGTGGAGGCCATAAGCAGCGGACCTGGAGCACGGACTGGATGGGCTATATGGCACTACCGTTCGCCTNGGCATCTGATTAGCACTACTCATGTTCAGTGCCCACCTGTACTGCCTTCCGGTGTTGAGCTGTACAGAGCTTAGACGCCGGCCCTCAACTACTCCCCACTAAACGGCCAGTAGTGCTCAACACTAGTCTTGTTTTTTCCGTGCCCTGACAACAGAATTGCGATCTCAAAATTCGAGAACAATGACGAGTAGCTGAAGAAATGTAACTAATCAATGCAATATATCGCATGTCGTTCTGACACAAAATATAACATCCATCGAATCGCCTGAGGACTCATACGTGGAATAGAGTTAATTTTGGTGCATGTAAAAAATGTAAGTAAATCTCGAACATTAGAATGATACAACTAAACGAGCTGCAATGTATTGCAGAGTATCATTCCAAATTGAAGGAGTTTTTCTATTTTTCTTCGCAGTAGCTTTCTCTCCGATCCCATTGCATTAATTTACGGATTTCCGTAATCTCTCGCCCAAGGAGTTATATTGACGCTTGACATCCGGAATTTTTAACACGAGCTCTTTTTCCAACTGGACCTCGTTGTGCAAAAATTAGGGACCACAATTGTGGCTAACCTGTAAAGACACTTACTAGCACGAGGCTCTTTTCGCCTCCTTCACTCCAGCCTAGCTTGAGGGCAGGCATATATCGACGGTGAAACTACCAAACCACGTATCTCGTTTGCGGTGTTTAAAAATCTACGCTCACATTTTATTTTTTTGAAGTAGACCAAATTAATATCACTCCTTGAAATTTTCACAGAATTTTCTCCGCACGAAGAGGAAAAATCACAGAAATTTTCAAGACCGGACGTTAAGTAGTTTTTCATTTAAAAAATGAAGTATGACAGGAAGTCTGCGACGTCGCAAACCGAGATACGTGGTTTGGTAGTTTCACCGTCGATATGCACTTCACCGAGAAGGAGTTATGAAAAAAATTCTGATTAAATACCTTTGCGATTATGCGTTTGGTCCTGGTTTGGTTACATCTCTTATTCTGGTTTATTTCCCTGGAACGGGGGGGAGATTCAGCGAAGAATGATCGAATTAAAACACTTACAAGTTTTAAAGGTTTGCAATCTGATCAACAAACGTCATGCGCACCTATTACTGCACAAGAAACAAGATCGTTCTGAATGCATCCTACCCGAGGCATCTGTCCCTCTCATAGATATCTCTTAAAAGTAATTTCATAATGGTCCGAATACTGGACGTTGATTTATTTTTTAACTGTAAGGGGATCAACCTCTAAATTCGAACGAATTACATTTGCCCCCTGGTAAAAATTTGGCTGTAGAATCAGTGTTCCAAAATACCATAGACCTACAGCCGACTGTGAGATTTCCAATAGCTTCTGTAGCCGGCAACACAATTTCTTATAGCCTTTTATAGCCGATGGCGATTAAGCAACAGCCTGACGATAAAGTGTATGCTATGCGTTACTAATTACGGGTGCTAGGATTTAGTGAGTTTTTGGACTACCGCTCTCTTTTTGGGCCGTAGTATCTTGATTTATTTTGCGAGGGAAGCTTAATACTTTTGAAGGATGCCTGCCATTCCTCATATGTTGGAGCGCCTTCAATTTCGTACGATACTGTGCAATACCTCTGGTGTGAAATAGTTGCCTCAAGCGCCGTGGTACGCTGCGGCGCAGCGCGGCGGGCGAGCAGCCAGCGCGAAACGCGCATTGGCGCCTACAAACCTTACAGGGATACTTCACGCATTGCGCAGTGCGTGAAGTATCCCTGTTAGGTTTGTAGGCGCCAGTGCGCCGCCGCTCTGCTTAGTGTTAGGCTCTAATATTTAATCTCGTGGAGTCAGCGTTGTTCAACTCATGACTTTGAAATGTTTGCACACTCTGTATGGATTATTCTCATTTTAATTGATGAAAACAAATATGTAGAAAAGGAAAGTATAATGTGCGTTTTGTAAATATTATGGTGATTCCGTACGAACTTGCGGATTTACAAAGCACACGAATTTCTACACAAGTTCTTATAGCCTTTCATAGCCGATGGCGAAAAAGCAACAGCCAGGCGATAAAGTGTAAAGCCCAGCGACAGGAACTATAGCCCGGCTGTTTAATTTTTTATCGCTTCGTGTAGCCCGGCCGTATGATTTTTTCCACTTTCTACATCCAGCTGTATGCTTTTCTATCGCCTTCTTCAGTCGGCTATAAGAACTCCTATGGTACTTTGAAACGCAGCTTCTATCGCCAATTTTTACCTGGGCAGAGATGAGTATTCTGGCTGAGGACTGAGTGCTTATTTCTCTATTACCATAAACTATTTATCACGTTAGCTAGTACAAGGACCTCTTAGCGTGGACTTACACAATACACATTTTTAACGACGAAAATGATCGTTTTAGGTATGATTGGGTTGAAAACGAAAAAGCGAAAAAAAATCAGTCTTAAAAGCGGTAAAAAATGTCTTTATTTCCTTGAATGGTTATGTTAAATTCACAAAATGAAAAATTATATCCTAATTTTAATCACAAGCAAAAAAATTCAAACATCGATCTTTATGAGGTGGACGAATTTCTGCCAAACAGAACTATGTGCATTGAGACATGAGTTCTAAGACCCATGAGTATACATGCATGGCACGGCTCACGTCATAATGCACATAGTTCCGTTTGAAAGAAATACGTCCAAGTTATATCTGTGAGCATGATTAAAACAGCAAGCTGGCAGAAATATAGTATCCAGCAAAATGAACGATAGAAATTTGATCAACAATTTTAACGAAAATACTTTCCATAAATACTCGCAAGCATTCTGTCCTTAGTCAAAGGGGCCGTCTTGTGGCGAGCGGTTAAACCGGCTTGAATATTACTAAAATTGCGTTGATGGGGTTTGGTTTGAACCAAGAAGAAGTTCGCTGCGACTGGTTCTCCTAGACGATACTTCGCTGCAAAAGGCTTAAACACGAAAAATGCCCGCATATAGCCGACAATTCTGTAACATTATAAACCCAAGATAGTCAATGAAGAAGTCAATGTCGAATACATCATTAAAAATGCAAATTTTACAAAGGCATAGATACTTTAAGCAAGCTACCGTAGGGTCGTTTCAATCAAACTGTTTTTCTGAAGAGCGCTCCTAACAATGTTGTTCTTTTTCAATCAAGCAGTCGAGTCTAAGGCATCTCTCTATAGCTTCTAACAATTACGCAGTGCTTTCAAGTTTATTTGCGTTTCACCAGAAATGATCAGCGGACTGCTTATAGAAATTGATAGACAAAGCAATAGACAAAGAATACATAGAGAGTAAGAAGCGATCCAATAGGTAGAAATGGGTGGCTCTTATAGACTAAGGGAGAAAATGATGGACTAGTTATCGGGTCTCTCGTGGGTTGCCATTAGTTAGTCTATCACCCACGTCCTTTGCCCATTGCAACCACCCGCTTCCACCGATAGGATCCCTCCAAATCCCTTTTGTCTTCTTTGTCTATAGCTTTGTCTATCAATTTCAATAATCGACCCGCTGGAAGTTTGGATTTAAAATTTATCACTGCAGAATCCGTTCTCGCTGCCCTTGACCACTTTTTGTTTTTTCCGCGTAATTTTTTTTCAGGATGTTTTTTCAAAGAGCCAAAAGAATTATACGATCCTACAGGTAATCTGAGGTCGTTATGGATGTGTCGGATTAAAATTGAATAAGAGCACGTTTAAGTCTTATTAATGGGGAGTAATAAATTCAGGTCAAAAAGAATAAATATAATCTAACAGCAATGCAATGATGGATGAACTTACTTCTTGGCTAAATATTCCTTCTTTTCAAACTTGAGTGGCGTGTTTTTTGATGATTGTTTGAACACCAAGAATAAAAGACGATGGGTGCCTGAAAAGAAAATCAATGGGGGTGGTTAATGGCTATTATAATATCAAATTAGAAAATAAGGAACTGAAAAGAAAATCGATGGGGGTGGTTGATGGGTTATAATATCAAATTAGAAGATAAGGAACTGGTTGATGAAAATTGGAACAAACAGTGAAAGTACTTAGTAAATGGTAAAAATCTTTCTAAAAACTCACCACTTTCACTTTTGATGCAAAAACTAATTTCATATGATTTAATTTTAATTTAATTTCACTAACGAATTTAATTAAAAGTGAAAGTGGTGAGTTTTTAAAAAGGAACTACTTACTACCTGCAGTGCTTTCTTATACAAATTTTAAGCAAAATGCTCCCATAAAATTATGAAAAATTCCTTACCTCGTTCATAAAAAGACAGGATTCCAACGTATTCTGATAGATAGTGGCCAATTTTAAGATCGTCCCCCGGTATATTGGCAACAATCCAGTGCTGACATTCTTTGTCTTCAGGATTTTCGTGAGTCGGGATATCGGGCCCTAAATAATTAATAAGTAGAATATTCAATAAATAATGTAATAAAAAAGAGGCGAGATGCTACATGAGATATTAAATTATTAATTAATTGACGAGAGGTGTAATGACTTGGCAACTATGTGATAGCGCAAGAACAAGATGGCACCGAGTATGCGATTCGCGGGTTGGTAAATGGAGCGCTAAAAATGGGATTTGGAAGCTAGGGGTCTCTGTGTTTCAAGAGGCAATCGAGTTTGAAATGAGAGAACTCGTGCGAGAGTGCTCCATGTCACACATGTCGTCTGTAACATGAAGACAAAGTAACTCAGATGGGTTATTATAATCATATACAGATGTCAGATGATAGGTTGCTGAAGAAGTTCCTTGACAGTGGCGAGGCGTAAATGATCGATTATTGGTATTTCCCAATTTGAAGATATGGCAAGGAATCGATTTTGTTGTGAACACCCTGCTTATCGATCCTTTTCCATAGGTTAAAAGGCAAAACAAGCGGGAAAGCTCTAATACGTGGGTATTAGAAAAGCGCTCAGCGGTGAGCGCAATTTTAATGAGTCCCAGATTTAATTTACTACCTATTAACTGAGTATGTTAAAATTTGCAATAATTAAAACATCTAAAATTGTGCTTCCTCCCCCCCCCCCGAAAAAAATCCAAGATCCATAAGAAAAATAATGATCCATTACTTAAGTACCGAAATATTAATACATAAAAAATCCTCGATTTCTCATAAAAACAGAGAAAACTATTACGGCTCCAAAAAAATAACTTTTCTAGATCATTTGAAGAAAATGTATCAAAGATGAACGTATCACTTAACGAGGCCAAATTAATTGTTTTAATGATGCCCTAATTGGACACGTAAAAAATATTATAGGTAAATAAATGAACGAAATATATATATTAATAGGTAAATGATGAGACAATAAACGAAATCAATCAACTGCAACTGATTGTGAGTACTGAAGGTAACTTTTCGCGAATCGAAGGCACCATGTGTCCGCTAGGTTGCAGCACACTACGCTAAAACCTTCTAATGACTCATGATCAGACACAACCTTTCCTATGTTTATTGTTTATGCTCTATGATACTCTGTCTTCGTGATAACAGGATTTCATACAATACAATAATCCAATACGTAATTACGTAAATAGAGAAAGAGAATTCTTGCAATACCAGAATTATAACCAGGGTAAACGGAAATTACATTCATTTTTTCCTCCTCATATTATGTTGAGCCATAGTGAAAAATCTTTCCCACTTTCCTTCCACAGTTTTCCTTCTGACAGCAAATTGTTAATCATGTTCTCCTGAAATCCTTGCTTTCATTTAGTAGATTCGGAATTTCTCATAAATTTTAGGAATTTAAATGCGTTTACAGAAATTTCTGGCCAACCAAAGGCAGAAGTTGCCTCTACGCCTTATTTTATGAAGGTAACTTACGTTCTGTGTAATTAATAAACCATGCTGGCCCAAATATCTGAAACCCTCTACTGTGATAACATTCGAATCAGTCACTGTTACAGGGACAGTAATATCTTCAATGTAATCTATAGGGATATTGTAGGTATAGGTATATCGTAACAAGTTAACAGTGAAACTAGCAGACCATGTATCTCGTTTGCGGTGCTTAAAAATCTCCGCTCCCATTTTATTCTTTTGACAGAGAACAAATCATTTTTCCTCCTTGGTTTTCACAGAGTTTTCTTTGCACAGAGAAGAAAAATTGCAGAAGTTTTTATAAATTGATGTTGGTTGGTTAACCGTGTAAAGAAGAAAGTATGAAAGGAAGTCTACAACGTCGCAAACCGAGATACGGGGTCTGGTAATTCCACCGTCCAACTGTATTTTACAGAAATTACATTGTGAGTATGGAGCTGATCACTAGAATTACTATGCATAGATATGTACCTAGGATAAGGGTGGTTGCAACAGTATTTGTCATGAATGGTCCATGACACCTGCAGAAAAGATCGGTGGTTCCTGAGTGATGATAAGAGGACTCGTAGGTTTCGTTGAAACGCATGATTCTCATATGTGTCTGTAGAGGTATAGAGTTTTGGCCTGCTGAGGAGTTGAGTAAATTAGGAGCCATTGCTCATAAGCTGATAAAGTTAGGAGGAAACACGATGAAACTGTAGAACTTTTGATACTTTGAGAATGTAAACAAAGACTCAACCTCAAAAATCTTTCACAATAATATTGTGTACTCAATTTCCAAAAACTCTATGGTTCATGAATTTTTTAATCAAAGGTAAGTAAAAGTTCTCCAACTGGATGAGAGATGGCCGTAGTGATCATTCGACGAAATTCTCTCTGAGCCATTTTACCTATTCATGGAATCAAGTAAATGTAGGTCCCCGTTTATTAGACGATGCGACGCATGAAAAAATGCCAGGCGAAAGCAGTATCTTTTGTTATTGTAAGTCATAAAATCAGGTTGTAGGTAAGAAAACTTCCTCACACATGGAGGTGATGTAACTTTCAACCTCATCTCCTACATAGTCTGGTGGAACACTTATTATCGTCTTACGGTAAGTAATGGAGAAACCTTGTTTTATCGTCTCAAAGCGAGTCCTTAAGGAAGGTTATTTACCTTCTTTACTGAAAAGTAGACAACGGGCCAGTTGAAATTTCGCTCTCATTGAGCGTTCAAATGCCTGTGTTAGGTCTGCGGAGATAACACATAAGGTGTCTTGCAATGAATCTGACAGAACCAAATTCACCAGAGAGTGAATGAGTAAATGAGTCATGAAACCTAGAATTTTTAGTACAAATAAGAGGCTAACACATACCTTTGTTATGGAGCAATGTGAGAGGTAGAATGTAGCGGTTTCAGAGTAGAGTGTTATAAGGAAGATTTATGAAACTGTCGGTGCCGCAAAAAATCTTAGACTTTGAAAGTACACAATTTTCTGCTACTTCAGATATCTCAGATTTTTTGACACCTAGTTAAACTCAATAATTAGAAGTTGTGAACTGACAGGGATGTGATGACGACATCGCTTTGAGAATGACAGATATTCTATGATCAAGGATACACTCGAGTGGTCCTTTTCATAATTTGCAGCGATGAGGTGGTGACAATTACGAAGGTACAAATCCCTGCGCTTGAGCTGCGCAAAATGCTCCAGTCGTTTATCTATGCTATTCAGCATAAAAATGCAAACCGTGTTGTAATTGGTGCTTGAGAACAACTGTGGTACACTAGTATAATGAAGCATTTTGCATGTATCGCAAATGGCAGATCTCCTACCTGACATACTTTAATTAACCCAAAAACACTAAAACAGTCTCTGAGGTAGCATGATAATTGGTCAAATAATTTCACAGCATTATACTTCAGAAACTTTCACAAACTTCACGAGGTGGGCAGAACGAGTCTGAAGACAAGACACATACGTTGAATAATTCCAAAATATTATGCTTCAAATTTCAGACAATTTCACAATCTTAGATTTCACAACACAATCTTAAACGAGGCGGATGGATTATGGAATTAATTATGGATGGAGGGAGATGGACGAAATATGAAAACACAAAGGAGTAAGCGAGACGCGAGAAGCAAATACGGGAGAGTAGTGTCATCTGAATCTGAATCGCGGCTATGTACCTACAGAAAATGAACATTGATCTTATTAAGCCAGAAGAGGGCCAAAGACGCCAAAACTCATGAACCAATCAGAGAAGGGCAAAAGGATGGCAATACTCTCCAGTACCTAGGTCAAAGACACATAACCTAGATGTAGGCGAATTCTACTAAGGTCTCCGAATAAGGTTATCACCGGTGGAAAAGTTTTCGGAAATCAGAACGCGAATCTTGAACTTTCGAAAGTAATTATAGGATAACTATAAACCGCATAGCGAAGAGAGTTTTAGGACTGTTATTTATTTCTCACGCTAATTTGCATTTAATCGTATTCACAGAGGCATAATGAGGTAATCAAAAAAAAAAAAAGTAAAAATGGCGTTTCGTGCATCGATGAGTTGGTGCGCCATTTGATCGCTTGAGCCCCCTACTATACTAGAGCTCTAGTGGCAAATCGAAATCAAAAAGCGCCGCCTATCGGCTGAGCGCTTAATAATGTCCGTAATGAGAGAATTTGCCAGGTGATGAAGGTTGAGAAAGATATCGTGCACGACGTCATGTCCAGGCAGTTATGCTGGTATAGACATGTGCAAAGAATGTCGGAGGAGAGGTTGCCCAAACAAGTTTTGGATTGGGTACCTCCTGGGAAGAGGCGACGGGGACGTCCCGTAAAGGGTTGGCGGCAGGGCGTTGACGAAGAGATATTGCGGTGTCAGTTGCCCGATAACCTCTGGGAAGACAGGCATATGTGGCGTTTGGGTGTCGTAGAACGCCAGAGTGCGTTATAAAGCGACTTTATATATTATAAAAGGAAAAATAATCGATACATCGCAAACAGAGACAAGAGACCCTCCACTAGTATCTTGGCCATTGTGGAAGCTTTTACTTTCGGGACTTCAGCATTCTACTGTTGACTTACCTACATGGTTGATGTTTAACAACGTGTTGGCAGTTTCGTTTCGCAAACAAGTCGAAAATGGCCGAAGTTTGCAAAACTTGTTTGGCTCATGACGTCACCCGAAGCTCATCATTGACCATGTAGGTAGGTCAACAGCCGAAATTGAGGTGATGACTGTTGCTCCCTAATAATTGTCCATAAAGAACTGTTGAATCCCCGAAAGTAAAATCTTCCACCTGTTGCTAGGAGGCCAGTGGAGGGTCTCTTGTCTCTGATCGCAAAGCACGCCGGGCCACTGGTCATAGACAAGGCTCCTCTTGGTGTAGGATATATCAATGGGACGTCAATTATTGAAAGGGTGGTGGTAGAGAGTTAAGTAAAGAATGAGAGTGCCAGTCTCCTAAAGGACTGCAAGATGACAGGGGGTTTCCGTGATTGGATGCTGCAGAATGCCAGGTAGCACTGAGACTGTTGCTTTTGAAGTAGTCATAAAATTACATTGATACGCTGAATGATATACTTATCGGATGGTATGAATAATCAATGAAAAAATAGGTTAATTTTCAAGGATAATTTTTAACAGTACAGTAAGAGGCACTGAACTTTAATGCATGGCAAAAACTATTAAATTGTTATGCTTTGATGCACATTTGAATTTTATTCATTACTTATTTTATTTTTTTTTTTACTCTTCATACCAAAAGTTTTTACTTTCCATTCTGCGCTTCATTGAAAGCATGGTCGTACACCTCCGTGTTGCGCGGTGACAAGAGGTTTCATGAAAAATTCAACCCCTTCCAATTGTCATGGCCAGTGTTACATACTTTTTAATTGTGTGGCTAATTATTTTATTTTATATTTCGTAAGGTGCATTTTTAGGGCAAATATCCATTTACACTTACCTATCAGCATGAGCGTGTATAATGAGTCTTTTTCCGCTGGCCAGCTAACGTGGGTTGGCTCATTTCTTATATCATTATCAGTCAAGTTATTTCCAAAATCCACGATATTTTTCCCGTAGGTAACCTGTGATGAAAGCAGGGTATATTCAATGAGAATCGAGGAAAAATGTTGATATTTGTGGTATTGAAATATATATTAAAATATTTGTTTAACTACGGGATATGATAAAATCAGAGTTCGGCAAAAGCGCACAGAAATATACAGTAAAGTCTGTAAATATGTTAGCACAAATTATCCACAGATTTTCGTACTTTTTCTTCAAAAATATTTGCCAGCCATTGAAAGAGAGTGAGCTAATATATACCTCGAAAAGTAAATCAAGTATTTAACATATTTTTTAAAACGTTTGTTCGATATATTTCATTTTTTTCAACAAAGCTGTAAATAACCTAATGGTAAAAAGCGTTACCTGGTGGTGCTCGCATCATCCAGGGGAAAAGTTTCCATATATATCAAATAGGATATGAAAGAATACAGGCAGGGTATGTATCGGTGACATTAAGGGTTGTGCTGATCCAGGCATTTGAGTGACGCGCTCTGCATCACAGTAGATGAACATAGAGTGAAAAATGACAAAAGGAGTAGTAGTAGTAAGATAAGTTTATTTTAAAGCGGTGCATCTAAGGCCATTCACACCTGACAGCCGCTGAAAGTTTACGCAGAAAAGGCAAACATTGTACGACCATGACCGCTTTGTTTCTTTTTATACATTATAAGATAAATGACTTGAAAGACTATGTCAAAGTATTTCCTATTACTATGTGCTAGAAAATAAAAAACTGTCACTTCTCATACGAAGACAGTCAAATGCTCTTTGCTACTCCAGTTTGATGACTGCATTCTTAATGACCAAACATTGCGTTATGTTGTAGTTCTTACCTCGACCGCATCTTTTGGCGCTTTCTCGATTAACTCAGGGACAATACCATGCCGCATTAATGCATCTCTAATCTCTGCCGGCGTCCGCATCGGTACTTTTACTACCATTGGCTCGCTGAATGGCAATGAAGAGAGAATAAAGTATAAAATGTAATGTATGTTGACAAAAAATGTAATTTTCAACACCATAGTGACCACTGTAAGTAATTTTTTTAAGATCGTTCACTGTAATTTACAATGTGTTTCCATTCAATTTTTAAATATTTAATAAAAGGGCACCAGGCAACAGTCCTTCTTAAAACAATAACATCTAGTTTTTAATGTATAGGATACAGGGTAAGAACCGTGTCAAGAAGAATCAAGGACTGGGCTGTCTAAAGTCTATGAGAACAGCGAGGGAATGGCCGGAAGACGAGGGTCAATAAAGCACCATATGCAAAGAAAAAAGAAAAATAAGAAGAAGAAATAAGATTTGGAATGCCCACGCTCCAAAAAACGTGATTTAAAAGTCACATGCGGGGCAATGTGAGGGATTACGTCATTGTTTGTCGTCATTCGAAAAGCGATTTGTTAGGTTGCATAATACTAGTAGCAGAGCATTTCACGCCACTGACTTTTTCGGAAGAACTAAGGCTACAATTTCTTCCAAACTGGACCGCATTTAGCAGAAAGGAACCAAGCCACATCAGCTGTTATAAGAGAACGTTCGTGCAGATTCTTCTGAGAATTTAAAGGAATGCGCCTCGCACTATGCAGAAAATTTACTGAAATTTGCACAAAAATCCGCACAACCGTTTTCATGTAAAAATTAAATTTAGCTTGGCTTATATGGCTTGGTTCCTTTCTGCTTAACGTGGTCAAATTATCACTACGCTGTAAGTCATTTTATTGTATGCGATATCGATTGCGGCTTTGGTTGATACTGAACGACAATAGCTCACCACATTCAACTTAATATTTATAATTTTACGCCCATATTGTAGTTTTGGTCGTCAGGCTTAGGTGTCACTAATCTTCTAGAAAATGTCGACCGGTCACAGATATCGCGGCAATCGATATATATTCGCGGACGTCTTTTAATCAAAATGAACTATGCCCACTTTGACATGAGCCCTGAGATCCATAGGAATACATGTATTATAGGAACCATGTCGTAATTGATACAGTTCATTTTTATTTAAATACGTCCATTTGTAATACAGGTTATCCGATGGTAATCAGCGTGGAATACTAACGTGACGCCGCGCAGCACAGAGGACCGAGTCAATCGGAGAGGTCGGATAAAATTTGGAAACTTTAAACGCTGATAACTCAGTTTTTACAAAACTTTGAGGTTATAAAAGTGGCTCCATTGGTTTTCCCGTGAAATTTTCTTTAAGAGGTACCCCTTTTTATTAAAAGTATGATGAAATAAACATCAAAATTTGCAGTTTTAGTCAAACATTTTATGTCCGACCTCTCTGATTGACTCGATCCACTGTGCGCCGATGCGGAGGAAATCCCAGATTGATGAAAGGGCGCGAAGCATTGGTAAGAGAATGGACGCGGGGCTACGTCGCTGCGTGGTGGTTATGTCGAGAGTACCCTAAAGTAAACAGTGCCTCACAAAATATCATTCCAAAAAATTAAAAGTTAAACGGAGAGTGTTTCGTTCCAGATTTCAGTCTTAGGTGTATTTAAAAATTAATTTACTAAAATTAGAGAGTAGATCCTCATTTAAAATGTCTTTCGCGAGAAATGATTACATCTTTCCTCTGTGTTGCTACGGAGCGCACGCACCACTTGAAGCACCGCTTTAAATACGACAAACGGAAAAAAACACAACATGGAAGTGGAGAGCAAGAGAAAGGATGCGCGTTGATGAAGGCGCAAAGATACAACTATTCGTACTCGGTGGATGTCCATGCTGCATCCTGGAAAATTGAAGGCGCGTTGACGCGAAGCGTCAACTCTGCTTCACGCTGCCAAGATAGTGTCGCTCAAGTTGGAGGAGAGGTTAAAAACGAGGCAGTATTACGTCTTTCCCATCGTCGGCTGTATTGACCCTCTATTTCTTCTTTTTTGTCATGGGAACGGAGTTCCCCATGATATTACAATCGTTCCGATGCTTTCGCTATGGGATTCCCTATGCCTCTGCGACCTTGAGCGTTTCGCCCGGTGTTCGATTTTTGGTTGATTTTCCGATGTATCAAAAACCGTTGTATTTTTTAGCCAATCATGTCTCTACGTCAAGTTGTGTTGATTTGTAAAATTCGCTTTCAGCGAGTTTTTTTCCACCTTGAGATGTCGTGTCTGACTGGTAAATCTGCGCAGAACCACGAAGTTCCGATTTCGGGCAAATTCTTTTTTTTGGGAGGTTCTGATTGGTTATTTTTCGCCATCAGTTTTCTGTTCGTTGGTGCAAAAGATCGCCTACCTCGGTGCTCTTGAGAAGCCGCCATTATCCCACCTCAAATTTGAAAAATAGAAGTAAAGAAATAATAACCATCTTACAAGGTGGAAAATTGTTCTGGAGGACTCGTTACGGATATATGAGCCAAAATTGGAACTCGATTGATTGACTTATTCCATGAATACAGAAATATTGCCTCAGCTTACTGCCGCGATAGCAAATGCATACTGAGATGAACCTTGAGACACATGATAGCATAGGCAAACAATGTCTCACAGAGAAAGGCGCTTAGCTCATTTCGATCATATCTCAGAAGCTACGAAGACGCGAATCGCTCAAGGACAACTCTTGTGATAAGTCCCGCCCACCGTCCGAGTCTTTTAAATGCTATTTTTTCCAATAGGGCCGCGGATCTGTGATAGCCTAGTTGACTGAGGCGCCCCATTTTTTTGATAAGGTGCGGGCAATAGGTGATCGGGAGTTCGATACCCGGCGATGGGAGTTAATTTTTAATGGTTGTATTGAATGTTTTAGACCAATCATCAAAAATAATTAATACTAGATGATAAATGTACGAACATTTTCTCGTGAGTTAATATGTTAAACAAAAATACTGGAATATACCTCCCTCATATAATCAGCCACATGTTTCCCCAAATTAATGAAGTTATTTTCTTTTTTTCAATAAAGTTTATCTGCATTCAACGTTCGTAAGTTAAGCAAGATGTACCTATTGATACAAATAGAAAGACATGAAAATAGTATGTCTAACATTTCAGTTGTTGTTTTTTTTTTTTTATTTTTTTTTTTTTTGTCTTTTCAATAAAACAAATTGCCTTGGACTAGAATCAGTGTATCTCTGAAGTCAAAAGCTAAGTTTTTTGATACAGAAATACTAATATATTCATCTGTTATATAATCAGGGAGATGTTGACCCAAATATTGATGTATATTTTCTCTGTTCGCCCAAATTAATGATGGTATTTTCTTTTTTCAAAAAATAAATAAAGCAATGACATGAAAGTAGTATAATGCACATCGAACATTTCAGTTACATATATTTAAATGAAAAAATGGCAACTTAGAAGGCACATAGGTCACTTATGATGCGTATTCGGGCATATGTGTAGAGTAAAAATATCATACTTTACGCCGAAAAAGCGAAACTGAAAGTTAAATGCGTTAACTTCCGAAAACCATGTATAATCCAACGAAAATAAATAATTGGTAAATAACAGCTTTCTTGTATGCAAAGAAAAAAAAATTAAAAATGTTAAAAAAGAGATGTTGACACAAAATTACATAGCCCCTTCAATTCTGAAGATACTGCAAACGAACTGTACCTTAAAATTTTCATATTCCAGAAGCTAAAGTTCCCATGACGAATATTGCTATCGCTAGGGATTGCAAAAACCAACTTGTTTCAATTTGATGTCCTATTCGTTTATTACGATGCATTCATAGACCTACATCTAAAAATCGTATGTACCGTCCCCACATCTACGGACCACGTATTTTTAGCAAACCTCTGGTCAATTTGACAGGCTTGGGCATCAGAGGGTTAATAAACATTGCTTCTCTACTTGTGACAAAAAATTCACCACAGTGATTACTTCATCCTGAGGTACTGAAAGTCATTTTGTTCCCAATTTGGTTTACGTAAACTGGTTTTTTGGGATGTAAAAAGTTTGAATTGACGGAAGAAGAAAATAAGAAATTCTCAGCTTGAGTAAAGTTGGAGCATTTTGTCTCCTTCGTCATCAAAGTAAAATTTTGTCGAGAAATTGTGTACTGTGGTGCTATTTATCCTGTTTAGATGGTCAATTTTCACGTGGGAAATTACAAAAAAATGTATACAGTGATTATCAAAATAATGTCTTTATTATGTTTCCGAGGTTTACAGGGAGCCTAAACATGAACACTATAAACTATTTACAAAAAACTTGTAAAAAATAGCAATTATTTTTATAATACACATGTAAATTAAATCACAATTATTTCAGAGCAAGGTTTGTGAGGGCTGTGCTGTGACTCATAGACAAAATGGAAGGACAAATGAAGTAAAGAGAGCGAAGTTGAATCACTAACATCCGTTTGTAGGAAATATTCATTGCTTGACTTGAAAAGCGGTTTCGGAGATACGAGTTTGAAATGCTCAGCGGCATATTTCTTATCATTATCTCTTCCTGCGATATTTCGACAGTGAAACTCCTAAACCATGTATCTTGTTTGCGGTTGTTGTAAATCTCCGTTCCCATTTAATTATTTATAGGAGAACAAACCAAATTATTCCTTGAAGTTCTCACAAAATTTTCTTCGCATCCAGAAGAAAAATCAAGGAGGTTTTTAAGAAATAGCGTTGAGTGGTTTTCCATTTAAAAAATAAATTATGACAGGAAATCTGTAATTCTGCAAACCGAGATACGTGATGTGGTAGTTTCACCATCGATTTCTGAGGAACTGTCGCAGAAAGAGCGCACCGCCAACCGTTTAGTTCCCCATTTCATCCTCTTGTATCTTCGTAACCACTGTTTAGCTCTAGCTGACAATTTCCCGTAATATTTGTGGCATCATAGGCTTCAATTTGGGGCAAATGCTGTCGACCGATTTGTAGACCTCAAAAGAGGCAAATTTCGGCCCTTTTTTTGAGGAGGTTCCTTCTATTTTCAGAAAATGTGGCCCAGACTATTATTCCAGCATTGAATTATGGCTTCTACTTTAAAAATATTTTGAAATAATTTCAGTTCTACTACCCTTTCTCTCGTAAACAAGACAGCAGAGCTTTTTGCTTTTGAACGTTTAAATTTTGCCTAGTTGTTCCCATCCCTAGGTCACCGAGCTGTCATCTGTTGATCTTCCTCAGTTGTATCTACAATAAAAAAGTTTGCAGCGATTGCTTCTTCGTAATTATATTTGCTCCGCACAACTTCCGCGTGGAAAAACGCTCGTTGATAACCGATTACTCTGAAAAATTTAAAAAAGGGTTATCTGTCTGGAGACATAAACATAATTTTAATTCCCATATTTTGACCCTGTGAAAGGGTTTACGGCTATAAATCGTATACTCATGACTATTTGCTCTCTTAGTTCTGATTGATTTAATCTAATATTAAATTCTCTTCTTTTTTATTCTTCATTAATCTTAGAAAGCCATCGGTGATCAGGTGTTAGTGAGTCAGGTGCTAACGGCCATGTTTGCTGAGGCACTGTTTTAAAATAAACGATTTTACAACTACTATACTTACTCAGTAAAAATAAATCAGCATCATGATGCTCAGATGATCTTTAGTGTTACGAAAAGATCTTCAATGACCTTCACGCAAGTGTTGCCGTATATTTTCAGTTATTCTTTACTTGGAAACTCGCTTATCCTGTCACGTAAATTCTAGGTAAGCGAACAAGAACAGTCCACATTACTATTCCGCAACAATATCATGGTGATGATTGAAGATAATTTGAATATCGAAATAATGTCTTCTTTTTTCTAAATAAGAATGCAACTTTCAATCATGCCATAAATATTTTACGACTTACGATTTGTTGACATGCTCATCTTTGAATGTTACTTTTTCTTCGTCCGGTTGCTCGTAAACATAATAGCAAAGCCGATGGCTGCCTGTAAAAAGGAAGAGGGAATGGATCAATAGTGAAAATTTCTAGGCAACACACAGTGGATCGAGTCGGTTAGAGAGGTTGGACATGAAATGTTAGACGACTAAAACTACAAATTTTGATGTTTATTTCGTCACATTTTACATATTAAAGGGTGTTTATAGAAGAAAATTTCACGAAAAAACTTGTTGAACCAATTTTTTGAAACCTCAATATTTTGTATAAACGGAGTTGTAAGCTTGTAAAGTTTCCAAATTGTGTCCAACCCCTCCCCTCGATTCACTGTGCGTCGCTTAAAAAATCATAAATATTGGCCATAGAGTAGGCAAATATTTGGTATA
The DNA here is from genome assembly GCF_001854935.1 of Bemisia tabaci. Lineage (NCBI taxonomy): Eukaryota > Metazoa > Arthropoda > Insecta > Hemiptera > Aleyrodidae > Bemisia > Bemisia tabaci. Next base: position 43,005 of record NW_017554568.1, read on the forward strand.
GATTTTGTCCTCCTAGCAAAATTTTCTCTGGCTGTGGTGCTTTGGTCCACGGCTTGTGGACAAAGTTTACTGCGAATTAAAAATTGAACTATTAACAAAAAAACGTGCTTTTTAACACTTTTTTGTTGATCCTTCATACCTTGTGGACATTTTCAATAAACAATGATCCATATTTTTGTTATACACCAGGAAGATGCGTCACCGTTTTATGAAAATAATAATTTTTTTACATACCTGGCTCATAAAGTGGAATTATTCCTCTGTATTCCGTCAAAGTTTCCCCAGCAGAGACATTGTTGCCCGGAATGTTACCAACCACCCAGTGTTGAATCTCTTTGTCGACTGCTTTTTCATGAGTTGGTACATCAGGCCCTGAAATGTATTCGTTAGGCTACATAATCTTGTGCAGATTTCCTATTTGGCAAGAATTCTCACAGAGCTGAGTGTTTCATAGGTAATTTCAACAACCTCTCGTTTGAAATAAGAAAAATAAGGTCAGTGTAATTTTTTGTCAAACGTTTCTGCACAATCATTTCTTTGACCTTTCCGCAATTCGTGGCTAAATAATGTCTCTACAAATTGCAGAATTTGGCAATGATGCTCAGCTTAACATCGAAGTTTGTCATGGTTGATGCAGAGCAATAACTGTATGATGCATAAATATTACTATAGTTGCAGCCAGGCGTTGCATTTCAGAGAGGCAAAGAGCCTGCCATTTTATGTGTATGCAATATGGACGCATCCTTTGAGCACAAATACTTAGATCGAGGTGTTGCTATTCTTAAAGAATCCGAAGCATCTTTAATTGCAAACCGTATCACAAAGAAAAGCTCGCCGCACTTTACGAATAAAGAACAGGGGGTTATTTATTTTCAAATGTTAAAAATATCATTTTTACCTGATAATACAAGTGTGTAGAAGGTGTCCTTTTTTATGGGCCAAGAAATATGATCTGGTTGATCCTCGATTTGCTCAGGAGTTAATTTATTACCAAAATTTACAATCGCGTCACCGTAAGCAACCTTTTAAAACGTGCAGAAATCGTAAAATTTGAATTAAATTTAGGTTTTGGAAAGCAAATAATAATGTTGGTTGTGAGATCGACCCAGTGGAAATTCTCACCGCCAAGCTTTACACATTTGGATGTAAATTTTTTGACATAGATTAAAATATCCCCTTCCCTCCAAGAAAAAAAGAAAGAAAAAACAAATTCCGGGAAAAATAAATTGTCTTTAATATTTTTTAAAGGCGAACAATAAAATTGGATATTATTTCAAATTTCGTCTCGTCAGTAATTTCGGATTATGGCTGCAAATAATCAATTCGTAGACATACATCTCCATGAATATCCTCCGAAGTTATATTTGGAAATAACAACCTCTTAAAGAAGAACTATGTCGGCAATTGGAACAAAATTGATGCTTTAGGCAAGGTTCGACGCTTTTCTGCAAAAAAGATTTCTTATCTAATAGGTAACTAGGTTTATCTTTCTGAACGGAGTCCGACAGCATCTCTAAACTCAATTTAACTTTGTGAACTTAAATATATTCTGAATGAAAATAGAAAAATTGAAATCAATGAAATAATGTCAAGTGTCTTTCGTAATACAACATTTTGCATTTAATTAACCAAATAATGTAAAGAAATCAAACTTACTCACTTCAACAGCATGCTTCGGTGCGTGAGGTAGTATCCGTCGAACAATCGCATACTTTACTAGAGCGTCTCGAATTTGTTTGGGTGTCTTTTCAGGAAATGATAAAGCATCTGATCGGTCAACTGATTCAATCCAGACACCAAAAACACTCATTAATCCTAGAGTTGTTTGAATTATTAGTTTTTCTCTGTACGGCATCATTGTAAATTGTTTCACAGTGACCTAACTCATTATAGCTCCAATATTATGGACATTTATGGACAGCGCACATGAACGTAAATCATTCACACGTGTGATTGATACATCATGTACTCCTAAAGAAGATGAAGAGGCGCTTGTCAATTTGTTTTCCTTTTTTTTCAAGACTGGACAAATTTGCAATGCTCATCATATTTTTTTTCTTCTTCCTCAGCTCTCCTCGATTAGCCATAGTGACGTTGCAAAAAGAAAGGGTTAAGTCATACAAATCAAAGAGAACATGTAAGAGGCACGTGTAATGATTGGTAATTACACTGCGTGCTGCGTGCTTCTGGTCGTCACTTACGTCACCGCGCTGGGTTAACCTCTTTCTTATTTTCTTTTTAAACGCGTTACAAATAATGAAGTCAATGCAACTAATCGGAAGAGAGGGAATACTCTATACATTCATGCCAGTTTTCCCAGCTGAGAAACTGAAGCTCGGAAGTTTTAGTGTATTTTTAAAGGATGTTTTTGCGGTCATAGAAATTTTTAAAATTTCGATCCAAAAAAGGCAAAAACTACCTATAAATAATAGAGTCCATGAAAATGGTCGGAAAAAAAGGAATAATCCATGCTCCCATGCCAATTACCCGGCTGAGAATCCAGATCTCAGAATTTTAGGTTTTTTTTTCAAATAAATTTTCGCGCCTAAAGACATTTTGATCCGAGAAAGTTACCCGAGTATTCTTGGTAGTATACCCCAGTGAACCACGCACAGTAACCCAGAAGTCAATAGAAAAAACACAGCATAGTGAGGGCTCATGTTGAAAACTATTTTCTTTATTTTTTTATCAGGTTGCTTGGTAAGGAATTAAGATAGTCAGATTTATACATAATACCATTGATCTTGATTATTAATTGGAGTCTTATGGAATTGTACTTTTCACATCTACTTTTCATATAATCTATGCACCATAATAAAAACGTTTAATGAGGGTAAATCAAAGAATTCACCTGAAATTCAGATGAAGTAACTGAATAAATAATGCCTTATTTTTCATTATTCATGTAAAAGAAATTCGTCGCGATAATTGATCCTAATTCATGAGTCTGACGAAATTCTTCGGAGTCATGGTAAGCACGCAAAAGAACAGGCTCTCTGAAATTAGACCAGACATCCACATTAAAAGTAAATTTCGCTCATTAACGTTTTGCATTGTTTTGTAATCCTCCAAAACCAGAGATACTTCTAGATCCGACAGAGTAGAAAAAATCTTATCAGAATAATCTTACGCTCTGAATTAAAAATTTCAATTGAGTCCTCTTACTTTATATTAGGCCATGTGTCAATTTTTTGGGGGATTTCACTTTTCAAAGGGGTGTGCTGTACAGGAGCAAACACACTCAAACGCAGGTGGGAATGGTGCGATTCGGATCTAAATTACCATGAATTACAGAACCAATAAACGTCCAAATTTTAAATAAAGTAAAGTCATATAGTTCAGGTAATGGTTGTGGCTTGTACAGCCAATGAGCCAAAAATACAGCTTATGGGCCCTGTCTACAACGCTCTTGTACGGCTCATGAGTCCCGCATACAGTTTGTACATGTAGTTCCGTTTTCTGAATTTAAAATCCCGCTTTTCCAGTTCACCAAGAAGAATCACGCTCACTTTCACATTGTTTCTTATCCACCTCGCCACGAGCACACCCCATCTTCCCCACCCGCACATAGTTCTGTTCGGTAAAAATACGTCCGATCGAGCACGACGCGCATCTAGATCTTTGTAAGTTTTGCGCTGCATAACCATAAGTTCACCCACTCCGGAGAAAAATTGAGATAAAACTAAATCATTACTTATACTTACTTTGAAGTGAGAAAAACTTCGTCGTATAAAAAATCTATTTCACCTGCATCCTCTTGCTCATAAACGAAGTATATGTAGCGATGAAGACCTTCGAATTAGAAAAAAAAAATAGTTCGCTATTGAGAAAGAAAATAAAACCAATTTTGTAGTTAAAACTCGATTGAACTACTTTTAGAACTTGTCAAACAACATGACATTTAAAATTTTAATTATTATACGGCCAAATGAAATATTTTATTGGCGTCTATTTATAATTGTATCTTGTAATGATTGACAGCCCATGGCGGCATAAATTGAACAAGATAATGATGACAGCCTTACATACCTTCCACATAGAATGGCACCATACCCACGTAATCAGCTATTGAAGTTCCGTTTTCTATGTCATTTTCCGGTATGTTGCCAACTAACCACATTATTACTTCACGTTCTTTGTGGTATTCTCTTGCTGGAGCATCCGGCGCTAAATGAAATATCAAAACAAGATTTAAGTAGCTAATACATTCTCAGTCCTATTTCCGACTAATGTTCATGGTAAATCGAATAGCGCCAGGCATAAACTAGTCATACCTGCACTGAGAGTTTTGAAAAATACCTATTTGCAGTTGTGTAGGACTATAAGTGCCGTATGTATCGAATACGAAAGTGCGCAACCACGTATCTCCGTTCACTACGTCACAGATTTCCTTTCATATTTAATTTTTTCTTTGAAAAATTGGTCAGAGCAATTTCTTGAAAACTTCCTTGATTTTTTTTTCTCTGTTAGCAGAATGTTTTGTTGAAATTTTAAGCCATAAAGTTGCCTTGTTTCTACTCGGGATAATCGGATAAGTATGATTATAGTTAGGGCACAATTTTGTTCAGTAAAACGTCAAATTACACACAATGTCACTTAAAATCAGGTGTGAAAAGTTATCTCTGAAGATGTAGCTTCAATGAATGAAATTTTTTTTTTTTTTTATTAAGGCATACAATTTTGATCAAAGAAACAGAACTGAAACATCCGATGTGAAGTTGTGCAACTGAAAATGCTCACATGTCATGATGAGTGTGTAAAGTATGCCCTTTTCAAACGGCCACTTTACATGTGTGGGTGCATGTGCTTGAATGTAAGTATAGTTGATGATATTCCCAAAATTCACCACTGTATCATCGTACGACACCTAAAATGAAAATGATGGATTATTAATTTAAGAGTGAGCTCTTTTGACTTTTGGCTGAATGAAGCATCTCTTCCAAGCCTTTTTAGTGGTTGTGGCACTCAACTATTTTTGATGGTCAACGGTTTATTGTAATTTTGAAAAATTTAAAAGGGCATTAAATCTCTTTGTTCCACTCGGTTTTAGGGACCACAGAGGTTTACCGAGCTCGGTCTTTCTCGTATGGGGAAAACTGTAGCCACCGCTATGTAATAAGCTAACTTCTTTGTATTTGAATGTCGTCCATACTTGTTTGAAAGGTGAGCATTATTTTCCATCGCTGCTGAAATTTTATGGATGTGATTTACTTACCTCACACACGCTAACATTAGTGGAGACTTCTTTAACTATTTCCGGGATAATTTGGTGCGTATTTAGTTAAGCAATTATCTCAGATGATGTCTTCTTCGGGGACTCTACTTTCCATGAGTTAGATTTTTTACTCTCACCCAGCAGTGATAGACATCCCCTGAGATGACTTATTAAAAGGAAACCTTGCAGATGAAACAAAATAACCGCAAACTTCTGAGGGACACGTTTAAAATTTTGCTGGAGAGACATTAACATCCTATTAAAGTGCAGCGCGGACTTAATGATAATTCGCAGATATTTATCTTCATCAGAATTGTGTATTTGTCCAAATTTCTAAGAAAAAGTCGTTTTAAGGTGGAAAGTATTTCGTACAATTTGATGCAGAAATTGAAAGCTTAAAACGGACGGCTTTCAGCAGTCCGCGCTGCGCTGGGCCGGATGTGAAGAGACGGCTCAGAGCCGTCCGTTGATTGCGTGTTTTCGGAGATTCTCCGGTAGATTGCGTTCTCATCAATGTTTATATGAGTAGTGTGGCCACTCTATGACTTCTTGTGTACGGTAATTTCTTGTTTTGTTACGGTATTTTCATATTACTGTGCGTTTGAACATGAAATAACCTCTAAATTTTCTGATTTCCGCTGATTTTGCGATTTTTGCGACTTTAACAGCTATACCTAAACCACAATAAAAATATCATTTTGTTCAAAGTTTTCGCCATTTTTCTCAAACATTGTATTGCGAATGATTATTGCGTCAATTTTCACCATTAGAGAAAAATTTCTGGATTATTTTGAAGTGTTCAAAGTGATTTTCGTCAAATTAAATCGTAATTCCTGGCCCGGCAGGGTCAAATGAAATCATAAGTCAATGGGTTAAAATGGGTTACTTTCAAATTTCCTATCTTTTGAGTAAAGAAAACCTTTTGAGGAGCGATTATTATGCCATATTTTCATTGCTATCACTTTATTCAACTAAATTGGGGCAAAAGGTGAGCAGTGTCTTACATGGGTTTAGATGGCAGCCTGCTGTTTGAGCCCGCAAGTAAACCTAACCTATATCAACTTCAAAACGTTATACGGGTCTCTAACACTGGTCAGCCATTCTAGACGTACAGTTCGTTGCTCGACGGGCAATGTTTGTCTTTAACAGCAGTTTACAATAAATAATGTGCGTAACCCTCTTAAAAGATACGCGAATGAGTCTTTTCAACTTAAAATTCAATTTTGTTGTTCACGGACTGCTTTAGGCTAGCACTACAATTTTTCTAATGAGACCCCGGTAATTTTTTTAAATTTTTGTTTTTCAAAACACTGAGTCATAAAATGTCTTGCCCCCTTATTGTCAATGAATCAAATATGATGCGCTCCTGATTTTTGCTCGATAGTTATATTGAACATTTTCCATCAATTCTGAATCATCCTCATTACAGTCTGATAAAAAAAGTAAAGTAGAATAAAAAGACACGAATTTTAATTTTAAATCAAAATACACAAGGAAGATAAATGTTTCACAAAATTATAAGGATTTAAAAATTCCATTTAGTTTGCTTTTCTTTAGAGGATGCATTAAAAACCCATGTCTCAAAAAAGGATTGTGGAACTGAAACAATTGTGATACATTTTTTTTTAAACATTTATTTTAGATTTGTCTTGGAGAAGAGATGAGCGTCAAATCAAAAATTTGCGTATAAACTGCATATTACAGAAATTGACAGCTACCAAGGGTCCCAGTTTGTACTTATCTTTAAATTCTTCGGTGTGAAAATAGCAACGGCGCTGACTGACAATACTGAAATTAGAGAAACATTTTTTGAGTGGTGAAGTTTCATAAAATAGTTTGTCTATAGGCTCAATCCCTAATGTGTTATTATTGTAATTTCTCTCCAGGTGTTTTCTTTGTTTTTGCCCTCAAAATATGTTAAAGCTCTTGGCATAATGCAAAGAGGTATTTGCAGATTGTGGTTACGGTGCAGATGTATCGCCGAAAGTTGTGCGTGTCAGATGTTGAATAAATTCTACGTTTTTAAAGTCACTTAATTGTGACAAATTGCGATTTTTTGAAAGTGCAAAGAGACATACTCAAGCAACCTCTATACGGTTTCATCAACATTTTTACCATTCGCAGCTTGTCCTCTACCGATCTAAATACCTTTGACAGCTGAACTTTCCGAAAATCAGTGGATAAGCAGCAGTTATTTTATAACACCGTTATATAATTACAAAAGCGCACATCTCGTGAACACACCTTCTCTGTAATTTTGTAAAATGATTTTATTTCTATTCCCTACTCGTTATTCCCATTCCATTATCCTCGTCGCCCTCCTACCGAGTCTCCAATCCGTCAGCTGTGAAAAAGCCTTTTAAGGGGGTCATTCTTAGCCAGGCTTTTCATAGGGGACCATTTTGAGGGGGGCCTTAGTAGGAGGCCTTTTGATGGGGTCTTTCTCGGATGCCTTTCTGAGAGAGCGCTCCACTGACCAAGAGGAGATAGGACCTTTTTTTAGAGGCATACACCGCACTGAATGGCATGAAATGCACCCCTTCAAGAAGTCATTTTGAGTGCTCGTTGGTGCGACATCCCCTGCTTTGTCGTGTTGAAGATAAACGCCGTATAAACATCACGACGTCGTCTAATTTCCGTCTACGAAACATTCATTTTTCAAGATAATTTTGAATACGTTTCTTTAAATGTTTCAAATACTGTAGATTAACTTGCTGATCAAATTCGATAAAAAATTGAGAGAAAACACGAGAACATTTGTATTATATTAGAGGAAGTTTGGCAACGCCCGAAGGCTCATACGCCGTTTTTTTCCTAGCACGGCAGTGTAGCGCCCGATATTTTCTTCCTCGGTTTCCTCTAGGTCTTCTGGCGAGTGTATAATTTCTGTGCTACATGATCATGCACTCATGCAGGGAGCTGCTTGAGACGACCCATTCAAGAGGAGGATGAAAAAAAAAGGGAAAAAAATCAAATACTTACTGCGAAGGAATGAAAATTTCATCTGAAAAATCTATTTGTTTTGCATCCTTTTGCTCATAAACAAAATATATGTAGCGATGAAGACCTTTGAATGAAAAAATAATGTCTTTGCTTTAATGAAGAATTTTTAAATTATCTTCAGCGATACAATTCTTACAAGCATATAATTTTTTTGAGAAAAATTTGCATAAAATGCTCATAATAGTCGAGCATAGTATAATAGCTATTCCCAGATTCGCAAATAAACGTTCCGTTAATGAAATATAAATGGTTCATGATGAACATTGGAAACATGTCAGATGTATTTTCAGAGTTATAATTGATGCTCCGCAGCCCGTGAATAGTTATACAATAATAAAACAATTTACATAACGTGTAACAAGGCTAATTAATTTTCACGAATAAAACCAAAACGTTTCGGCTGAAAACTCAGCCTTCCTCAGTTGGATAAAACAGTAAAAAAAATTAAAAATCTAAAAATAGTACTTGGCTGTACCGTTCAAAGCGAAAACAATGTTGTTATCTGATGATAACAACATGGATAGACAGCTAGGACGTTGATAACAACATTATTGTAAGGTACAGCCAAGTATAATTTTGAAATTTTATAATATATCTTACTGCTTCATCCAAGTAAGGAAGGCTGAGTTTTCAGCCGAAATGTTTTGGTTTTATTCGTGAAAATTGGCCTTATTACCCGCTTTAAGAATTGTTTTATTATTGTGTATTTTCAGATGATTCTCGTGTTTGTGAATCAATGCGCAGAAAAAATTCCTGTATAATTCTGGAGCTCATCGTATTGCAATCATCCATCTTCAAATTCAAATTGTGTCCTAAGGCTCGGAGGGTATTTCTTCTGAAGCCATTCGCAAACATATTTTTTTGCGTCACAAAATTTCTTAAGATTCGGTATTTTAATGAACACGTCAAATTGCTGAAGTTGTAAAATGCTTAAAAAACAGGTTTTTTGCATGGTTGTGGTGATACGAGCTCATACCTTGTAATTAGTGCAGTGTGTGTTTTAGCTATGCGATATAGGGAAATAAGTGCCAAGAATACCAAACGTGCCCCCAGAGGTCCTCTTTCAGAGGCGCTACGTAATATGTTACGTGTTACGGTAACTTGAAAAGGTATAAATTTAATAAAATAAAGCGGCAACGCTTACCCTCCTCATAATACGGAAACATTCCCACGTAATCGACTATCGAAGTTCCGTTTTTTACGTTATTTACTGGTATATTGCCGACCAACCACAATATTAATTCTCGTTCATTGTGTTCCTTCATTCCTGGGGTATCTGGTGCTAAACAGAGAAAACGGAAAAATATACAAAAACAAAGTAAAGAGACTAATCCATGGGACGGTTTGAATTTTCCTCGGTCCTAATAATTCTAAGATTTCTGTATTTCGCTGAAACGGGCATGTTGGAAACCAGAGATACTGCCAAATTGATAAATGATTAATCGCTGAAATCGCACGAAAACAGGAAATCACACATTAGAAACATTGTCAAAGAGAAAATAACGCAGATTTTAAAGTCAATTATTGCCTGTCTACTTATTACAATGAGTTATTTCTTCTTTGCATTCATTGCATCTTTAATTTAAAAAAGTTGTTCCAACTTTTGGTTGAAATGCATCTCTTCTTTAAATTATAGGCGCAAAGAACACTTTAAATCTAACCAGATATTTTTCCAAATCACTCATGTAACGTTTGAGTATTCCCAGCCCTCCTCCCCCATATTAATGGAGAATAAGTAATCAGCAGAGCCAAAACTAATACAAAGAAAGGTCATACAACTGTGAATTCTTACATGTAAAGATTAGTGTGTATAATTTGTTCTCTTTGTAAGGCCATTTTAAATGCGTGGGCTCATGTTCTTGAATGAATGTGTAGTTGATGATATTTCCAAAGTTTATAACCGAATCGTTATAAGAAACCTGAAAAATAAAAAAGAGCAATTAAGAGTTATGGACATTGATTTTTACCAGAATAAATGGGATTTTCCATGATTCGCAAGAATACGAAGACGCTCGCGGAGGATTTTTCTCGGAGAGCGATTCTTCTCAAAATGAATTTATTTTAACTTTTTAGCAGAAACACTCTATACATCTCACAGCTTTTCAATAACATATCTGAAAATGCTTTAATCGCAGCAGCTCTCGAAGGTAGAAATATGGGAAAACATACTTTCAAAATGCCCCTCATTTCTGTTTGATTTATCCTTTACTCAAGGGCTAGGTATCAACGCATGACACACGTTCTCATGATTTCCAAAAATTACCCAGATCGATCGTTGACATATCATTGAGTTGCTCGTGATTCGTTATCCTTTTACAAAAATATTTTCCAAAAATCCACCTGCTCGCTTGATAGCTTTGCTGAAAACACGTTGTATGGGGCCGGTTACGAGCTACGGATATAGGTCAATGCAAATACACCGTAAATAAAGAATCGGACAACAAATTGAAAAAAAGAGGAAAAAATCGGGTGTCAACTCAGCCGCAGATAAGGGCAACGTTTTTTTAACTTTTCTGCCGAATCCGAGCGACATCTCCTTTGCAGCATAGAGCGGAGGATTGCGAGTCGACGCCTCGCGCCATCGCGCCTTCAATTTTGCAAACGCAGCACGGACATCCATCAAGCACGAATAGTTGTATCCCAACCCCGTTATCAACGCGCGGCCCATTTCTTGCTCTATTTTCACGTTGTGTAGGTTCCGTCCGTCTTTTTTGTAGTGGTACTCCATTAACTACGTGAGAAATACAGCGAAAGATAGGAGCGGCGTGATCCGTCCTCGTTTTTCACTTTTCTCCCTAATTTCGTCTCTCCTCTACGTAAGGACGTATCTCGATTTGAACATGAGCTCTGTTTTCCGTGTAACTCTATGCTTGCTGGGGTTCATGTGGAAATCGATATACGCCCTTACGTCAGAGGGGCGACGATTTTTGATACCCCTCATTGCTGGCATAGGACATAGCATTGCGAGTTCACGCCTCACGCCCCAGCACCTTCAATTTTGCTTATGCAGTATGCACATCCATCAAGCACGAATAGTTGTACTTGTGCGTTGTCATCACCCGCGTTGAGGTCTCTCATATTTGAAACATGAGAATAGTTAAGGTAGACCAAATCAATAATCATTTTGAAAAAAAAAAAAAAAAATTAAAATACATGTAAAAACATTATGGGCCTCTCGAGTGCCCTACAAAGCGCTTATCTAAAAATTGGTATTTTGGCTAGAGTTGTGTCGTGCTAGGCAATTTTTTTTAGACGTCTACCCCTAGAAATCCCGAGTCAGGTAAAATTAACCCAACTATCCCTCTTAGAGGAGGTACGGCAGATGGTGAAAGGATAGGGGGAGGAGAAAGCGCCAGTATCTTAAATAGAAAATTGAAAATTTCAAAAAATGCATTTCTTACTTTAAAAACATAAAAATTAGGGAGATAATACTATAAAACTGTCAAAATCAATGCACTTAAATACGGGATAGTTTGATTTGACATAGGACTTTGCTCATAAAAACAAAGTCTGGACATCTAAGGGTTAAGAAATGACTTAGGTGGGTATACAGGAAAATTTTATAACAACGAGAAAAATATGAGGATTTTAATTATTATCTTCATCATTTCTAAAAGATTCTCACGAATAGCGCGTGACCAAACTTACCTCACATACGCTAACATCGCTGGGGGTTTGTTCAATTATTTCCGGAATGATTTTGTGTTTTTTTAGCTCAGCGATTATTTCAGCCGATGTTTTCTTTGGATGCTCAACTTTCCACGGGTTCGATTCTTCACCATCAATGAGCTGTGGTAGACATACTTTCAGACAGCTGATAAAAATGAATCCTTGCAAAGATAATAATTGGAAACGTTCACGTAACATGTCTCTTTCTCCGGCAGAAAATCATGAAACTTCGATATGTATTATCCGGCACTGAATTTAAAATGTGAGCATGGTGGTAAATAACCGAGTGTAGAACATAATGTCGGAGGTAAAAAATCTATCGAGGATTAGAGGGTGCACATATTATTCACAGACATACTGAAATTTATTTTTTAAAATGGGCTAAAATGAATTTTGGATAGTAGGTTTTCACACTTTTGGTCGCACTAGATCTTTATAATAAAGTACCGTTGTTTCACTATTTTAAATCAGGTGTCAACCCGTTTACATGGTATTAAAGTCCCTTCGAATTTTTTATCAATTGCTAAAAAGCGGACCATGTATCTCAGTTTCCAACGTTGAAGACTTCCTGTCATACTATTCTTTGAAAAATTAGTCTGCGCAATTTCTTGAAAACTGTCTTGATTTTTCCTCTCTGTTAGCTGAATGTTCTGCATAAATTTTAAGTCATAAAGTAGGCTGGCATCTACTCAAAAAATTCAAATATTCTTTCCTCTCTTGACTTGCCAGAGGCGACTACAAAGTATTAAGCCACTCTGTTTTATACGGGCCGTAACCCTGAAACTCCGAGGAATGTTTTAAATTTTGCGGCCAGAAAGCCATTAACGAGATCGACGACGCCATGAAATTTGTAGTTTTTTGTAGTGCGAAATAATTTGCAATTAACATCTCAAGGAATGAAAGGTGTGCAAAATTACAGTGTGCGGTATAATTTTTCAACCAAATTAACTGTGTAAAATGACGTTCTTATTCTTCTCATTCAACACTAAGTGTTACCTTAAAGCAGAAAAAACTTCCAATTGATAGAACTTCACAGAAGCAAGAGCTATAACTCAGAGGCAACGATACATTGTGAGTATTTAAAACTTCATTTTATCATCTCATCTGTGAGTGAGTTATCAATGAGATAATGAATGTTTCATACCTCTGTTTGTTGACTGATTATAGTGAAGCTGATATGCATCTATAACCGTATTAGTCATATTTTGTTGTTTTCTTGCAAGCGCCATTCTTGAATGCATTGCGTCTTTGCTGACTGTCAACTTCATTTTATACAAAAAACCGGAAAATGTAATATATCGACGGTGAATCTATACCAGACCACGTATATCGTTTGCTGTGTTCAAAAATGTCTGCTCCCATTTTATTTTTGAAAAGGAAAACAAACCAATATCATTCCTTGAAGTTTTCACAGATTTTTCACTAAAAGAAGAAAAATGACGGAAGTTTTCAAGAATTTACGTCGAGGAGTTTTTCATCTGAAAAATAAAATATGACAGGAAGTCTGCGACGTTGCGACGAGACCGAAATACGTAGTCTAGGAGTTCCTCCGTCGATATACTTATTCTCCGTTTTCTGCGCGAAGCAATTTGTAATCATATTGTTCACAGCAATTCCTCAACGCGCATAAAATTGATTGCAATAGCTGTTTGCATGTTGTATTTGCTGAAAAACTTCTGAGCACAGAAGTACATCCGAAGTTCTTTATTTGATCTGAAACACAAGATATAAAAACAAACAATATAGGTTATCCAATACGTTAGACCACCAACATCTAGACTGTAGGAGCGTGTTGTAAGAGTCAAAATCAGACTTTTTCCTCCTTAGAAATTTTTTCAAAAAATCATTTTTAAAGGGGCCACAGCCTCTGCAATTTGTAGAAATAAATAGTTTTTCCTGCATTTTGGCAACAGTGATGCACCGGATCTCATGAAAATTGGTATGCAACAATACTTTGATGCGCTGATTTCATTAGTGACATTAGACAAACCGAAACCCCTGTTTAACTGATTTTTCGATTTGTCTAATGTCACATTTCTGGTGAATACCGATAAAATAAAATCGCTCCGAGTTCTCTAGGTCGAAAATTGACCAAGTTATTTGGTTTCCGAAAGGACATGTCAAAATATCTCTCCAGGAATTCTGAACTTTGTTTAAACTTTTTCTCAAACATGGAAAATCCAAAATTGATGAATGAAGGTCAAATCGCCAGTTGATTTTAGACGGATCTTCTTCAGATGACCAGGATTCCTTACCCTTTTCCTTGGTTTATTTTTAGAAGTTGGGCAAACTGATCTTTCATGGTACCTATGTTGCCTTAATTTACATCCAGTTAAATACACGTAAGGATTATCTACTCACTCTTTGCGCACGATTTCTTCATCAAAAATTATTCTTTTCTTGTCAGGCTGTTCATACACGAGGAAAACTAGACGATGCATACCTGTAAGAGAAGTAAAAAAAAAAAAACTCATGTAAAAATTCTGAATGTATCAGAGAAAGTGTGGCAAGCAAGAGGACAAGTGAAGGTTTACGCCAATCTTCAAAAATTCACCTTAAACATGAGGCCTTTGCCTTATTTCAGGTTCTCTTCATGATCACAGTGGTGAAACGCATGCATTATTATCTGAACTTTTTGCAAAAAGTGAAGCAATATTAACAAAAATTTTTTTTCTCACCCACTTTGAGTGGCCGATCTACAAAATTGAAGCATAATTATATGGCTTTAAAATTGGGGGAACTTTAATGGCAATCGAAGCGGATTTTTGCACTTCTTGAATAAATTACCGCGTTATTTCTCCATCAAATCTCGGACGTAAAAAATTGAAGTTTCGCTTTGGGACGACGTAAATTCATGTAGGGACAAAAATATTTCCAAACAAAAAACGTGAGTAATTTAACACATGAAAAATACTGAGTGTCTCGAGCTCGAGCTAGATGAGGACGAAGGCATAACTTCTCTCTCTTTACCTTTGCCATACGGAAGTCCAGTCCCCACGTACTCCACAATTGTTTCTCCGGCGAAAAAAGCATTTCCAGGCACATTACCAACGATCCAGTGCTTGTATTGGCTGACTGAATTATTTTCTCTAGTTGGAACGTCCAGGCCAGTTAGTACGATAGTGTAGTAAGAGTCTTTTTCAGCTTTCCATTTAAGATCGGTCGGTTGATACATGACGGTTAACGTGTCCAGTTGTATTCCAAATTCAACCACTGTGTGGACATAGTTTACCTACGGTAAAAAGGAATTAAATTCAAAGGAGATGAAAAAGTCCACTCGTCCTGCAGTTGGTGTGATCTCCAATGTCCCCTTAGAAATATGTGTTTCCTCATAAACAGTCACGATTCAAGATACATTCATGTACATACGTGTATGAAACTTAATTACCAACTTCTTACCTGTTAGCTTTGCCTTTGCTTTAAAAGTGCAAATATATGATTGCCGATTATGTTATAGTTAACAGGGTAAGATGTATGAGTATGTGAGTTAGCGTGAAAAGACTCAGAGTGCCGACTTTCTGAAGGGTTGTGGGGTACAGAACACTGTACACAGTAAGAAAAATTGTACGTATTTCTGTTAAACGGAACTAAGCGCCAAATTGAGTTCCTTTTGAGGAATTTAGAATGCCGGATAGCGCGTTCTGTCAAACGGAACTATAAGCGCCGCCATGGAAAAGCATTGCGAGTATAGGACGGAATGAGCCCGACGCCCGATTCCGCCGCCAATCCTAGCCCCCCTCTACCTTCCTCCTCCGATGGCGCTTAGTTCCACTTGACAGAAATACGTCCAATTAATCATAATTTTGTTGTAATATGGAAATTAGATCGCAAAGTAACTTGAACGTGCGGTTAAGACCTATCCCTTGGTTTTTTTTGTGTAACATTGACCGGATCTTTGGGTTGAATATTGATAACCTCGTTAAATATCAGGCGCAAGCCGCCAGGATGAGACCTTAATCGCGTTGGTGATAGTCCAATTCGCAAGTCACAACTTCTGCGACTCTGCGTGTCATGCAAAGGAACCTAAAGCCTTTTTACACAGCAGGGCGCTTTCTTCATCCCAAGATGCCTCAGCATTATCTGCAGTTACGATAAATTCAGCGGAGGTGTCTGCAAAGGAATACTGTATACATACCTCGAGGAACTGGGGTGGTTCTATTGGGACACAGTCAGGAATGATCTTATGTTCCCTTAAAATTTCCGTCATGTTTGTCGTAAGCTCGACGCTCCAAGAGAGATCCACAGTTAGCACAAAACACAAAACAAACACGAATCTGGGGGGCCATGTCTGACGCATTTTGCCCAAACATATCCGAGGAACTTTGATCAGGCTCAGGACGAGGCCATTGATGAGTAACACATTTCGAACTGGATTCGTTTCCAAATTTGATAGAATTTCAAGCCGGCAAATCTCAGAATAAATACGAGGCAAATTTTGATAAGATCTATATTGTCGTAGACTCACATCGTGCCTCTCCTTAAATGCCTTTACATGACGGTGAAACTTCTAAACCACGTATATCTCGTTTGCGGAGGTTAAAAATTACCCCTTCCATTCCATTACAATTCATTATTCATTATTTTCATTATTTTATTTTTTTCCCAAAAGAACAAACCAATAACAAGAAACACAACTCACTTGCGCGTAAAATTGAGATCATTTTTTATTCATGTACGATGTTATTGAAATCAATATCATTTTTTTAGGATTTCACAGAATTTTTTTCTCACACAAGATAAAAACCACGGAAATTTTACAAAGCGGAAGTTGAGTAGTTCTCCATGTAAGAAATAAAAATATAACAGGAAGTCAGCAACGTCGTAGACTGAGATAATCGGTTTGAGATTTTTGCCGTCGAATAGCTGTAATGGTAGTTTGCTTAAGGCGGATCTAAGCAGACGTTGAATGTTTTACTTTAACGACACGTCCCACTGGAATATTGAAGTCGGACAAAATGAAGTTAAAACCCTCCATTGCAAAAGCAAACCATGACGAATAATAAATCATTCTTCTAAATTCACCTCCTCCATAATATTCTTTCAACGTTTCTGTTCAAAATAAGCTAAATTATAGAACTTGCTAAAGGCAAGTAGGAAATATTTTTCATGACTGAAAATGGTTCATCTTCGCAATATGACTTGGTCCTCACAGTGTACGACGTCGATATTGGTTGTTGCAAACGTCACTCTCTATTCGTCGCTCCTCCAGAAAAAGGGCGTATCGCTCTTTCCGCACGAGCCCCGGAGAGCATAGAGTTATACGGAGAACAAGGCTCATGCGGAAATGGAGATACGTCCTTTTGCCAGAAGAGCGACGTATTGTTATTGTGCCATACGTCATCATGTCAGCAACGCTTTGAGCAGCGGCGAAGCGTCATAATCAACCATCGATATTTTCCGATTGAAGCTATGCTTAAGAATCGATTGTAATGGTGTTCGTAGCGAACGCCCTGATAATCGATCTTTTTTCATAGGTTTGAGTGGCATATCAATCGATACATTGCAAAGCACGCCACGCCGGTCGCGCCACGGGAGCCGCACGCGTTCCGCAGGGGTATCAATTTCAAGGGTAACTCTAGAAGGAAAATCCAGTTCTATCAGTTTTTTCCCTTCAAAATGGGTATTTCTTTATTTACAAACTAAGAATGGTGACGCGATGGCAAAATCTTGATATTAAGATTTACGATCCAAAACGCCGTTCTAGTTGTACTTGTTACAGCATTTTAAGGATGGAATTTTATTTATTTATTTTTTTTTTTCAAAACTGAAATTGAAATTATACTTTCCCTAATATTTCAGCAGCTATGTACAGGCCCGCCACATCCCATCTCGGGCCCTGGTACCAGTTTTAAGGTCCGGGCCCCAAGCGCGGAAAGGGGTTCCGAGGGGCATCCCCCAAGAAATTTTAGAATTTATACGACCAATCGGACGCATTTTGAAGCTTCCATAAAGAATTTGTCCATCAATTTCTGCGGAATAATTTTTTTTTTTTCCCCCTACTTTCAGCACAAAATACTTGCGAATTGTTGCATTCAAAACATCTGGAAAATTTTTATTTTTTTTTGGGAGGGGCATATGATACTATTTTCAGTTCTAAGAAGGCCAGGCCCCCCTGGACTCCCCCTTCATTTTTCTATGGCAAGAGAGTTGAGCCATGAGCCATTGAAGTCGAGGATGCCCAGACTGGAGACTATTAGCATCTGACGACGGAAGAAAATGACACGCGGTTACTAAATATCCCTCTTTACTGAAAATCTAGAAAATAGATAGAAATTTTCCTAGAAGTATACTTCTTCGAAAATTTAAGAAGAATTCTACAGTGCCCTAGCGTGTTTCTGAAAATCTATTCACCTTTTGCGAAATTTTTAGGGTATATTTTTCACTTTTTCTAACGAAACAAGGGTTGTATGTGAATTCGTAGTGGTTTTTCACGGGTAACACGACCCCCTCCGGGGCCCGGGCCCCGGTACCAGGGACTCAGTACCCCCCCCCCCNCCCCCCCCCCCCTTGTGGCGGACCTGCCTTCATGCACGCTGGGCTTGTCAATTTCCTTTGACATTTTTGCAGTGGTGAATGCACAGCTGAAGTGCGCTACAGCTGAAAATGGAAACAAAATAATATGAACTATGCAAAGCGATTATTCCGATAACGGAACTTGGCTGTTTTGAAAACGCCTTCAAATGCGGCGTGATACCTCACGCATTCCGGAGAGTTCAAATAGTTGTATCATTGCGCCGTAAGAATGTGACGAAAGATTTAAATGGAGATAGCCTCCATGCACGCTGGGCTTGTCGATTTCCTCTGAAATTTTTGCAGTGGTGAATGCATAGCTGAAGTGCGCTTCAGCTAGAATTGTATTTACAAATGGGTGGTTTTTCTACGAGGATTAAAAATATACGAGTGGCACGGAATATAACAAAAGCATATGAACTATGCAGAACGATAATCCGGGTATCGGAACTTGTCTAATTTGAAAACGCCTTCAAATGCGGCGTAATACCTCACACATTCCGGAGAGTTCAAATAGTTGTATCATTGCGCCTTAGAAATGCGACGGAAGATTACAAATGAAAAAGCCTTCACGCACGCTGGCCTTTTCGATTTCCGTTAACAATTTTCCAGTCATGAATGCGCATAAGTGCGCTTCAGCTAGAATCGTATTCAGCAAATGGGTGGTTTTTTATAGGAGGATTATTATTAAACAAGTGGTTAGAAATGGAAACAAAATAATATGAGCTATGCAAAGCGATTATTCCGATAACGGAACTTGGCTGTTTTGAAAACGCCTTCAAATGCGGCGTGATACCTCACGCATTCCGGAGAGTTCAAATAGTTGTATCATTTCTCCGTAAGAATGTGACGGAAGATTTAAATGACAATCACCTTCATGCTATGTAAGAGGAAGGATAATTAATAAAAAACAAAATCAATAATATACCTGATTTATGCTAGAACTTGGAAAGTCAAGTTACTCTCGAGGATAGAGTAATTTTCTTCAACTTATTTCTAACACTAATTTCTTTCCTTTTTTTAAAATTATTATTTATCACAGTTTATAAAAATTACACTTTGAAAATAAGTTAAAAATATTTACACAGATATAGTAGGTTTGATTTAATTTAGGCTCATCATTCATTGACGAACTGATCCCATTGCTTTCGACAGAAAGTGTGGAGATGTGCCACTCATTAAAAATGTGTTTTTATGCGATTCGCGATGAATTGCATTGATTCGTGGATCCGGTGTAAACAATTCATAGGTCAACCTCAAAGAAATTTACGCCAATTGGTGCTTCCATTCTGTATTTCCTTCCGAAAATTTCAGTCTTGAAGTATTTCCGAAAGAGAATCATATTCCTGTTAAAATGAAAAAAAAGAGAAAAATTAGACCTACCATTGAAACAGTCTTGAAGAAAGACAATGCAAACCAGAATAGTCATTTGAAATAATGAAACAAACTTCTTTTTGTTACTTTCATTTTATTCTTTTTTTGAACGGAAAGGTTATGGACTGGATGATCTTCGTTACTTGACGAAAAACAACATGCTTTCGAAGATGAGTACATCGAGCTTCGATGTATTGATCGATGAATCGATTTTCAGTTCACAAACACGTTATGGATGTCTGTATACGTATAATATACTACTGAAAGGAGAATCAGTCGTCACTATATAATTTCTTAGAATATCCCTGAGAGAAAAGTGGATACTTAAGAGAAGAGAACGAGAACTCCAAGTTTTGACACTAAATTTGTGAAATTTAGACAAGTCAATCAATAGGACCTAGTCGCCCAACCTAATCATATCTCTCAGTTGCTGACACTACTTGGGAAAATTTAATCTTGCGACCAGAATAATTGTGACTAAATTAGCAATAAAAAACTAATTCATATGAGTTGAAACCGAGAAAAAGATGCTTCAAAGTTTCTCTACATGAGATTCAATGTTAAAAATAAATGTTAACCCCTATTTCACATTTAGAGTATTTTTATGTTTGCCTTTGAATTTTTGTCAGGAACAAATGCAATCACAATATTGAGATCATAAATACTCCCGTCTTTAAAGTTCCTCCAAAACATTGCTCATTTGGCCCCTTTCTGTTTATTTAGTAACGATATGAGATTTATAGAAGCTAGTGGATAGGCAAAACAACCTTTTTCTTATTAATCACGAAATATTTCATTATGCTACTAATCTCTTACTCTTTTTTGAGAATAGTTTCGTCGAATTCCACGGGCTCGGAACCATTTTGTTTGTATAATGTGAACACAAACCGATGGGTGCCTGTAAGATTATAAACAGAACAAAATGATTGGTTTTGAGTTAGAAGTCATAAATTTTAAATAGCTTTATTAGCAAAATATAAATACTAATTTTTGCGGACTTTTCCTCTTTTCCTTCATCTTTTTCTTCTTCTTCTTCTTCTTTTTCTTCTTCTTCTTCTTTGCCCTCTACTGTATTTTATTTTTACCAACTTATTTTTTTAAAAGAAATTTGATAGTTTTTCTAAAACCAAAAGATTTTTACTTTCAGCATCAGCAGATGATTTAAAACTGTCAAAATATTAAAGAAACAAAGTTAAGAAAAATTTACAAAGAAGTCACTAAATCTGCGCTGCTCTCTGCTCTGTGGCACCCAATCGACATTGATCCCTGTCTTCCAAGAGGCCCTCAAGCAAACTACACTCTCTGATCTCTTCCTCCACCTCTTTGCCGCCAACCTCTTGTTAGTAGACCACGGGTGCGTATCGCCCTCTTTCGTTAGGAGCTCCATCATAAAGTTTCAAGGGAAACTTAGAAAACGTCATTATAGTAATAGAGAGGACGTACAATTTTTACCTGGATAATATGTTTCCGGAGGATCATGATAATCAAAAACCGTTTCTCCAGCCAAGTAACTATTGCCTGGAATGTTACCCACAACCCAATGAGGGTATTCGCGGAATTCGGGCAGCATTCTACTTGGATAGTCAGGGCCTGTAAATTTGTTTGACGATCAAGAGTTATAAACTACATACGTCAGCCCTAAAGTTTGGGAGAAGCCAACAGTTGGAGGTCTTTCTCAATTGTTGTATTCAAGTATATGATTTCAAATATTCAAGACATATTCAATAAAAGCACGCAAACAAATTTCATTTAAAAAGCCTATCAGAAAGAAGCAAACAATTAAACGGCACTCCTTAAATATTTTGACAGCTTCATACGTACAGACTTTAGACTAAACAATTTCCAATCAGTATTGCCAAGACTGTGATGTCTTAATATTTCTGCCCCATGGTGGTCCTTATTTACAGGGTGAATCAAAAGTCCCGCAAGACCCCTGTAACCCCTCAGGTTCTCTATCTTTTTTTAAAATGTTCTACTTAAAATTTTGAAAGTTCCCAAAAGTCGTTTACTTTGACGTAGGAGCACTCACAACATTTCAAGTCTCTATCTCAATTTGCTCAAAAGTTACAGGGGTGATGATTGGTGCTGTTGGTGCAAAATTTCTGGATCACCCTATTTATGTCTGTGCGGTACCTATTTGGGCAATTTAACATCATTAAGGAACATTCTTGGTGGAGGATGTATGCACATACCTGACATTATCAATGTGTAAAGAGCTCCTTTTTCAAATTCCCATGAAACGTGGGTTGGAGGAACCATTATGTCTAATAACGTAAGTTTATTCCCAAGATTCACAATCTTGTCTTGAAACTTAACCTAGAAATCAAAGACGACTGTGTATACCATATTCTGGGGATAATATCATATAGGAAGTGAGTGTGCATTGTGCAGTGTTATTGCACTGCTACGCCACCAAAATAAGATACCTAAATCTACACGCGGATTTCAAGTTCTTAAACAATTCAATTTTCCATGAATATGTTAATGTAATTTAAAATACCTAATTGCTTCCGGAAATTGGGACCATATTCAATGGAGATATGTTCAGGAGAGCGATATTTCCCTGAGTGGAGCAAATAATTCGTAGTATCTTAAAAATCTTCCGTTGCGCGCGGTCTAGTTCTTTTCGTGTCAGTTAGGGGAGAAGTCACATTTTTCATCATGGTGGATCACGTTACGGCTCAGGTCTGAGTCAAAATTTTTTACCCATTTTTTTTTTTTCATTTTTTATTTATCTCCTTTTTTCATAGATAATCATGATCAATTCTGTTTTGATTAGCACACATTGGAGACACTAATGCTATTAGAAGTTTTCATCATCATTCAACATAATTAATTTTACTTTAAGTCTGGTTCTGAGTCGATGCATACCTTTATTACTTGCAATGGCACATCCTCCAAGACGTCTGGTATAATTTGGAAATCAAGAAGAGCGTTTTTCAGACCTACAACTGTATTTCTGAATTTTTTAAAGGGTGGCACCACCAGATCTTGACTTGTGTAACCTTGGATCATACAAAGCAGTTGAAAAATGGTGTTGAGAAGGCATTTTGATTGTCTATCCATACCGCCAAACTATGATCAACAAGCTCGTTTTTCATGCTTAATTTGTCCACCGTGACATTTTTGTGGCATTGCTGTGGCAAAAACAAGGACTAGTTCCATCAATTTCATGATATGCATTTCCAGAATTTACAGGCAAAAATTTACGTGCCCACTAATTTGCTGCAAGAAAAAGTTGTTAAATTTCCAGTCTAACTTTTTCCCATGTAAAATTACGATTCTTGTGACTTGTTACTCAGTCCAACTTTGTCTATCAGTTGATAACAAGGAGACTTTATTTCATAGGAAGTAATTGAAAAAATAGTCAAAATATTTAAACAAGTTGGTTTTTGCAATCGCTAGCGATAGCAATATTCGTCATGGGAACTTTAGCTTCTGGGATATGAAAATTTTAAGGTACAGTTCGTTTGCAGTATCTTCAGAATTAAAGGGGCTATGTAATTTTGTGTCAACATCTCTTTTTTAACATTTTTAATTTTTTTTTCTTTGCATACAAGAAAGCTGTTATTTACCAATTATTTATTTTCGTTGGATTATACATGGTTTTCGGATGTTAACGCATTTAACTTTCAGTTTCGCTTTTTCGGCGTAAAGTATGATATTTTTACTCTACACATATGCCCGAATACGCATCATAAGTGACCTGTGTGCCTCCTAAGTTGCCGTTTTTTCATTCAAATAGATGTAACTAAAATAATCGATGTGCACTATACTACTTTCATGTCATTGCTTTATTTATTTTTGAAAAAAGAAAATACCATCATTAATTTGGGCGAACAGAGAAAATATACATCAATATTTGGGTCAACATCTCCCTGATTATATAACGGATGAATATATTAGTATTTCTGTATCAAAAAACTTAGCTTTTGTCTTCAGAGATACACTGATTCTAGTCCAAGTCAATTTGTTTTATTGAAAAGACAAAAAAACAAAAAATAAATAAAAAAAAAACAACTGAAATGTTAGACATACTATTTTCATGTCTTTCTATTTGTATCAATAGGTACATCTTGCTTAACTTACGAACGTTGAATGCAAATAAACTTTATTGAAAAAAAAGAAAATAACGTCATTAATTTGGGGAAACATGTGGCTGATTATATGAAGGAGGTATATTCCAGTATTTTTGTTTAACATATTAACTCACGAGAAAATGTTCGTACATTTATCATCTAGTATTAATTATTTTTTGATGATTGGTCTATAACATTCAATA